>JAEIGQ010000063.1:1200000-1748102 GCA_018904275.1 Lordiphosa clarofinis | reverse complement strand
TATAAATTTCGGTACGAAGTGGTTGAAGTTAAGCCAGATATTGACTCCATACAAGGAATTTGAATTTTGTACTCTGCTCACTCCTTAAGCTAAATTAACAAATCTGAAGCATTATTCTAACTAAACCGAAATGATTAAAGCCATTTTTATCGATTTCGGTGGGAAGTGGTCGAAGTTACGCCAGATATTGACTCCATACAAAGAATTTGAATTTTGTACTCTGCTCACTCCTTAAGCTAAACTAACAAATCTGAAGCATTATTCTAACTAAACCCGAAATGATTAAAGTAATTTTTATCGATTTCGGTGGAAATCGAGATTGCATGAATATTGACTCCATACAAAAAATTTGAATTTGTACTCTGCTCACTCCTTAAGCTAAATTAACAAATCTGAGCATTATTCTAACTAAACCGAAATGATTTAAGCCATTTTTATCGATTTCGGTACGAAGTGGTCGAAGTTACGCCAGATATTGACTCCATACAAAGAATTTGAATTTTGTCTCTGCTCACTCCTTAAGCTAAATTAACAAATCTGAGCATTATTCTAACTAAAACGAATTGATTTAAGCCATTTTTATCAATTTCGGTAGGAAGTGGTCGAAGTTACGACAGATATTGACTCCATACAAAGAATTTGAATTTTGTACTCTGCTCACTCATTAAGCTAAATTAACAAATCTGAAGCATTATTCTAACTAAACCGAAATGATTTAAGCCATTTTTATCGATTTCGGTGCGAGGTGGTGGATTACGCCAGATATTGACTCCATACAAAGAATTTGAATTTTGTGCTATGCTCACTCTTTAAGCTAAATTAACAAATCTGAAACATTATTATAACTAAAACGAAATGATTTAAGCCATTTTTATCGATTTCGGTAGGAAGTGGTTGAAGTTACGCCAGATATTGACTCCATACAAAGAATTTGAATTTTGTACTCTGCTCACTCCTTAAGCTAAATTAACAAATCTGAAGCATTATTCTAACTAAAACAAAAAGTTTTAAGCCATTTTTATCGATTTCGGTGGGAAGTGGTCGAAGTTACGCCAGATATTGACTCCATACAAAGAATTTGAATTTTGTACTCTGCTCACTCCTTAAGCTAAATTAACAAATCTGAAGCATTATTCTAACTAAACCGAAATGATTTAAGCCATTTTTATCGATTTCGGTGGGAAGTGGTCGAAGTTACGCCAGATATTGACTCCATACAAAGAATTTGAATTTTGTACTCTGCTCACTCCTTAAGCTAAATTAACAAATCTGAAGCATTATTCTAACTAAACCGAAATGATTTAAGCCATTTTTATCGATTTCGGTGGGAAGTGGTCGAAGTTACGCCAGATATTGACTCCATACAAAGAATTTGAATTTTGTACTCTGCTCACTCCTTAAGCTAAATTAACAAATCTGAAGCATTATTCTAACTAAACCGAAATGATTTAAGCCATTTTTATCGATTTCGGTACGAAGTGGTCGAAGTTACGCCAGATATTGACTCCATACAAAGAATTTGAATTTTGTACTCTGCTCACTCCTTAAGCTAAATTAACAAATTTGAAGCATTATTCTAATTAAAACGAATTGATTTAAGCCATTTTTACCAATTTCGGTAGGAAGTGGTCGAAGTTACGCCAGATATTGACTCCATACAAAGAATTTGAATTTTGTACTCTGGTCACTCCTTAAGCTAAATTAACAAATCTGAAGCATTATTCTAACTAAACCGAAATGATTTAAGCCATTTTTATCAATTTCGGTACGAAGTGGTGGAAGTTACGCCAGATATTGACTCCATACAAAGAATTTGAATTTTGTGCTATGCTCACTCTTTAAGCTAAATTAACAAATCTGAAACATTATTATAACTAAAACGAAATGACTTAAGCCATTTTTATCGATTTCGATAGGAAGTGTACGAAGTTACGCCAGATATTGACTCCATACAAAGAATTTGAATTTTGTACTCTGCTCACTCCTTAAGCTAAATTAACAAATCTGAAGCATTATTCCAACTAAAACGAATTGATGTAAGCCATTTTTATCAATTTCGGTAGGAAGTGGTCGAAGTTTCGACAGATATTGACTCCATACAAAGAATTTGAACTTTGTACTCTGCTCACTCCTTAAGCTAAATTAACAAATTTGAAGCATTATTCTAATTAAAACGAATTGATTTAAGCCATTTTTACCAATTTCGGTAGGAAGTGGTCGAAGTTACGCCAGATATTGACTCCATATAAAGAATTTGAATTTTGTACTCTGGTCACTCCTTAAGCTAAATTAACAAATCTGAAGCATTATTCTAACTAAACCGAAATGATTTAAGCCATTTTTTTCGATTTCGGTACGAAGTGGTGCAAGTTACGCCAGATATTGACTCCATACAAAGAATTTGAATTTTGTGCTATGCTCACTCTTTAAGCTAAATTAACAAATCTGAAACATTATTATAACTAAAACGAAATGACTTAAGCCATTTTTATCAATTTCGATAGGAAGTGTACGAAGTTACGCCAGATATTGACTCCATACAAAGAATTTGAATTTTGTACTCTGCTCACTCCTTAAGCTAAATTAACAAATCTGAAGCATTATTCCAACTTAAAAGAATTGATGTAAGCCATTTTTATCAATTTCGGTACGAAGTGGTCGAAGTTACGTCAGATATTGACTCCATACAAAGAATTTGAATTTTGTACTCTGCTCACTCCTTAAGCTAAATTAACAAATCTGAAACATTATTATAACTAAAACGAAATGATTTAAGCCATTTTTATCGATTTCGGTGGGAAGTGGTCGAAGTTACGCCAGATATTGACCCAATACAAAGAATTTGAATTTTGTACTCTGCTCACTCCTTAAGCTAAATTAACAAATCTGAAGCATTATTCTAACTAAACCGAAATGATTTAAGCCATTTTTATCGATTTCGGTGGGAAGTGGTCGAAGTTACGCCAGATATTGACTCCATACAAAGAATTTGAATTTTGTACTCTGCTCACTCCTTAAGCTAAATTAACAAATCTGAAGCATTATTCTAA
The DNA here is from genome assembly GCA_018904275.1 of Lordiphosa clarofinis. NCBI lineage: Eukaryota > Metazoa > Arthropoda > Insecta > Diptera > Drosophilidae > Lordiphosa > Lordiphosa clarofinis. The sequence continues at coordinate 1,745,052 of JAEIGQ010000063.1, read as the reverse complement.
CTAAACCGAAATGATTTAAGCCATTTTTTTCGATTTCGGTGGAAGTGGTCGAAGTTACGCCAGATATTGACTCCATACAAAGAATTTGAATTTTGTACTCTGCTCACTCCTTAAGCTAAATTAACAAATCTGAAGCATTATTCTAACTAAACCGAAATGATTTAAGCCATTTTTATCGATTTCGGTACGAAGTGGTCGAAGTTACGTCAGATATTGACTCCATACAAAGAATTTGAACTTTGTACTCTGCTCACTCCTTAAGCTAAATTAACAAATTTGAAGCATTATTCTAAATAAAACGAATTGATTTAAGCCATTTTTACCAATTTCGGTAGGAAGTGGTCGAAGTTACGCCAGATATTGACTCCATACAAAGAATTTGAATTTTGTACTCTGGTCACTCCTTAAGCTAAATTAACAAATCTGAAGCATTATTCTAACTAAACCGAAATGATTTAAGCCATTTTTATCGATTTCGGTGGGAAGTGGTCGAAGTTACGCCAGATATTGACTCCATACAAAGAATTTGAATTTTGTACTCTGGTCACTCCTTAAGCTAAATTAACAAATCTGAAGCATTATTCTAACTAAACCGAAATGATTTAAGCCATTTTTATCGATTTCGGTGGGAAGTGGTCGAAGTTACGCCAGATATTGACTCCATACAAAGAATTTGAATTTTGTACTCTGCTCACTCCTTAAGCTAAATTAACAAATCTGAAGCATTATTCTAACTAAACCGAAATGATTTAAGCCATTTTTATCAATTTCGGTACGAAGTGGTGGAAGTTACGCCAGATATTGACTCCATACAAAGAATTTGAATTTTGTGCTATGCTCACTCTTTAAGCTAAATTAACAAATCTGAAACATTATTATAACTAAAACGAAATGACTTAAGCCATTTTTATCAATTTCGATAGGAAGTGTACGAAGTTACGCCAGATATTGACTCCATACAAAGAATTTGAATTTTGTACTCTGCTCACTCCTTAAGCTAAATTAACAAATCTGAAGCATTATTCCAACTAAAACGAATTGATGTAAGCCATTTTTATCAATTTCGGTACGAAGTGGTCGAAGTTACGTCAGATATTGACTCCATACAAAGAATTTGAATTTTGTACTCTGCTCACTCCTTAAGCTAAATTAACAAATTGGAAGCATTATTCTAACTAAACCGAAATGATTTAAGCCATTTTTATCAATTTCGATAGGAAGTGGTCGAAGTTACGCCAGATATTGACTCCATACAAAGAATTTTAATTTTGTGCTATGCTCACTCTTTAAGCTAAATTAACAAATCTGAAACATTATTCTAACTAAAACGAAATGATTTAAGCCATTTTTATCGATTTCGGTGGGAAGTGGTCGAAGTTACGCCAGATATTGACTCCATACAAAGAATTTGAATTTTGTACTCTGCTCACTCCTTAAGCTAAATTAACAAATCTGAAGCATTATTCTAACTAAAACGAAATGATTTAAGCCATTTTTATCGATTTCGGTACGAAGTGGTGGAAGTTACGCCAGATATTGACTCCATACAAAGAATTTGAACTTTGTACTCTGCTCACTCCTTAAGCTAAATTAACAAATCTGAAGCATTATTCTAACTAAAACGAAATGATTTAAGCCATTTTTATCGATTTCGGTAGAAGTTACGCCGGATATTGACTCCATACAAAGAATTTGAATTTTGTACTCTGCTCACTCCTTAAGCTAAATTAACAAATCTGAAGCATTATTCTAATCAAAACAAATTGATTTAAGCCATTTTTATCGATCTCGATAGGAAGTGGTTGAAGTTACGCCAGATATTGACTCGATACAAAGAATTTGAATTTTGTACTCTGCTCACTCCTTAAGCTAAATTGACAAATCTGAAGCATTATTCTAACTAAAACGAATTGATGTAAGCCATTTTTATCGATTTCGATAGGAAGTGTACGAAGTTACGCCAGATATTGACTCCATACAAAGAATTTGAATTTTGTACTCTGCTCACTCCTTAAGCTAAATTAACAAATCTGAAGCATTATTCTAACTAAAACGAATTGATGTAAGCCATTTTTATCAATTTCGGTAGGAAGTGGTCGAAGTTTCGACAGATATTGACTCCATACAAAGAATTTGAACTTTGTACTCTGCTCACTCCTTAAGCTAAATTAACAAATCTGAAGCATTATTCTAACTAAACCGAAATGATTTAAGCCATTTTTATCGATTTCGGTGGGAAGTGGTCGAAGTTACGCCAGATATTGACTCCATACAAAGAATTTGAATTTTGTACTCTGCTCACTCCTTAAGCTAAATTGACAAATCTGAAGCATTATTCTAACCAAAACAAATTGATTTAAGCCATTTTTATCGATCTGGATAGGAAGTGGTTGAAGTTACGCCAGATATTGACTCGATACAAAGAATTTGAATTTTGTACTCTGCTCACTCCTTAAGCTAAATTAACAAATCTGAAGCATTATTCTAACTAAACCGAAATGATTTAAGCCATTTTTATCGATTTCGGTGGGAAGTGGTCGAAGTTACGCCAGATATTGACTCCATACAAAGAATTTGAATTTTGTACTCTGCTCACTCCTTAAGCTAAATTAACAAATCTGAAGCATTATTCTAACTAAACCGAAATGATTTAAGCCATTTTTATCGATTTCGGTGGGAAGTGGTCGAAGTTACGCCAGATATTGACTCCATACAAAGAATTTGAATTTTGTACTCTGCTCACTCCTTAAGCTAAATTAACAAATCTGAAGCATTATTCTAACTAAACCGAAATGATTAAAGCCATTTTTATCGATTTCGGTGGGAAGTGGTCGAAGTTACGCCAGATATTGACTCCATACAAAGAATTTGAATTTTGTACTCTGCTCACTCCTTAAGCTAAATTAACAAATCTGAAGCATTATTCTAACTAAACCGAAATGATTTAAGCCATTTTTATCGATTTCGGTACGAAGTGGTCGAAGTTACGCCAGATATTGACTCCATATAAAGAATTTGAATTTTGTACTCTGCTCACTCCTTAAGCTAAATTAACAAATTTGAAGCATTATTCTAATTAAAACGAATTGATTTAAGCCATTTTTATCAATTTCGGTAGGAAGTGGTCGAAGTTACGCCAGATATTGACTCCATACAAAGAATTTGAATTTTGTACTCTGGTCACTCCTTAAGCTAAATTAACAAATCTGAAGCATTATTCTAACTAAACCGAAATGATTTAAGCCATTTTTATCAATTTCGGTACGAAGTGGTGGAAGTTACGCCAGATATTGACTCCATACAAAGAATTTGAATTTTGTGCTATGCTCACTCTTTAAGCTAAATTAACAAATCTGAAAAATTATTATAACTAAAACGAAATGACTTAAGCCATTTTTATCAATTTCGATAGGAAGTGTACGAAGTTACGCCAGATATTGACTCCATACAAAGAATTTGAATTTTGTACTCTGCTCACTCCTTAAGCTAAATTAACAAATCTGAAGCATTATTCCAACTAAAACGAATTGATGTAAGCCATTTTTATCAATTTTTCGACAGATATTGACTCCATACAAAAATTTGAACTTTGTACTCTGCTCACTGTCTTGATGTATGGCGATATCATGGATTTTGGTTTTGAGCAAGGCCACATACAAAATATGAGCGTCGAGACAAAAATTAATATTACTAAAAAAATCACAAATTTTACACGTTTCATACTAGAAAAACTTACCCAAGTGCAACAGAACAATCTCAATTTTAAGTTGAAGCACTCAAATTGGCTTTCGTCGACAATGACGATTACTTTGGACAGCGAAAGTGGTAACTCCCGGGCTGATCAAATTGGATGTCACATCTTTCATATGAGGCAGCTGGTCCACGTTTGAAAGAAAATTAGCAGCTGAACTGGCAGATAACCAAAAAAATGGCACAAGTCTTCTAATGCATGCGGCCATGGTTTCAACAAGGAACTCTAATGAAAAGAATACGGATACACGTAGATGCGCCAAAGCAAAACGAAACAGGAATGTAAACGATGTAGAAAGGCTTTTTCAAATCCAGAACAACGCTGCATCTATTTTAAATTTTAACTTGGAAATTTTGAATGCCTTCATACCATTATAATCGCCATTTCGTGTGAATTTTCTGTTGAATGCACAAATTCCAGCAATTCTGCGAGAAAACCTTTGTTTTGCCCGTGGTATCCAATGACGCCTACTCTACATAAGATTCTAATCCTTGGATCCCAGATAATAGAGAGACTTCAATAGTTCCAGTAAGGTTGTTGGGAAAAACAGATCAAGCTCGCGCGATAGACAGTCGCATGCTTGTCAAAGCACGCGGGCTATAATATGTTGGATGTCTTCCACAGATCAACGGACTCATATATTACGATTAAGAAAAAGTCTGGTCAATACAAAAAACGTGTTGGCAAAAAGTGTCATTGCTCTTTTAGAAGTACATACCTTACTTTGAAATTGAAAATAAAAACGACTGCGAAGAAAATTTTAATTCCGAGTGTGAAGATGACAATTTATATTCATTTGAATTAGATGAAGAAAGAGAAAATGATTGTAATTAGTATTAATGATTAACTTTGTTAAAACAAGATCTCAAATTGAATAAAAATAGGAATAATAAAAAATTTTCAAGGCAATATGTGATCATATGGGCGGCGAGTGGGCGTGGTCCGATCGGTCCAAAAATTTTTGATGTTTTGTTTTCCATAGTTTAATAAATCCTCAAGTTTAAACTCTGTGGCCATTAGTCATTTATGCCAAAAAATTGGCCATTCAGCCACAATTGCACTGTTAAAAGTATGGAAGTTTTCTTTTGAAGTTCAAACAGTCAAATTCTGTTTTGTCTAAACGGTTTTATTTGATGTTCATTAGTAAAATCACCGTTCATCGAATTGCTCAATAAAGTTTTTTTTTATTCATTTTCCTTTTCTCACAAATTTCAGCTTACATTTGTTTTGGTTTTTTATTTACAAACATTTCAAATTCATTTTTATTTCCATATATATATATATATGATATGTATTAGCAACAGGCATTTCGGGAACATTATTTTGATTGATCAGGCATTTAGGGGACATTTCGACATTTTGGGGACTGTCCCGGCCAAATTCTGCAGATGAACAGGCATTTCGGGGACATTTTCAAAAAAAATGAGTTTAGAAGGATTTTACTTAATATTAAAGTTTTCCGTTTAAAACTGGAGCTAAAATGAGCTCAATTTTCCTAAAGATATACCTAAAAATATGTCTGAGCAATGAGTTAATCAAGGTTTAAAAATTTTCTCAGTATGCTTAACAGGTATTTCGGGAACACATTTTAAATTAATTTTATTTATTTGTTGGAAGTATATAAATAACATTCGGTTGGTAATTTTGAATTAAAATATTCATTTCTTTAAAAAAAAAAATGTTTCAAGTTGCAATAATTCTAGGCATTCTATATATAACAACTTAAGATATGTAAAATTTCATCGAAGTGGCAACCCTATGTATATATTTAAATTTTATATGGAATGTTCATTATGAGGACTCATAGTTATACAATTTTGTACACAACAGGGACACGGGAACGATGAAATGAAATTGTCCCCAAAATGACTATTGTGTATGATTTTAACAGGGCCGTTGAAATGAAACTTACTAAAAAATGTAAATATGTAAAATTGGCTATACAGCTTCTCCAACGGGGCCAAGCCAAGCTTCTCTCAATCTTTTGGCGTGCGTGCTTTAAATTTTTCGCACAAGAGAAAGGGACCTACAGTTTAAAGCCTCGTAAGGAGAACGACAGAAAATGCCTTTCGTCACAGTATTTAACATAAATATAATAAATTGCATTCTATCTAACGAAATTGAAATACTAACAATATAGTAGTGTTCTAGTGTGTTAATATCAAAAACTGCAGTTAAAATTTATGACAAGTTTATATATCAATGGATTTTCCTATGGTATAGGAAAATCACAGCCTGCTCATCTCTAATTTGTCCCCAAAATGCCTCTTACACATATGTATAATTGCAAAAAATATTTCATTTTAATGTCAACATTTTCATTTTAATGTCGATCTAATCAAATCATCTGAACATATAGGTATAATATATCACCAAAAACAAAAAAATACTTAATATGTACAAAAACATTACCAAGTAAAGCTTAGTATACACTTCCACCAAAGACTCGCCAAAACAAAAATACCAAAAGTGTCAATTCTTTTGTTTTGGGACAATGTGACCAGATATTAAGATGTATGCATGTAAAATGGTCACTTTGCCAAGACCGTAGCTTTTGGTTTAATTTTAAACTATAAGTTTTACAATCAATAAATACAAGCTATTAACATGCGTTCTTCATGGCCAAACCCTGGCTACTGGGCCTGATGAGCAGATATGACACTTTTGCAATGATTAAATTCATAATTATAACCCAGTTTAAGTATGATTGAAGTCTCACGGTGTTTTGTACCTTACTTTGAATATTGCGCTCAATCACTGATAAGAAAATTATCCAAATTTTACCCGATTACGCATATTTGTGTATCGGCAATGTCCGATACCTCTTGAAATAATTAAAATTAATTATTCAGGGAGCTATCGATAAAAATACAAAAACTACGGATCTAGTATTTTATCGGTATTTAATCGAGGCCTTTTTGTTTTGAGTGTGGACTGCCACCAAAGACACTGCCAAAGGATTTTGGCACAAAAATTTTGGTGAGTTTTTTTATCGGGGGTGCCACAGAAACCTCTTCCAACCAAATTCCAACCCAATTCCAATTCTTAGGTGCCACAGAAATTCCGTTTGGTTGGTTTCAAACCTCCCGTATTTTGTAAGGAGATTTAGCAAAATTCACCACCCAAACAATTTTAAAAAGCAAAATAAATTTTGGAAATGTAAACAACATTATTTTCTAGGATAGATTGCATCAAACGAATAAATTATTTAATTAGTTTAAACATTGAAATTAACGTTTCAATATTTATTGGGAAAAACAACCAAAGTCTTTCATGTTAATCAAAACCAACCACTACTGTGGCTCCTCCTATCGTTTGTCGCGAGTTTGTGTCGCCATCTGGTTGGCAGCCAGCGGATTAAGGGCTGGCAAGATATTCTTCATGTTTTGCGCCAACAAATTTTTAAACTTTGCATTTTATTTATGGAGAATTTGACTTTAATTTAAATTATAATTTAAAAATGCATCACAAAACATATAACACAATTAAAAAATTTAATTTAATCATCAATTTAACCCTTAATTACAAGAAGAAAAATTTTTTGGCCAGAAATTCAGCCCTGTTTTTAGAGATGGAACTTCAATTGGAACAGCTGGTGCTCTAACTACATTTTCTAATATGAAAATGAAATCTCTCGAAGTTCTGTGGCACCGACGGTTTTTTCGAGAGATTTACAAACCAACCGTCGGCAAAATCTCTAGAGATTTCTGTGGCACCCCCGTATATGGAGTTTTTTGTTTTGGCGAGTCTTTGGTGGAAGTGTATACTAAGCTTAAGCGCTTACGATAAAAATACAAACTAAGATCCATTGCATATTTCTTTATCGTCGGTTTTTGTTATACTATAGAAAAATCACAGTCTCAGACCTACTCATCCCTAATTTGTCCCCAAAATGCCTGATACACATACATACATATATGCACAATTGCAAAAATATTTAATTTCAACTTTAACAATATAATATTATATTTAAACAAACCATTTCATCATAAATATGTACATATATCTGCACCTAGTTTTGTCTTTCAGCGACTTTTCATACAATATGTTTCAATGTCACTTGCATAAGTGAAAATTGACTTGTTTGTCGGGTGGATCTGATTGGCGACAAAGTTGTCAAAGTCCAGTCATTTGAATACACAAACACGCCGAAAACAAAACAATTATGTTCAAATGAATATATGTGCATTAGGTCGGACATTTTATATATGGAAAAATGTAACGTCATACTGATACCCGCTTAAACGATGCATATTTGTAAATAAAACGCATAGCAAAACAAATTTTTGAGAAAAAATAAGGTTTAGGGTCTGCGACTTGGACTTAAAGTTTATCACTCATACGTACTGTTGCCCATGCCTACATTTTTAATTTTTTATTAGTTGGCGTAGACTTGGTTTGTAGTCATAACATTTGACAAAATGGTACCATGACCAATAAAAAATGTTTTTATATAACAGACACAATATGTTGGTAAATATATTTGATACTTAATATATTTGGTAAAAATTTTATATTACGGCAAAATTTCTACTATTTTGCGCTGTTTACTTCGAGATGAAAGCAAGCTTTAGCCGTTCATTAAGAGGCTTTCAAGATATCTTTGAAGTCAGGTCCCACACTGAACTGAAGTGCTGCGCATCACGGTTGCAGCCGTTCCTGCGAATAGTCTACTTTTACTGGGCTGCTTATAATTAAGCGTCTTCAGGATCGAAAAATAGTGCGGATTACTATACTACTATGGGCAAAAAATACAGGGAATTATTCATAAATCAAAAACTCTTTATTTAATATTGTCAATTCATTTCATTCCCTTTAAAAGTAACCTCCCCCTACTGCATTACACTTGTGCCAACGTATTTTACAATTTTGTTTGTGTTTGTAGGACAATTTTAGGAACATGCTGCAAAGTCTTCTTCTGGTATAGCCTTTAATTTCTTCTTCGTTTGGGGCTCTGTCTCTTTATCGATTCAAAACGGTGTCCACGGAGCGATCTCTTGAGTTTAGCAAATTGCCCATAGTAGCCAAAATGTACACTCAAAATGGTTTTCACTTTGATGTCTGTAGCATCTGACTAGAAGGACAGTGCGTTCATGCGTACATGGCCCTTTGTTGAAACCCCGCTCGTGGACCATGCTGACTTCAACTTGCGAGCCACACTAGTCGCACTTTCTGAAATGGGCAGTCTTAAGAATTCAGTCCTATATAAAAGCGTGGAAAAAACGCATCTCTTCGTTGGAAATGGGCTCGCTTCGTCAAAATTTGGTCCTAGTCTTCCAACCAAAAATACATTCGATATCTGCTCTGTTTTTATTATTGTTGTTCGATTAAATTCAAATTTGACAACTTTTAAAATGATACAAAGAATTCGGCGACAGAATTTCGATTCGGTGAACGGGTCGTATACGTAATATTTGTGGAAACTTTGAAGGCTTTTCGCAGAGGTTAAAACATGATATAAAATTTTTTGATTTTTTAATTTATTATGCACACCTCAAAAGTAATCGTTTAAGATGGTATCAGTTATATTTTTTATCGGCGTCCACCCTAATGTGCATACATATGTTTGCGTGCAGATGTGTACGTCACACCACCCACCACCACCCACACCACCCGATTGCCCATTAGTACTCATGATTTGGCATTAAATAACCATATGCATTCATACATATGTACATTAGACCGTACATGCCTTATATGAAAAGTAATTTTTTGTCTAGTTCTTAGCACAACATGGCTCAAAAAATTCTGTATGTTTTATAGAAAATATGTCTAAAATCCAAAATCAGATATATCGAGGTTTGATGGTCTCGAGAAGGCTTTAAAGGTTCAAATTTCCCCTTAATTTTGTTTTTGAGCTGCTAGAAACGTCATAGTAGGCATACAAAAATGTTGTGAAAATTGTAAAATAAAATATTTCAACATGTCGTACAATTGCTGCAGCAACACAACGGACGGCACCAAATCGATGATTATTGCTGATCACGGCATATCCTTATTGCCTTCAAACTACACAAATATGTTTTGTAAAAAAAAAACATTCATGGCATATTCAACTATGCACTTGTAGATTATATAAACATTGTGTTTACTAAAAATTTAGTTTTTTATAAAAAAAAAAATGTTAGGTTCTACCGAGAATTGAACTCGGTTCGCCGGATTCAAAGTCCAGAGTGCTTATCACAACACCACTGAACTTGTAATTTAATATGAAATATTTACTTTATTTGTTCGGCACTTTTGTAAAAGGGCTCTGTCTACATTGACAATTCAAAGATAAATTAAGGAGAAATTGGAACTTTTAAAGCCCTTTCGAGACCATCAAGCCTCAATATATCTGATTTTGGATTTTTGATCAATTTTCTGTAAAATATACAGAATTTTTTGCGCCATGTTGTGCAAAGATCGTCACATGTTGAAAATCGTATGGAGAAATGTCCGGTCTAATGTACATATGTACATGCAAATGCTAGTAAAACGCTTTAACTTGCGTACATCTGTTAATGTTGTTGTTTATTGTTAAATTTCGTAGCACGATAAGAAATGGTGCAAACATATGTACATATGTACATACCTAGCGTGTTTAGATCATGACGGCAAACATCACTAACATTGCCCAGATCACAAAACATTTATCTACAAGAATATGTATGTATAGAGATGAATGCGTTAGCCCTACTAATCGCCCACTTGTTTGTATATATGTATGTATGTACATTTGCATTTCGCTTTTCCAGACACATATGTACATTCTACATACATATACATATATCCATACAAATGCGTGTAAGCGCTTTAACTTGCATAGATGAATGTAGGTACATACATATGTACAAGCAAACATTTCACAAAACAAACACCAACATTGCATAGATCACCAAGCACTTAGTTATGTAATACAATGTACTTAGTACATACATATGTACGTTTGTGTGTATATGCACTTATGATTCAGGTGATTAAATAATATATTGTATTTTTACCCCCACCCACCACGCGCCCTTGCCCTTTCGTTTATACATATATACGTATGTATGTCTGCATGTTTTGGCATAAAAACCCGCGCTTCTCGCTATACCCACATTATTACATACAAATACATAGGTGCAAAAAGCCTTAACTTGCATACATGCATACATACATATGTGCATATGAGCGTACATAAATACTAAGCGTGTTTGTTTGTGTCAAGGCAGTAAGCAACGCTAATATTCCGCAGATCACAATACATTTACATATGTATGTATGTGCATATAGATATGAATTGACTTGTAAAGATGACTGCGTTATCCACCGTCGCCGCCCCCCTTCACCAACCTATGTATATGTACATGTATACGTACATGCATACATATGTATGTATGAATGCATGCACCGCGCTTTTTAAGCATAAAAATGCAAGCAAACATCTGTACATTACATATGTACATACATTTGTACTACATATGAATTCTTAGAATCATTTGGCAACAACACCTACACATGTACATACATTGCACTGCCATACATATGTACATATGTACATACATGTGAAAAAACGAGTGCGTACGCTGGTAACTAAACAGTGACCGTGACGGTGACTTAACGCTGACTAAATAGCGACTTCAAAGTAACTAAACAGGCACCTGACAGTGACTTAAATGTGACTAAATAAAGACTTCACAGTAACTCAACAGTTACCTGACAGTGACTAAACAGTGACTTCACAGTAATTAAACAGTGACCTGACGGTGACTTAACTGTGACTAAATAGTGACTTCACAGTAACTAAACAGTCACTTGACGGTGACTTAAATGTGACTAAATAGTGACTTCACAGTAACTCAACAGTTACCTGACGGTGACTTAACTATGACTAAACAGTGACTTCACAGTAATTAAACAGTCACTTGACGGTGACTTAAATGTGATTATATAGTGACTTCATAGTAACTCAACAGTTACCTGACAGTGACTTAACTATGACTAAACAGTGACTTCACAGTAATTAAACAGTGACCTGACGGTGACTAAATAGTGACTTCACAGTAACTTGACAGTTACCTGACGGTGACTTAACGCTGACTAAATAGCGACTTCACAGTAACTAAACAGGCACCTGACAGTGACTTAAATGTGACTAAATAGTGACTTCACAGTAACTCAACAGTTACCTAACAGTGACTTAACTATGACTAAACAGTGACTTCACAGTAATTAAACAGTCACTTGACGGTGACTTAAATGTGACTATATAGTGACTTCACAGTAACTCAACAGTTACCTGACGGTGACTTAACTATGACTAAACAGTGACTTCACAGTAATTAAACAGTCACTTGACGGTGACTTAAATGTGATTATATAGTGACTTCACAGTAACTCAACAGTTACCTGACAGTGACTTAACTATGACTAAACAGTGACTTCACAGTAAATAAACAGTTAACTGACAGTGACTTAACTATGACTCAACAGTGACTTCACAGTAATTAAACAGTGACCTGACGGTGACTAAATAGTGACTTCACAGTAACTTGACAGTTACCTGACGGTGACTTAACTGTGACTAAATAGTGACTTCACAGTAACTAAACAGTCACTTGACGGTGACTTAAATGTGACTATATAGTGACTTCACAGTAACTCAACAGTTACCTGACAGTGACTTAACTATGACTAAACAGTGACTTCACAGTAATTAAACAGTGACCTGACGGTGACTTAACTGTGACTAAATAGTGACTTCAAAGTAACTTAACAGTGACCTTGCAGTGACTTAACTGTGACTAAATAATGACCTGGCAAAAACTAAACAGAAACTATATAGTAACTTTTCATGAAGGAATCAGTGGCTAAGCAGTGATTTATTAGTGACTTAACAGTAGCTTGAGAGTGGATTGACATTGCCCACACAGTCGTTTTGTCGCTGAGTAGTTACTATTTAGTTTCTGTTTAGTTTTTGTCAAGTCACTATTTTGTTACTGTGAAGTCACAAGTGACTATTTAGTCACTGTCAAGCTATTATCAAGTCACTGTTAAGTCACTAATAAATCACAGCTAAGCCACTGCTTCGTTAATGTAAAGTTACAATTTAGTTTCTGTTTAGTTATTGTCAGGTCATTATTTAGTCACTGTTAAGTCACTGTCAGGTAACTGTTGAGTTGCTGTGAAGTCACTTTATAGTCACATTTAAGTCACCGTCAAGTGACTGTTTAGTTACTGTGAAGTCACTGTTTAGTCATAGTTAAGTCACTGTCAGGTAACTGTTGAGTTACTGTGAAGTCACTATATAGTCACATTTAAGTCACCGTCAAGTGACTGTTTAATTACTGTGAAGTCACTGTTTAGTCATAGTTAAGTCACTGTTAGGTAACTGTTGAGTTACTGTGAAGTCACTATATAGTCACATTTAAGTCACCGTCAAGTGACTGTTTAATTACTGTGAAGTCACTGTTTAGTCATAGTTAAGTCACTGTTAGGTAACTGTTGAGTTACTGTGAAGTCACTATATAGTCACATTTAAGTCACCGTCAAGTGACTGTTTAATTACTGTGAAGTCACTGTTTAGTCATAGTTAAGTCACCGTCAGGTCACTGTTTAATTACTGTGAAGTCACTGTTTAGTCATAGTTAAGTCACTGTCAGGTAACTGTTGAGTTACTGTGAAGTCACTATATAGTCACATTTAAGTCACCGTCAAGTGACTGTTTAATTACTGTGAAGTCACTGTTTAGTCATAGTTAAGTCACCGTCAGGTAACTGTTGAGTTACTGTGAAGTCACTATATAGTCACATTTAAGTAACCGTCAAGTGACTGTTTAATTACTGTGAAGTCACTGTTTAGTCATAGTTAAGTCACTGTTAGGTAACTGTTGAGTTACTGTGAAGTCACTATATAGTCACATTTAAGTCACCGTCAAGTGACTGTTTAATTACTGTGAAGTCACTGTTGAGTCATAGTTAAGTCACTGTCAGTTAACTGTTTATTTACTGTGAAGTCACTGTTTAGTCATAGTTAAGTCACTGTCAGGTAACTGTTGAGTTACTGTGAAGTCACTATATAATCACATTTAAGTCACCGTCAAGTGACTGTTTAATTACTGTGAAGTCACTGTTTAGTCATAGTTAAGTCACCGTCAGGTAACTGTTGAGTTACTGTGAAGTCACTATATAGTCACATTTAAGTCACCGTCAAGTGACTGTTTAATTACTGTGAAGTCACTGTTTAGTCATAGTTAAGTCACTGTTAGGTAACTGTTGAGTTACTGTGAAGTCACTATATAGTCACATTTAAGTCACCGTCAAGTGACTGTTTAGTTACTGTGAAGTCACTATTTAGTCACAGTTAAGTCACCGTCAGGTAACTGTCAAGTTACTGTGAAGTCACTATTTAGTCACCGTCAGGTCACTGTTTAATTACTGTGAAGTCACTGTTTAGTCATAGTTAAGTCACTGTCAGGTAACTGTTGAGTTACTGTGAAGTCACTATATAGTCACATTTAAGTCACCGTCAAGTGACTGTTTAATTACTGTGAAGTCACTGTTTAGTCATAGTTAAGTCACTGTCAGGTAACTGTTGAGTTACTGTGAAGTCTTTATTTAGTCACATTTAAGTCACTGTCAGGTGCCTGTTTAGTTACTGTGAAGTCGCTATTTAGTCAGCGTTAAGTCACCGTCACGGTCACTGTTTAGTTACCAGCGTACGCACTCGTTTTTTCACATGTATGTACATATGTACATATGTATGGCAGTGCAATGTATGTACATGTGTAGGTGTTGTTGCCAAATGATTCTAAGAATTCATATGTAGTACAAATGTATGTACATATGTAATGTACAGATGTTTGCTTGCATTTTTATGCTTAAAAAGCGCGGTGCATGCATTCATACATACATATGTATGCATGTACGTTTGATATACATGTACATATACATAGGTTGGTGAAGGGGGCGGCGACGGTGGATAACGCAGTCATCTTTACAAGTCAATTCATATCTATATGCACATACATACATATGTAAATGTATTGTGATCTGCGGAATATTAGCGTTGCTTACTGCCTTGACACAAACAAACACGCTTAGTATTTATGTACGCTCATATGCACATATGTATGTATGCATGTATGCAAGTTAAGGCTTTTTGCACCTATGTATTTGTATGTAATAATGTGGGTATAGCGAGAAGCGCGGGTTTTTATGCCAAAACATGCAGACATACATACGTATGTATGTATAAACGAAAGGGCAAGGGCGCGTGGTGGGTGGGGGTAAAAAATACAATATATTATTTAATCACCTGAATCATAAGTGCATATACACACAAACGTACATATGTATGTACTAAGTACATTGTATTACATAACTAAGTGCTTGGTGATCTATGCAATGTTGGTGTTTGTTTTGTGAAATGTTTGCTTGTACATATGTATGTACCTACATTCATCTATGCAAGTTAAAGCGCTTACACGCATTTGTATGGATATATGTATATGTATGTACAATGTACATATGTGTCTGGAAAAGCGAAATGCAAATGTACATACATACATATATACAAACAAGTGGGCGATTAGTAGGGCTTACGCATTCATCTCTATACATACATACTCTTGTAGATAAATGTTTTGTGATCTGGGCAATGTTAGTGATGTTTGCCGTCATGATCTAAACACGCTAGGTATGTACATATGTACATATGTTTGCACCATTTCTTATCGTGCTACGAAATTTAACAATAAACCACAACATTAACAGATGTACGCAAGTTAAAGCGTTTTACTAGCATTTCCATGTACATATGTACATATGTATGAATGCATATGGTTATTTAATGCCAAATCATGAGTACTAATGGGCAATCGGGTGGTGTGGGTGGTGGTGGGTGGTGTGACGTACACATCTGCACGCAAACATATGTATGCACATATATTCATTTGAACATAATTGTTTTGTTTTCGGCGTGTTTGTGTATTCAAATGACTGGACTTTGACAACTTTGTCGCCAATCAGATCCACCCGACAAACAAGTCAATTTTCACTTATGCAAGTGACATTGAAACATATTGTATGAAAAGTCGCTGAAAGACAAAACTAGGTGCAGATATATGTACATATTTATGATGAAATGGTTTGTTTAAATATAATATTATATTGTTAAAGTTGAAATTAAATATTTTTGCAATTGTGCATATATGTATGTATGTGTATCAGGCATTTTGGGGACAAATTAGAGATGAGTAGGTCTGAGACTGTGATTTTTCTATAGTATAACATAAACCGACGATAAAGAAATATGCAATGGATCTTAGTTTGTATTTGTATCGTAAGCGCTTACTTGGTAATGTTTTTGTACATATTAAGTATTTTTTTTGTTTTTGGTGATATATTATACCTATATGTTCAGATGATTTGATTAGATCGAGTTAAATATTGTTGACATTAAAATTAAATATTTTTTGCAATTATACATATGTGTAAGAGGCATTTTGGGGACAAATTAGAGATGAGCAGGCTGTGATTTTGACGAAATACATGCACCATTTGGATAAACAGATATGGCGCTGATAAATAACAATTACGATAATACATGTTTAAGTTTGTGCCCAGATGAGGGCGATACCTTAAAACCAACACCTCCTCACCAATAATTCACACCCTGTTGTTAATACATATGTTTGTATGCTTGGCATAGAAGGTTGCACTTTTAGCAGTAAAAAAATACACTATAAAATCAATCCATCCAAATGAATGCCAAATGCTTAAATATGCATAGCAACATTGCGCAGATCGCAGAACATTTATTTATGTACGTACAAATGAATGTTTGCGTGCAGTTGAGTGCGTTACCCCACCCCCTAAATGAAAATACATACATACAGAGAAACTGTCCCTAAAATACCTATACAAAAAAAAAATTCCATTCCATCATTCCTGAGTCCCCAAAATAATCGTTGAATATAAATTAACTTTGCAAGGTGGCAACTCTCCAACTCTGTCCTCAAAATGTACATTGGATATAAATAAAATATACAGATAAAACCTTCATTGCACTGAAAGGTTATTTCGGGGACAGTGTGTCTCAAAATACCTGTTGCTTATAAAGTACCCAAAATGACCGTTCCTTAGAAAATTGTAAAAAACTCCGTCAGGAAAATTTTTTAAAATTCTGAAAAAATAAGAGGTGATTTTTGAGGGCATTTTTAATCTATATATATCGGAGAATGTCTAATATTTTTTGGTCCCCGAAATGCCTGTTGCCAATACATATATATATATATAGCCATGTCCGTCTGCGTTCGTTGCATTCAGCTCCTGCTCTTGGTACAGAGTATGACATAGTCGGGCTTGACCGAATTTCTCACTTGTTTTACATCATGTCAAGTTTAGCATTTAATTTTCAGAGTTCACTAATTTAAGTGTGACCAGGTTTGCTTGACCACAAACATTAAAAAGTTGACAATATTTAAGCGGAATCTTATAGCCTATTTCCACTGGCTTCATTTCTTGTCATTTTCATTTCTAAAAATTTGGCCGTTTCCATTGACAAATTGTCATTTGTTTAACATTCACAACGATACGTTGTGAAAACCAACTGAAAAGTTTGATTTAAATAACAGACGCCACTTTCAAACTCACGTGGAATAATTAGCAAAAAATAAAATACCCGTCATGACAGCAATTTTCAGGGGCAAACGCATTGTTATTATCCTGAATTATCAACAGAAAGCTAAACACACAACTTTTATTGACTAATTTATATTTTAAACAAAATTGCGCCTACTATTTAAATTCAAATTAACAAATTATTGGTGATGACACTTTCCGTTTCGAGAGAGTAGCGAGAAATGCCAGAGAGTAGCTAGTATTTTTTAAAAAAAATACCAGATTCCTTCGTGGGGAATGTCATCATTTTTCATCATTTTTCAGAAATGAAAGGCAAAATGAAGTGACAATTCGTATGGAAGAAATGATGTCATTTTCTTCATTTCTTGTCATTTCATGAAATGAAGCTTCATTTGTTCAGTGGAAATAGGCTATTACTCAGAATTATTTTTAACTTTTTTGCACAAAAAAAAAGCGAGCTAAAGTCAAATCCAAACAAATTGAGTTGATCTCGATCTCCGGACTAAAATTTTCAGTACGACTCTGACTAAATTTTTCTTCAATCAAGTACGAAAGGATTGGTACAATCCTTAAAGGCTTGGATAAATCCGAAAGTGGTACGGATCCTACTTAAAAATCAAACGATCGTCACTTCAGTTATAGTAAGTACGGAATTCCACTGTCAAAGCGCAAGAGCTCTATACTGAAAAAGAATACCTCTCTAGGCAGACGCATATTTTTCTGGCTCGCCCACATGGCAACGCGTCAAGAATCTTACTTGTATTGTAACTTTCCTACCAATAAATTCTTGCACATCGAAATAAAATTCCTAAGTTCGAAGATGCTCATATTTAATGTGGGATAGGAATATGATCACATAGACATGAGTCTTATGTCAACCGACAACACATCTTGTAGAACAATACACAAACATACAAAGTCAGTCTTCTCCGAACTGTGATAGCAAACAGTAGGTATTCAATATAAACCTATTTGGACTTAATTATCTTTATTTAAACTATAAATAACGGTTCCATATATTTGGGGGCTCAACCGTAGCGAAGAAGACAACGAATACAGCAAGAGGTCAAAGAAGTACAGCTGGACGCTAAGACGAGCAAAGCGCTGTTAAACGACGGGTTTGGATAACTGTTTGGTAAGACGATCGGCCTAAGACGAGGGTAGTGAGGATATAAACCAACGGTATCTAACATCTGGCTGTTGCATCAAAAAAAGCAATTATGTCGCGGTTTGTAGAGTTTAAGAATATTCATGACATTTTACATAGGGAGAAGAAGAGAAATTTGATGCTTTTTCATAAGTTTATTTTTGAGGCGGAAGGAGATCGAGGCAACCGCGAATGCTTGCGGAAGTTCGATTCGATTGTGACGAGAAAGTTGCATCCTTCTTTAAGAAAACAGAAATTAGTAATTGTACAATTTCCATTAAACCAAAAATTAACAACAAAATATATTTACTGCTGTAACGTGCGTGGTACGTTTCAATAGTAAAATGTTTCTGCAAGCTGCATTTTCAGAAACCACAACATATCACTTAAACAGAAATTACGCTACACTTACTATTTGTAAGGGTAACAATCAAAACAAGAAAAAAATACCTGTAACAATAATTCGCAGTAAAATTTACTATAAGATATGTTAGTTTCAAACAAGGAAAATTTTTTCTGTGTAGCTGCTGAACTGCAGTCGAAGGGTCAAGCCTATTGAACAAACATCAAACAAAAACACTCCTCCTTGTAGAGAGAAGAGGATACTGATGCCTTCCAAAAACTTGTTTTAGAGGTGCCACCTTCTGAGTGAAAAATAATATACAGAGTTCGGAGAATGATTATGCTGGAAAAATATCAGTCTTTTAAATGAAAACTGACCTCTATTTAAAATCATAATTGGTCTAACATATCTATACGGAAAGAAAAAAAACCTGTTCAAAAATAAAGTTAACTTCAACGAAAAATAAATTTCTTAAAAATTTGGGTCTCAAGTGTTCTAAAAGTGCTTTAATTGAGCAACAATCAACTCAACTCACCCCAAACACAGAAAAGTATAAGTAGCATCTTAGACGGGTAGCTACAAAAGTAGACAGAGTTTGATTGCAAGTCAAGCCAGAATACAAAATTTCCAGTATTTTACTGAAGGACTTGAATGAGCCATGTCAGTTGGAGTAGCAGTTTCTCGTTGAAGCTGCTGTAACGGGATGTCTCTGATCCCATGGAATTTGGGATTTGGAAGAACTGATTTCCTTGAAGTTCGAAAAGATATGGCCCTTCCGGTGGTTCGGTTGGACCACATTCTTTGCTCTACATTGTCTTCTTTTTAAATCCAGATTTCATATTATTTGAATTCTTTGTATTTGTATTCTTTCTTATGAGAAGTAGAACGATTTTGCTTAAGGAAGAAGAAATGTGCAACAATATTGTGGAAAACGGTAATAAAAAGCAGTAATGCACGATTTACTTAATTTTTAGATTGATTTTACCAGAATCCGAAATCTTATAAAGAATATAGAGGTGATGAAGTTCAAAATTACATGAAGTTTCCTGCAGAAATTGTATTAGGAATTTTGGAGAAATATATCGTACTTTTCATATTTTGGAAGACAGGCTAGCCGTGTTCGAAGATAATATTGATAAGTTTATATTTAAAACGAGAGCGAAAGTTAAAGTTGGCTCTAACCGACTTCAATATACCCGTTACTCATGAAAAAACATGTTCAACAGTGTTCCTGCGTTACTTAGGGTGAAAATCCGAAGAGTATGCAACATTTTTTAACTCGGCTATATATTATCCGATCTTGCTGTAAATTTCAGGGATTATAGTTATTGCTAATATAAATTTAATATATAAATCTAAACTATATATCTTTAAAAATATGGGAGTAATTCAACATTTTCTATTGTGTGGGCGGGTGTGGGCGTGGCCAAAATTTGAAACATACTTGATCTGCGTGCAGATAAAGGAAGACTACATGTCGATTTGGTAGCTCTAGAAAAACGCGTGCGTGAATCGTCCGTACAGAGATTTTTATTTTGTGAATCGTTCGTGACGTGAATGAAAATTCGCTCACGCACGCACCTCTAGTGTATTGGATAGTTTTAGTACGCACCTTATGTTACTACTGAATTAGAGGATTATAAAGGATATATAATAGGATTGCATTCTAATGATTTGTAAATGGACTAAGGCTTTGTTGCTCTGAGTTAAAAAGTCACTATTCTGTACTGACTCTACTGCTTCAACTTGTACAAGCCCATTAAATTTGTACAAGTGCCAGCTGTAGGCGTGATGGGGGCGTGATTTTAAGTTCTTCAGTCATTTTACACTAGCTCATCTCAAATGGTAATTGTGTGTGCTAATGGCGTTGGTGGACTTGTTAAATTGTCTTGGTCTACAATTTTCAAGGTCTAACAAAACAGTTTTGCTTGTTTTTTTGGAAAATGTCACACCCAGGGGACCAATTTCGTTAGTGCTTAGTCCATTGTTTAAGGTGTGGGATATAATTTTCCCAAAATAAAACAAAATTTAAGTGCGAAAAATGCGTCAGAGGTCGTTATTTGTTATCGTTAAGGGTGTTGAGGTCAACATTTTTGGTTTACTCTATAGTTGTGACCTTTTTGAAGAGCAATTATCAAAACAAGACAAAAAAGGAGAATAAATGTCCAAACAGTTTTCTTTGCTAACTAAACGTGCAGGAAAAACTTAAATGTCGAAGGTTTTGCACGATTGTCTGGCCATTTCAATTGACAAATGCTAGTTGTACCTAACTCCAGCAACCTCGAGCACGAAATCGTTTATATACTCGTACTTACCTACCACAAGCTTAATAAAAAGAAGAAAAAAATTTTGCCACTTCTCGGCTACGTCAACTCGTAATTTGGGTCAAATTGTGTCGTTTGAGTGCCGGCTGTTGGTGTATTTTGATAAAACTTTAGATTTAAACCAAAAACTGACCCTGAGGCATGCGGTACCAACTAAATGCCTTTTTTACCTTCAAAGTAAAGATAATTGTGATAACTAGAGGAGACTAAAACGGTAGAAGAATTTCATGATTTCGTTTTTTCATTGAGTTATCATTAACCATTTTCATTCAACTCTAGTGTCATTTTATTCGATCTGAAAAACGCAATCACCATTTTAACATTTTTGCACGACGCATTTTGGTATTTTAAATCGATTGCAAAGTTCATCGATTGACAAATGCGAAGCATCTCAAAACTAGAGCAAATGCATTGAGAGATTGCTTGGGCACATTCACAAAAAAAAAAAAATCATCGATTAAATGGCAAATGACAAATGTTGAACATTGCCAATAAATCGAAGTTGTCTAAATAAAAGTGCACATTTTTTGTTGCTGGTTTTATGCAAGCCGAACGAGCTGGATTGTTAATTGCCAGTTGTGCAAAAATAATGTTTTAATCTTATTGGCAGGCCATAAAGCAGCTCATTGTTTATAGAAGAAGAATGAAGTCCTCCGCCAAAAAAAAAAACACAAAAAAGACATTAACAAAAAAGTCCGAACAAATTTAAATAGCTTTTGGGTTTTAATTTATGACCCAGTCACACGAAAGGTGTTTTTTAGATTCAAATCATTTTTAATACCCCGGAGGAGGTTACTCTACCAAGCGGTGAATTCATTTTTGCCAGAAGTATGCAATAAGCAAAAAAACAAATTTTTATTGATTAACCAAATTATGTAAATTATGTAGGAAGCGGATTTTCAAGTAAGCCTTTAAGCCCAGAACCCTTTTCTCCAAAGCTTACCCGATATTGGAGAACTAAATAAAATTAAACATGAACCTCTTCCCTGAAAATAATCGGTACGAGATGGCCTTCAGTGTATTAACTTTTGTGTGTTTTTAACAATTTCTTTCGCTTTAGATGCTTCCTATACATGAACTGATATTTGCTTTCCCCCCTCTATGGATCACACTGGATTATATAACCTGGGTGTTCATAAACATTAATAAATTTCAACCATAAATTAAACTAAAAATAAACAATGGAAATCTTAATCTTGTCTTTAGAACTGGTTTACTTGGACGTCACTTAGGAGGGGCATCAATTAAATAAATTATTCAGGCAGTGGGCGATAGAAGCGAACACCAAATGTCAAAATTTCAGCTTCTGATCAGATCTAAGGCAATTTTGGCAGCCAGTTGAGTGCTTATTGAGATAGAATCGAAATAGTTTTAATCAGCTGGTGTTGAATATTAAATTTTTGAATGATAATTGATAATTAATATTGGATTCCCATCGAACTAAATTCTAGATAAACAAACTAACGAAAATACATTAGCAAACATCGAGTAAAAAACTAGTTGACAAGTTCAAGTCTTTAGCTATTTAGCATTTTGTTGACGAAATGAAAGTGATCTAGAAAAACCATAAAAATCGTAGATTAAATACAACTCGACTTATAAACTTGAACTTGGGCTTTTGTTTGCCTTCACTTTGCATATTTTATTGTTTAACTTTTAAGTCATCGGTTCTTCATTTAACCACAATGGCGACTCTTCGAACCTCCCAAAAAAAATCAAACCACAACAAAATAAACAAAGACTAATGTGGTTCAAACTTTGATCTGATCTTCTCTGACGACCTTCGCCTTCAGCATGCACATTACAATGCCCAATGCCTTAGCATTATTGTGTATTAAACAATTTAATATGAAATATACTCATAAATTTAGCATTAATTTTTGTGGTCCAGTCTTTGTTCACACGTTCCATTTACATGGCCTTTGGCAAAGTATTTCCTATGCTGCATTCAAAATGTCAAATTACTCACACATAAACAACATGGACATAGACACAATACATTCAATCAATTGCACCTACTCCTACCCAAGGCTTGTGTTGTTGCTTTTTTGCCCAAAAAAAAAAAAGTCGGAGATCAAAAGATCAGTCACGAATGAACACAGAATCGAGCTGGGCAGACTTGGCGGCAGCTAAGCATGAAAAAAATTAACAACAAATTGTAAAAACTGCAACTGTGCAACTTGGAAACTGTTCACAATGTGCGGCTAATGTGAATTCGACTTAAGACTAAGTAATAATTTAGGATTATTTGTGAATGATGAATTGCAAGCGGCGGGTATATAAAAAAATGCGGGATATAAATGGGTAAACAGATTACAAGGAGAGGAAGTTGGCAGAGCAAAGCTCTTTTACGGACATTCGAATGGGAACTTAAACTTTTAAGCTTGAAGAAATTGTATCTTTGCGACACATTCTATGGGCAAAATCAGCCACATTTTCCAATTGCCTTATCAGCAGGTGGATTGTGTGAGTGTATCGAGTTCTGAGTACTGAGTACGAAGTATCGAGTACTAAGAACCGAGTACTGAGTATCAAGTACAGGGCATCAAACACACACATTACTGAATACTGAGTACCGCGTACCGAGTATCGGATATCGAGTACTTGGTATCGATAGAGGAACACTCACTCAAATAAGTAAGTAAAGCAGTAGCACAGCTTATACAGCATTTATCACATCAACCACTGGCATGTCCGTCTGTCTGCCTATGAACGCTTCGATCTCAGACATTATAAAAGATAGAGCCACAAATTTTTGGAATATATGTATGTAGGTGTATACCGTACCCACATCGAGTTTGTTTCAGATATGGAAAATTCCCCCTCTTTCTAATATACACTAAATTAGGCCCAATATATATATCTATTCTGTACACCATAACAAGATCCGAGCAAAAACAACGAAGATATGCAAATGCGCCGCCCCATTTATTCAAATAAATTTTAAATTTAGTTAAATTCAAAATTATGAGAAGCATGTACGGCTGCACGAAAATATATATTTAGTCGAAGAAGTCGAAGAACTCAATATTATCTAAGGCCTTATTAACGGCATTATTATGGAAAGGGTACTTTGCAGTCGGGGCAGTCGATTCTCACTCTAACCTTATTTTTTTTTTAAGTTTCGGTTACCAATTTTTGAATCCTCTTTTGAAACTGAGAAACGAATACCTTGAAATCGTATAGTTCAGACTTTGACATCGGACTGTATTAATCTAGTGAAGAAAACAAAAGAATATAAAGGTCTGAGGTAGATTTAAATAAAATTGCTTATGCTCAAAAAAGACATAAACTTTACCGTTTAAGTAAAATTCACAAGTCGCTTAGAATTCTCAAAATTTTTAAAGTTAGAATATGGTCAAAAAATTGTTAGCCGAGCCTGGTCGTAGTTATATAGACCTAAGATATAGAATAAATTAATTTCCCATAGATTATTGCTTCGATCGCTTGTTCTGTATACAGTGTACTTGAAAGTTTAAAAAACAATAGGAAACTTTTTGGAAAATCCTAAGAATATACCTGAAAATCGTAGTACTATGTATCGAATTTTAGGTTTTTTTTTGTTGTTGCTCTAGTAGTATCGAAATTTTGGCATTGGACTAATAAAATTATTGGTAACTATTTAAGATGATCATATTCAAATAATGTTTTTCTTAGGTAAAAAAATATATGCTAAAGTAGGTTAAAAAAGGTACAGAAAAGTTCACGTCAGCGTGTACCCGAAGACTTTTTTGTTGTTTTTGCTTATTTGTGCTTTTTTTATACTCTGTACCAAAGGTACATAGAGTATATTAATTTTGTGCAAAAGTATGTAACAGGGAGAAGGAATCATTTCCGACTATATAAAGTATATATATTCTTGATCAGCATCAACAGCCGAGTCGATATAGCCATGTCCGTCTGTCCGTCCGAGATAGAGGTTTGACATGTATGGGACAAATGTTTCTTATAGCTGCAGGCAGATCAAGTCTATTTTCAATTTTGGTCACGCACCCTCCCGCCCCCGCAATTTGAAAAAAAAAAAGTTATATCTCCTACAGTTTTGAAGATAGATGATTTGTACCTTCCAGAGATAGTTAGTAATTAGCAAAATGTATCAATTTGCCGAAGAAATGATGAAGATCGGATGAGCGGTTCTCAAGTTATGAGCGAAAAAGTAAATCACCCTCCTCCCACCCCCTCCCATCCTATTACAACTAACAACGCACAATCTTAAAGAGAGAGTGAGAGAGACAGAGAAAGAGCGAGAGAATTAGAGATAAGCGCAGCACCAGCATTGCATTCAGCTTCTACTCCAGGTACAGAGTATGTTATAGTAGGGCTTGACCGACTTTCTCACTTGTTTTTGCTTTTAAATATTAATAGTTATTGTAGAATGTAAAAACTTTCTCAATACGCAATGTTTGCCCTTCTGTTGCGATTTCTGCCACTTTTAGTAAGAAAGCTTTTTAGTAGTGTTTTTCCGTGAACCTAGGGTTTGACTTGTGAACGATAAATCACGAACGAGATCGTTAACATAGTAGCCCGCTTGTGCTGGCTTTCGGATGGTCGTTGTTATACTCTGTACCGAAGGTACATAGAGTATATTAAGTTTGTACAAAAGTATGTAACAGGGAGAAGGAATCATTTCCGACTATATAAAGTATTGTAGCGAATCTAGGACCTGACTCCGGATTCGGTACTCAGGGCAACGTTCCGGAGTTATCGATCAACGATAACAGGCGAGTCTCGTGGTTTAACAATTGATATCGCTCTCTCTAGTTTTTCTGCCCGGCAAGCGAACACGTTTTTGTTAACCTAATTGGATTTAAATAAGCTGAAGAATAAAGGAATTTGTTAACTGAGTTAACACGACGGACTTATTTCTTGTTGTTGGTACTTGCTGTGTATTGCCTGAGCTCTGCCAAGTCGCTGGCGCGCCTGGACTGCCCTACGTGTGTTTTCTCCCTCACCAAAAAAGAAGGTTTCGCTCGGCCAGCCGGCATCAAGTGATCTCGGAGTCAAGTGGACACTAAAATTCGCTACATTGGTGTCAGGTGTGGGGTTAAATCGATCGGGTTTGCGAAATCTCCAACCACGATGACCAAGAAAACATCTCACAGGGGGCAGGCCGCTCCTAACAGCGAAAAAGACGCGAACTCGCAACAGCAGCAAATAGATGCAGCCCTTAAGAAAATTTAACAGTTGACAACGACGTTGAACAACAGCCAACAGAATATGGAACACCTGTTGGAGCAGAAGTTTGAGCAAAAGTTTGCACAATTGTGGGCGTCGTTCGAACGTACGATGCTAGGTGTGCGAGATAGTCGACCGTGTACTACCGTGCCAGAAGCAAGTACAGGGGCCGCAATGCAAGCAAATGCAGACGGGCCTGCGTTCAGTACACCACGTATGGCAGGTGGGGCAACCACAGCCCCAGCATGGCCCTCAGCAGATGGGACGACTCAACGTCAAGGTGAGGGCGTGAACTCTTTGACGTGCCACACTCCTTTGGCACCTGATTTACAGAGCACCCACTCCGTGGCCGCCCCAACTATGCCGGCCAATCACCCAAATATGGCGGCTTGCATACACCATTGGGAGTCGCCGGACATGGAACAACCGCCGGTACCGCCATGGGCACAATTTCAGCTCCTTTTGGATGGCATGGCTGTCGATCGTCAGTGGTCAGAGTCGAAAAAGTGCCGAATGTTATACGGGTGTCTTCGTGGACGGGCACAAAAGTTGTACTCAGCACTGCCAGAGACCACAGTGTGTTCCTATAAAGCGCTAACAACAGTCATGAGAGACCATTTCACTGTAGGTGCGCATACGGGATACCATCGGTTTCATAACCGCACGCAAGGCCCCAGGGAATCGTTTGAGGATTTTGCCACGGACCTGGAGTGCCTGGGTAGAGCGGTGTTTGCTGGGCTGCCGCCAGCGACGTACAACAACATCATGGTCCAGAGGTTTATCGATGGTATCCGGGAGACGAATTATCAAGTCCCGATCCTCGCCAGCAACCCGAGCACTCTTGCAAAAGCCCTTAGGATGGCTAATCGCATTGATTCACAATGCCGCCGACGCCCAGCCGGCACCGTGTTAGCTGTGACTGCCACAACGGCGGAGGCACAACCGAGATCACCAAAAAGAAATGGTCGGAACTCTCCCCAAAATGCTACGCAGAGCACAGGGCAATTTCCTAGCCCTGCAAATCCTTCGGAAAACTAAATTGCGCCAGCCTTCCGGGGCGGAGGTTGGCCACAAGCCACAGCGCCCCATGCGAGTTACCAGTCGTGTCACTCGCCCCAAATAACAAGGGTACGAAACCAACAACGACCATAGAACCTACCCTGGATAGATCTCACTGCACGACTCTGGCCCCAGACTCACGAGCCTGCGCACCACCAATGTTGTCAGTGCCCCTGCCACACGTTCTAAGAACAGATCATCAGCGACGAAAGCCGACCAAAACCACATTGTTTGCCCCCGACTCTTCCGAGCATTCCGCCCTGAGCCTGCCGCCACCCGAGCAGCCAAGCGACGGATCTTGTCCTCCTTCCCAAGAAGCAGAGGCCGTCCTCGCCATGCTGTTCCGCGAACAGCCGCCCCCAGAGATTTCTGATGAGCCAGCGGCCCCACAGTCCCTGGACCTGTTCCCGATTTCGGGTAACGACGACCAGGAGGACGACACTCCACAATGGAACACCCAGCGTGGGACCACAGCTCCACCTGTCAAAGCTACGTATAAACTCGCAACTTACGGTGACCAGCACCTACACTGTTTCCTCTTTTTACAGCAACGTTTGGTTCGCCTAATCGTGGACACAGGGGCGTCCGTGTCGCTGCTGAACCGCAGAGACCTCAAGGAATCTGTGCCCGTCACACCTTGTGAGGTGACGCTACAAGGCCCTTCCTCGGAGCAATTTGTGGCCACAGCCAGAGCCACTATAAACTTGGATGTCGCTGGCCGGAGACTTCAGCACAACTTTTTAATGGTTCTTTTGCGCCATGAAGCCAACGTGGATCTCAAGACGCTGGAAATGAGGTTCGCTTGGGGATCGACACGGCTGCATGCCGCCAAAACAGAAATTCCCAACCTTCTGTATACTACGGCCAGCATCAGCATCCCACCCTATAGTGACACTCACGTTCAATTTAGATGTGAGGCACAAGAACCGAGCTCCATCGCTATATTGGAACGAGGAGGCCATTCTCAACTACCAAAGGACCTGGTCCTGGGCAGCGGTCTTCTAGATACAACGCGTGGCACCGCCACCTTACGCGTGCTTAACCTCAGCGCGCAAACACATCAGCTGCCCGCACTGTCAATCCTGGGCCAGTTGGAATCGGTAGAAGTGCTTCCACCCACCACTGAGAGTACGGGGGGCATTGAGTGGGATGCGCTGGCACCCCCAGACCTACCCGCAGACCTTCGTTTCAAGTTTTTACAACTGCTACGAGGGCACAAACAGGTTTTTTCCCAATACGATGGCGACACAGGGCGCACCCGCCTGACCAAACACACAATTGACACGGGCCAGGCGCGTCCTATTAAGCAGCCCCCTCGTCGGCTCGCACTCTCAAAAAAAGCCGAGGTTGCGCGTCTAATCGCCGACATGGAGTTACGAGGAGTAATTCGGCACTCTACAAGCCCTTGGGCTGCACCTGTAGTACTGGTGCGAAAAAAGGATGGCTCCACACGGTTCTGCGTGGATTATCGCAAACTCAACGAAGTCACCGTGAAGGACTCCTACCCCCTTCCTAAGATAGACGAAATTTTGACGATGCTGCACGGCTCTCGCTATTTCTCGACCATGGACCTACAGAGCGGATACTGGCAAGTAGAGATGGAGGAGGAAGCTCGGCCTAAAACCGCATTTACGTGCGAGGCGGGCTTGTATGAATTTAATGTCATTCCCTTTGGCCTCACGAACGCCCCCGCCACCTTTGAGCGACTGATGGATGGACTATTTGGCGGCGTGGCCTTTAAATCGGCCCTGGTTTATCTAGATGACATCATCGTCCACTCCCGCACGGCCGAGGATCATCTGGTCCACCTGCAGGAGGTTTTTGAACGCCTGACCCAAGCTGGACTGAAGCTAAGTCCGCATAAGTGCCACTTTTTCCGCACGGAAGTAACCTACCTAGGCCATATTGTGAGCCAAGCAGGATTAAAGGCGTGCCCACAAAAAATAAACAAGGTGTTTGACTGGCCACAGCCTCGATGCCAAAAGGATGTACGATCATTTGTCGGGTTGTGTTCCTATTACCGAAAATTCATCCCAGGATTCGCGACTATAGCACGACCCCTGCATGAACTGACCGAAGCTAGACGTGTGTTTAATTGGTCCTCGGCCGCTCAACAAGCTTTTGACCTTCTTAAGGCCAAGCTGACAGAGGCCCCTATCCTCACCTTTCCGGATCCCGACGGCTCGTTCATTCTCGACACCGACGCGTCGAATCATGGGGCAGGGGCGGTTCTTAGTCAAGTTCAGGATGGACAGGAACGGGTCCTGGAGTACTACAGCAAGACTTTTAGTCCCGCGGAACGCAACTATTGCGTCACCAGGAGGGAGTTGAGAGCCGCCGTACTGGCCACAAAACATTTTCATCATTATTTGTTTGGCCGGAGATTTTTGCTGCGTACGGACCACGCCTCCCTCAAATGGCTATACAACTTCAAGGAGCCAGAAGGCCAAGTCGCAAGATGGATCGAGCGCCTCCAACAATATGACATGGAGATTCGCCACCGCAGTGGCCCACAACATGGAAACGCCGACGGCCTATCACGCCGACCCTGCGGCGAGTGTCGCATATGCGAGCGCGCTGAACAAAATGATCACCAAGGCGTCATGTTCCTGCAAATTCATGCTGACGACTATACGAAACGTCAGAAGGAGGACCCCACTCTAAGGCACGTTTTCCGTTGGGTAATGGATGGAAAGCGGCCTCCGAAGTGCGAGATTTGGGGCGAAGGACCCGAAACGAAAGCATACTGGCACTTGTTCGACCGCCTGGCAATATCGGATGGCGTTTTAACCCTTAAGGATAAGGAAGATAACGCCGTGACCCTGGTGCCACTTTCTTTACGGGAAGAGACGCTTCGCGGTGTGCACAATTCTACCACAGGAGGCCACTTTGGAGTAAAGAAAACATTGGCCAAGGCCAAAAAGCGGTACTACTGGGTTGGTCAAAACGCGGACGTGGCATTATGGTGCGCTCGATGCCCCCAATGCAGCGCTCGCAAAGGCCCTTCCAAACGCACGGTAGGTCGTCTGCAACCAACGTCCATCGGGGCACCTTTTGAAAGAATTGCTATCGACATCCTGGGCCCTTTACCTACGACCTCGCGTGGAAATCGGTACATCGCTGTGGTGATGTGCTATTTTACCAAATGGCCCGAATGCCTGGCCCTCCCCAACCAGACAGCCGAGACAGTAGCCCGCGCACTCGTCCAAGAAGTTTTCTGCCGATTTGGCGCACCTTTCGTGCTTCACTCCGACCAAGGACGGAATTTCGAATCTGAAGTGTTCCAAGCCTGCCTTCGATTACTGGACGTGGAAAAAACTCGAACTACACCACTACACCCACAATCAGACGGCATGGTAGAGCGATTCAATCGGACGCTCCTCGATTATCTGGCTAAATTCGTTTCACTGGACCAACGTGACTGGGACCAGCTATTGCCCTTAGCCTTATGGGCCTACCGGTCCGCACCACATGAAGCTACGGGGTTTTCGCCGGCCCAGCTGATGTTGGGCCGCGAGCTTCGTTTACCCACGGAACTGATGTATGGCCGGCCGTCAACACCACCGGAGAACTATCCGGCTTTTGTCGAACAGCTGCAAGAAGGACTTCGTCAGACTCATCAAGCAGCCCGCAAACATTTACAGGCTGCTGCATCCGTCAATAAAATGCGCTATGACCTCCGCTCTCACCCGATCGAGCTCGCAGTGGGTGCTCAAGTGTGGTTGTACGCCCCCATTCGCAGAGTGGGCCGATGTCCAAAACTGCAGTCGGATTGGGTCGGCCCTGCAACAATTGTACGCCGACACTCGGACCTGGTTTACGAAGTCCGCCTGCCCGGAAAAAGGTCTACCAAAACGGTTCACGTAAACCGGCTAGCCAACTATCACGAGCCTTCGCCCACCCTACTCGGCCAGGAGGCTCGAGTCTGAGAAGGGGGTAATGTAGCGAATCTAGGACCTGACTCCGGATTCGGTACTCAGGGCAACGTTCCGGAGTTGTCGATCAACGATAACAGGCGAGTCTCGTGGTTTAGCAATTGATATCGCTCTCTCTAGTTTTTCTGCCCGGCAAGCGAACACGTTTTTGTTAACCTAATTGGATTTAAATAAGCTGAAGAATAAAGGAATTTGTTAACTGAGTTAACACGACGGACTTATTTCTTGTTGTTGGTACTTGCTGTGTATTGCCTGAGCTCTGCCAAGTCGCTGGCGCGCCTGGACTGCCCAACGTGTGTTTTCTCCCTCACCAAAAAAGAAGGTTTCGCTCGGCCAGCCGGCATCAAGTGATCTCGGTGTCAAGTGGACACTAAAATTCGCTACAGTATATATATTCTTGATCAGCATCAACAGCCGAGTCGATATAGCCATGTCCGTCTGTCCGTCTGTCCGTCCGTCCGTCCCTCTGTCCGTCTGTCCGTCCGTCCGTCCGTATGAACAAACAGATCTCAGAGATAGTAAGAGATAGAGGTTTGACATGTACGGAACAAATGCTTCTTATACTTGCAGGCAGATCAAGTTTATTTTCAATCTTTGCCACGCCCCCTCCCGCCCCCGCAATTTGGAAAAAACGTCATATCTCCTACAGTTTTAAAGATAGACAATTTGTACCTTCTAGAGATAGTTAGTAATTAGCAAAATGTATCGATTTGCCGATAAAGATCGGATGAGCGGTTCTCAAGTTATGAGCAAAAAAGTACATCACCCTCCCCCCACCCCCTCCCACCCTATTACAACTAACACCGCACAATCTTAAAGAGAGAGAGAGAGAGAGAGAGAGTGAGAGTGAGAGAAAGAGAGAGAGAGAGAGAGAGTGAGAGTGAGAGAAAGAGAGAGAGACTTAGAGATGAGCTCAGCACCAGCATTGCATGCAGCTTCTACTTCAGGGTACAGAGTATGTTATAGTCGGGCTTGACCGACTTTCTTACTTGTTTTTCTTAGTGTACCACTCCGAAGTCCGTACTTATGGTTATATCGATTAGAAATACTGAACACATGAAGTTACTATACACGGGCAAGTGCTGTTAATGGTTCATAGCCTACTATTTAAAGCAGAATTACGGTAAATGGTTTGTATCTCACTGTAATTCCGTTTTCTCGTACGGTATGCGTCGTTTCGTAAAAAAAGTTTGAGTAAGGGACGCGAGCCTTATTCTAAAAATATTAAGAAATTTCGATTTTACATTGCATCTGCCTGTCTTCTGTACTTGGTTGAAAGCGAAAATAGTTGAAAAGTGCAAGTAAGTTGCCGTCAACTCCAAACCAGAAAGACATATTCTCCAATTTTATGAGCACTTATGTTGTAAATGTTCTTGATAAGAAGAAAGATCAGCTCAAACGGAACATTTTCTTTGCAAAGTGTGAACATTGTACTACAAACGAGAAACCCCTTTCTTACAAAATGACAACGATTATACTCATCTTGGGTCCAATATTCTTAAATATTCGCTTTGTGCAGCGCACACATCTGCACTGAGGAAAAAATTATTTTAAGCCAAAAAATGGGTAAAATCAACCCAGACCGGGATCAACATTAACGATTTTTAAACCAAGATCAGCACCATATCAACACGCATTTTTCTAAGCTGTGATTGATTTTGATATACCATTAAAAAACTTTTTTTGTAATTACCTACATATAGGCTAATCCTGCGTTGCGGACATTTTTACGCAAATTTGCTTGTTAAAATTTACACAACTGGCGTATATTTTAATGAAATTGTTTGAAAATGTAGTTCTTTGTGAGTACTTTTAAGCCTAATTTTAGCTAAAAGTTTCTCTGTCTTTGAAAAAAGTTATGCTTGTTTAAAGTTTCGTTGCGGACGTTACAAACAAATCACCGTAGAACAATATTGCTTACATATTTTGAAGGTTGAATATGTATTCCATAATTGCATTAACAAACATTTGAATTTTGGACAACTTTAAATTTCTACCCTTGGCTTAAAAATTTTCGAATTAGCCCATATAATACTCTCTGAATCGATCAAATTATTCATTGTGTGCTTGAAATTTTCCCGTAATTTTTTTTCAGTGTAATTGCCTAATTTTATCTTTGGTATTCTCAGCTGGTGAATTAGATCTGAGTGGAGCCTTTTTAGTTAGTTTTTTGTTTTGATTCTCGAAAACATCTATCGTGCCTTTGAAAGTTAAGAATCATATTAATACTCCATTACAAGGACCTATAAAAATAAATTCTTTTGTACTAAAAATATCTCCAAAATGTAAACATAGCCTGGCTAGTTTAAGAAAAAATGAACGACTGCATGGATGAAAACAAAACAGATTTGAAATGCTTTGAAATGAAACTTATTAGTTCGCTTGCCCCAAAAATTCTCACTTTCGTGATCACTTGATGTTTGCCAAACCATTGTTTATACTTGATATCTGCTGTTAAAAAACTCATACCACTTCTCATATACTCAAATCATTTTTTTGTGTTTCTCAGATGGACTATTACACTAGATGAATAACTTATATGAGAAACTCAATTAAGACATCAGACAAGTGTTATTAAAGCTTAACAATTTATAACTACTACAGAATAATATTTTTTCCCATTCGGTTAACAAAACTATTTGCACAGCACCCGTTAAATCAACATAAAATTTAAACTTTGCTTTGCATGTATTTATTTATGTATATTGTTCCACTTTATTTAAATTAAAATAAATTAATTTCAAACTATTTATTAAATTCAAAGCAATTCTCCATAGATTTAATTTAAAAATATTGTATTGCACTGAGCTGTCTTCAATGCACTTTGAGTCTACCTACTGCTAACACATTTGCTTCAAGCATTTTCCACTGGCTACAGTAGCTCAGATGGCACACACACATTCGCAGCGTCACATGGACACACTTACAGTGTACATGTGAGACACTAAAAAAAAGCTTTCAAAATGAAGTCTAAGCAGCTCATTTCCTTTTGCCGACAACTCACACGTATAGGAGAGAGGCATTGGTACAGCTTCGTGAGAGAGAGCCAAAGCTTTTGCTACCAACTTTGGGGCTGCTGCGATCTCGTCAACAGAAAATCCCGATCGGGCATCGTGGGACAGTGGCCATATAAAAGCTTGCTGCGTCTGTGCAAAATTATTCAGTTAACTGTTGCGGGTTGGTTTGTTGAGACAAGCTGCAAAACCATCCTCTGGTCAAAACCAAATAAATAAAGAAGTTTAATCAAGTGCAAAATGAAGTCCATGGTATGTTCGGCTCAACATCTGTCTCTCTCTCTCTCATTCTGTGTGTGCACAAAGTGTCAAGAAATATATAAAATATTTGTGTTTCATAAGAACTGGAAATCCCGTTAATATGGTGATAAATATTGTGTGGAACAGTTAGAAATCGCTAAAACAAGCAGTCGATGCAGGCTTAAGATTAGTCGCCCGACATCGGAAGACATAATCAATTCTATAATACAACAATAAACTATGTTATTTGGCGCACAAACTTAAGCTGGAAATCAAAAATAAAATTGGTTAAAGCCTGTGAAATGTTTTGAAATTTTATTTTGATATATTTTAAGCACATATTAAAAAAATCTAGAAGTCCTAGAATAACAATACATAATTATTTTAGAAAAATTCTAATTATGTAAGAGATTAAAAATAATTTTCAAAATGTTGAACATTCCAAAAAAAAAATAATAAAAATTAGGATTTAAAATTTCACACAAAAATTAAAAAAAAATTATTTCCTTTAAAGTTGGAGTTTACAAAATTGTTACAGAAATAAATTATTTATTTTTGTGTCATCAAAATAGGTCTTCTTTTAATATTACTCACAGAAAAATCTTAAAATTTATAATAAAAAACAAATTTGTCCCGTGCGATATATCATATTTGGAAAACTATTAAAATTTCTTTAGGATTTGAAATAAGATTTTAATGTTTGTTTTCGCTTGGAAGTTACTAGGTTTCTGGTCAATAGATTTTGTAAGTTCTTGATTAATCGCAAAACAGCAACCAATAGCAACGATCAGTAGAGCTATATTAAGGACTTCTTCATAAGAAGCTTTTTTAGCAACCGTTTTAACATGAAATTGTCTTTCTAAGCACAAGATTTAATTAGGTAGGATTAAGCACCGAAATCAAAGGCAATAAATAATGCACTTAAGCAGTAAAAGTAAACGAACTTTAAACAATAATCCAGTACATGTACTATGAACGAAGCGTTAAACGTCAAAGCCTAAGCGAAACGATAATCGTTTTTAGTTTGATTTTGAATCTGTTTTCATTCCATTAAAGCTTTTAAAAAAATTAAGATTCATGTATTGAAAAAAAAATATTTATCTTTCGAACAATCTATTCCATCCCACAAACCACAATTATCTATTTGATGATTACGCTTTCAAAATATGTCACATATGTAAAATCAATTAAAATTCAACCACTTGAACTTGGCCAGGTGCCCACCCGCCGTCTGACTTGGCCCAACCATTTAGCTTTCCTCGAGCATTGCGCAATTGTTATATACAAGAAATTATGGTCTGGGCAAGCGGAAGTTGGTCGATATACAAATTATTATGTAACCCAGCTAACCCATTTGTTTTCCACTTTGCAGCTCATTTTCGGTCTTTTGGCCATGTGCGTGCTGTTGGCCAGTGCCAGTGAGGTGGAGCCCAAAAAGGCAGCTGCTGAACCCGCTGTGGAGGCAAGTGCCACCGCTGAAAAGAAGCAGGAGAAACGCGGCATTGATCATGGATTGGGCTACGGCTATGGACCCTCTGCCGGTGGTGCCATTTTGGGCTCTGGCATTGGACACGCCTCCTATGCCGCTCCCATTGCTCACCAGGTTGCCCATCTGCCCACTCAGGTTCACACCAACACTGTGATCAAGACTGTGCAGGTTCCCTACCAAGTGGAGCGTCATGTACCCTATCCAGTGGAGAAGACTGTTACCTATCCCGTCAAAGTGGCCGTGCCACAGCCCTACCCAGTGGAGAAGATTGTCCATGTGCCCGTGAAGGAGATCATTAAAGTGCCCGTGGAGATTCCCCAGCCCTATCCAGTGGAAAGGATCGTCAAGGTGCCCGTAAAGATCCCAGTCGATCGTCCTTATCCCGTGCATGTTGTGAAGCCCTATCCCGTGCCCGTAGAGAAGCCTGTGCCATACACCGTGGAGAAGCGCATCATTCAGAAGGTTCCCGTCCATGTGGATCATCCAGTGCCATACAAAGTGGCTGTCCCGGTGCCAGTTCATGTGGAGAGCCATGTCAAGCCCGCTGTGGCCATAACCCACACTGTTGCCGCTCATGCTCCAGCTGTTATCAGTCACGGCATCACCTCTTACGGTCATGGACATGAAATCTCCGGTCATGGCATCTCTTCGTACGGCCACTCCGGTCATGGCATCTCCTCGTACGGGCACTCCGGTCACGGTGGCTATCTCCACAAAAAGTAGACCAATATCTTTACGAAACGCTTACGAGGGAGTAGTGAAATCGGATGAAGGCGAGCGCTTAACTAAATTATCCACAATCCTGTCCCAATCCCCACACAAGAAAACGGAACCCTCAACGACTTATAACCATTTTAGTTTTTAGCTTGTGATACCAACCGAAATTCTCGAAAGGGATTGAGTGCGAAAACTTGCCCCCCCCACCTCTTTAGCCTCGATCCACATTCGTGTGTACAAAATGAGTGCCTCCTTCGACTTTTTCATGTCTAATTTCTTTTCTATGAAATGTTTTGTACATATTTAATGTAAATAAAAACAAAAATTATAAAAAAAAAATTGTGCTACAAAATTATTTGATCTTTCAACGGAAATAATTTGTACCTATAATATAAGTATTAGATGTATTTCTAGCTGATATGAAGAACTACATAAAATGATTTTTAAAACGTTTGTTTTAATAATTAAAAACAAAGTTTACACCAGTGCACTGTGGGCCAGAAATCTCATTTTTTGGCCAAAACTCTGGCATATCTACACCAGGCTAGCTAGAAAGCTGCGATTTTCGGCAAAATGATCTTAAAAGATTGAACCTAAGTCACATAATTTAAAAAGTAACAAAAAAATTTTATATGATATTCATAATCCAAACCAAAGTCTGAAAATATTTCAACTTTTTCGTTAAATAATTATAGAAAAAAAAATTGTAATTGGATTTGACCCAATTCTTGCATAGAAGTATATATAAGTACCACATAACTACAAAAAATTAATGTGTCTTGATATCTTTAATGATTTGTGAGATATTGACCCAGGAAGTTTTTGACTTTGACTGCCCACCCTGTCGAGGATTTTCAGTCAATATGACTACTGTAACCATTTTTTCTATCTATTTTACCTCCTCTTTAAATTCAATACTTAAAACAACTAAATTAAAATAAAAATTTAATTAATTAAAAATCTAATTTATTTAATATATTACACTTTACCTTGAGTACGTCTAAGAGTATGCTACACATTTTGACACATTCAAATTGGCTCCGTTTATGAGTGTTTTATTACAGAATTCATCTGTTATATTCCGAAGTTGAAAAAAATAGCATACATCTAGGGTGGCTGTATAACAGAACAAGATTGATTTCAAATAGGAATATAATTTTAAATGCAATTTTATAAAAATTCAAAGCAAAACCGCGCAAAAGCGCATACCTACAGCTATAGTGCAATATTCAAAGAAAATATTTTGCCATGTTGCAAGGGAATCGCGAAGGGTACTAAGGGGTACTCTCAACTGAAAGTAGCCAAAAGTAAAAAACCGCAATATATTTAGAATTTTTTCCAGTTATTATGTAAACGCTTACGAATGGAAGCTTCTGTATATTTTTTAATTGATATCTGGTCCGTAGTCGAAAATAAAAATCAAACTGCTTCAGCTGTTGCATTCCATTTTTCCAATAATAATTAATTATTTTTTGCATCGATTTTGAGAAAAATTAACTTTGAACGGCTGCCTCGCAAAAACCATTTCGAGAAAAGGTTCCAAATTTTGCCATAAAATAGCTATATCTATTTAAAATCATTGCCGATCTTCGTTTTGTCCAATTTCCAAAAAAAAAAATTGGGACTTTTGGCCAAAATCTCGGGCTGCTGGCCCAGTGTGCAGTGAATGAAAGAGTTATTTTGATCGAAACATCAATGCCTGCCATTTACTTTGTAAAGGCTATTTCGTGTAAATTTAGTCTGCGGCATACTTTTTCCCAATGCTTCGTCAGGTATCTTAACAATGGTAACTGCAATATTTTAGCTTGTCTTTGTACACGAGAGAGTCCAAACAGTGCATTTTTCAGGTTGCGTTGGCAGCTCTTAAAAAACCTTACTGAGCTTTTTGGCGTTGCCACATGTTAGGAGCAGGAGCGTTGTTCGAGTGCCTCGACCCCAAAAACCCTGAACCACGCAATCACACAAAAATGCAAGCTGCCAAAAACGTAAGGAAGGGAAAGGACCCAGGACCTAATGGAGTACCCAACAGATTCATTAAGACCCAGATGCCTTAAGACTATAACAAAACGAGAGCGTAAGTTAAAGTCGGCTCTAACCGACTTCGATATACCCGTTACTCATGAAAAAACATGTTTAACAGTGTTCCTGCGTTCCTTAGGGTGACCATCCGAAAAGTATGCAACATTTTTTATTTTGCTCATAACTTGAGAACCGTTCATCCGATCCGGCAAATCGATTCATTTGGCTAATTACTAACTATCTCTAGAAGGTACGAATCGTCTATCTTCAAAACTGTAGGAGATATAACGTTTTTTCCAAATTGCGGGGGCGGGAGGGAGCGTGGCCAAAATTTGAAACAAACCTGATCTGCATGCAGATAAAAGAAGCATTTGTCCCATACATGTTAAACCTCTATCTCTTACCATCTCTGAGATCTAGGTGTTCATACAGACAGACGGACAGACGGACGGATGGACAGACGGACATGTCTATATCGACTCGGCTGTTGATGCTGATCAAAAATATATATACTTTATATGGTCGGAAATGATTCCTTCTGCCTGTTACATACATTTGCACGACTTTAGTATACCCTTTTTACTCTACGAGTAACGGGTATAAAAACGAAATTATTTATTGGCACGATACTTAAATCTATTTAAATTAGGCACAAACTAATGGACCCCATGAAGACACTGAGAAATCCTTATCTTTAAATGAGAGCACCCAAACGCACCCCTTCTTAATATTTTGCTATATTCTTGGGCCTGTTGTAATAGTCTTGATTGTTGGTATCAAATACTGGCATCGTAAGCATAGTAGATATTCTTCTGTAAACAGTGGTTATGATGAACATATGGAACTAATGGATTACGACAGCGTGTAAATTTAAATAAATTGCTATTTTAGTCGCATTAAAAGAATATCGCTGAAATTTCGAGGTTGTTCTCACTAGCTCATCACTAACGACAATATTTATAAGCGTAAAATTGTTGCAAAAATTGATTGCAATATGTGAATGAGTTATTCCAGCCTAAGGAACTATATGTATAAAATAGACAAACATAAGTCGGCAAAATCCACCTACCTTAGTTTTTATGTATATATATAGTTTAATAATAGTATATGAAATTCAATGTTAATAACTTACCAAGGAAAGTCGAAATCGCACTCATTTAACAGGAGAAAATACATTGAGGGGATATTGAATAACTCGGAATCTACTTTCAAGAATTTTCAATCCCTGACAAATAACATCTGCACGTTATTTCCAATCTAAGTAGGGACTTCCTTATAAAAATTGTGATACACTTAATGGGTGAAGGCGATTGAACAACCCTCATGTAAACGCTGCTAGTAAAAAACATTACCTTTAAGCATTTTTATACCCGTTACTCGTAGAGTAAAAAGGGTTTACTAAAGTCGTGCAAATGTATGTAACAGGCAGAAGGAATCATTTCCGACCATATAAAGTATATATATTCTTGATCAGCATCAACAGCCGAGTCGATATAGACATGTCCGTCTGTCCGTCCGTCTGTATGAACACCTAGATCTCAGAGATGGTAAGAGACAGAGCTTTGACATGTATGGGACAAATGCTTCTTATACTTGCAGGCAGATCAAGTTTATTTCAAATTTTGGCCACGCCCCCTCCCGCCCCCACAATTCAGAAAAAACGTTATATCTCTTTCAGTTTTGAAGATAGGCGATTTGTATTTTCTAGAGATAGTTAGTAATTATCAAAATAAATAAATTTGCCGAAGAAATGATAAGGATCGGATGGGCTGTTCTCAAGTTATGAACAAAAATGTGAAAAATAGCGGAGTTAAAAAAGTGTTGCATACTTTTCACAGTTAAACATGTTTTTTTCATGAGTAACGGGTATATCGAAGTCGGTTAGAGCCGACTTTAACTTGCGCTCTCGTTAAATAATACTTTTTAAAGAGCTTGTCATAACGGTTGGCGAATACATACAAACATCGCAGATCAGCTTAAAAATATTTAATAGAATGACCTTGTTTGAGAGCGCTAATAATGAGAACATAACAGTTTTTCTCACTAAAATCCATTTTTCATAGCAGCCATCATTTCTATAGCAGCTACAAGAAGTAGTCATCATAGACTAGTTCGAGTAGAAACAAACAGACGGACGGACAAAGCATTATCGACTCAGTTCGTCATGCTGATCAAGAATATATATATTCTTTATGTGGTCGAAGATGATTCCTTCTATGCGTTGCAAGCTTCTAAGCAAAATTATAATACACTTTTCAAGTGTATAACAAGTAAGACTGTTGCAGTTGCTCCATCTGCAAAATACCCTGTACCAAGTAATGTGGATACTTTGGTTAATATTGAGTTAACCTCTTCGATTGAATATATTTTCGTGCGGGTTGAAATTTTGTACTTGAGCAAAGAACTTTTTCGAAAAGTTTCTAATTTAAAAACGTTTGTTCTCACTTTAATATTATTAACTATAGTTTTTCTACATTAGAATATTTTATTAAATTTTATCCAACAACAATATATAAATAAAAAAAATATAAATAAAGATTTTATTAGACTCTGACAGTTATTTTTCTTCAGAGCTGTATAAAAACAGACGGACTGGCGGAAATCAATTGTGCTCGTCATGCTGATCAAAATATATGTATATATTTTATGTGCTTGTAAAATG
This sequence comes from Lordiphosa clarofinis, assembly GCA_018904275.1. Lineage (NCBI taxonomy): Eukaryota > Metazoa > Arthropoda > Insecta > Diptera > Drosophilidae > Lordiphosa > Lordiphosa clarofinis. The sequence goes on along the minus strand of JAEIGQ010000063.1, from coordinate 1,703,570 downwards.
TTTTCTCTTATGCTGGACAATTTTAAAGACTTTCAGCAGGGGTAAAATACAAAATCTACCATTAAAAACATAAATCTTTTTTTCACAATACCCATTTTTTTGAACGAACGTTTCGATGTGGCAGCTATTTGCTTTAGGTTCCGATCTTGTACCAACTATTTAGCACTGTAAAGAGGCATTCACAATAAATAATAAATAAAAGACAGAATGAAAAAGTGATCAGCAGAAATTCCAAAAATCGGAATTGTAATCCAAGTGCATTAAGTAGCTTAAATAGTGACGACCTAAGTTTATATAGCCATGTCCGGATCGGATGACTAAATCTATCTAGCATAGAATCGATCGGTCGAAAAACTAGTTTCAGTTGTTTTAAATGCAAATGACCCCAAACATCGTTTTTAAATATTTTCTATCTTTATATCTATAAAGCCCAGACCGTCAAACGGTTGTGATAGCCAATAAAGAAGAAGAAGAATATCTATAAAAGAGAGTGTCCTGACTGAGTGACTGATTCACTGATTGGCAATCATCGCACAGCCTAAACGGTAAGAGATTGGGGGCTGTTATTTGGACAGGAGTTTCTGTTAGTGGTGAAAGTGCGTACTAAGACGGGGTTTTGGGAAATTCCACCCGGAAAAGTCGGAAATGTTTGTGCGGGAAATATTTTAATTTTCATTTGATTGAAATAAATCGACACGAGTTTTTCAGGTTTTGGAAAATCCGCCCACAAGGAAAATGGCTGGAAAATTCTGCCTGCAAAAAAACTATTTTTCATCCGATTGGCTTCAAACTCGGTTTGAAAGGACGGAATACGAAGAGTGGGTGGGATGTGGATGGGAAGAGGGTGTGCATTGGTTCTATACTGTTGAAGGCGCAGCGAAGCGCGACGGATTATATGCTATATAGTATAGCTGCTATAGAAAAGATCAGTCTGATAAAAGACATAGTATGAATTTATTTTGGTTTTCAATTTCATCCCTCCCAAACATGATATTTAATAATATTATATGCATCCACATAATTCTGCTGATTTTGATCAAAATCGGATAACTTAAGCATACAGCTAAAGCTGCCAAATATAGTTATAGTGAGAAAAACTTTTTTGTTTTCAAGCGTCTTCAACCTTTCCAACCATAAATATTTTCTGAATAAGCTCATTTTTGAAGATTTTGATCAAAGTCGGATGAATATATTCAATATCTGCTATATAAAACAGTGCCCACACGAATGTGGCGCCATCTATTGGTGAACTCACACAATTAACATTGCTTAAAACTATAAAAACTACCCATTGAAAATGGGTAAAAGGGCATCATGAAGTTGTGCAAATGGAAGATGGAAACATTTTCGACCCAATAAAGTATATATATTCTGTGCCTATTCCAGGCAGCTAGAGACATTTGGTTTCAGCGACATTTGGTTTCAGCAAGACGGCAGCTACGGCACACACAATGCGCACAAAAGAGCTTTATTGAGAAATCATTTTAGTGAGCAGCTTTATCCGTGTTCCGGACCTGTCAACTGGCCGCCTAGATCATGTGATATCACACCACTGGACTTTTTCATGTGGGGTTAGCTATGATTTAAGACTTGGAAGCCAATATTAATTTCGAGATACCATTAGCGATCCATCAATCCGAATGGACAATTTACGGCATGTCAATTCATGATGTCGGCATAAATGAAATAATCTTTTAAATGTAAATGACATAATAAAATTTCCACCATCCGATTCCATTTTTTTTTTGTTCTTATTTGTAATTTAAAAAAAGCTTTATAATGAATCACCCCGGGTCTTCCCCAGATACCAGATCGTTCATCTGTGTTTAGCAAGGGTAGCACATTTGCACGCATGTAAAACTAATTTAATACTTCTAAAATTACTGCTCGATATTTTAATGCTATTTTAATAAAGGTGACCAGGTCTGCCCATTGCTTATCCTCCCTATCATCCAGACTTTTTATTATATCGGCAAAAGCTAGCAGGGGTTTCCTAAAGCATAGCAATCTATCCTCTTTTAAAATTGGGCATCTTCCTAGGAAATGCTCAAGGTCATCCAGTTCTCGAGTGTTGCATAGGGGGCAGGCTACATTTTCCTGACGGTTGTAGGTGTTAGACCCCAGCTTTATCAGATCGAATCGGGCCTTAAGTATCCAGGAAACTGTTGTGATTGGCAGAGCTTATAGGCTACTGAGTTGTCTAAGTGTTTGTAAATTTGGGTGGCACTAGTGATTTGTCGCTGATGGTTGTACTGCAAGGTTTTTGCTTTGAGGGCCTCATGAATTGTTATTCGGAAAGAATTCCATTCCCGTGCTGATCTCAAGGAGTCTCTCCAGTCTATCTGAAGAGGGTTGCACAACTCATCCAGACTTCTTACCCAGAAGATATTATTTCCTATTAGCAGGCTGGTAATGTAGTGTGGGAGGCGATTCTCATTATAAATGTGTATCGTTTTTCCTATACAGCTGAGGTGCAAGTCAAGCGTATACAGGTGGGCATTCTCCAAACCGGTCTCAAGGTATAGGGCATAGCTTGGTGTATTTGCTGGCAAATATCGAACTTTTTTTAAAAAGAGAAGTTGGGTAGTGTCCTCCTCCCCAGATTTCTGCTCCATATCCTTGGATTATACGGCTTACTGCATTAAATAGTTTCCATTTTGCATTTATGTGTATCTCTCTTTTTCCCAGGAAGTTATTCCAGGTCATGTTGATACTAGTTTTAGCCTCAATACTCCTTCTAAGCACATGCTTTGTAAATGGTATGGTTGGCGTGAAAACGACTCCCAGGTATTTAAATTCAGATGAGATTTTTACTAATTCTCTCCTGTAGGTCCATCTTTCAGACGCCGATAGTCTGCCTCCTTTCCTGAATACCATAATTTCAGACTTATTCAAGTTGACCTCCATTCCCCATTTACTGCAATACGTTTCTAGCCGGTTTATCATGGTTAGGGTCTCATCAGCCAGCATTACAATGTCGTCTGCATACATTAATAAGCGAATATTTAGGTCTCCTACATATATCCGCCTCCTAGCGCATCATGCAAGTCGTCTAGGTAAAGTGCAAAAAGTAGCGGGGATAGTGTGCATCCTTGCCTTACCCCGATTTCGGTATCAAAATAATTGGATAAAGCTCCTCCTGTCCATATTGCTGCTTCCGTTTGGTCATAAATCCTTTCCAGTAAATTAATAAATTTTGATGACACTCTCATAGAATGCAGTTTGTACCAGAGCAGTTTTCTTGGCACCTTATCGAAGGCCGCTTTAAAATCCACAAAAAAAGCATATACCTTTTTCTTTTCTTGCAGCTTTAGATGAACAATCCCCGCAAGGTTGTACACGTTGTCCACCGTAGAGTAGCCACTCCTGAAACCTGCTTGATATTCGCTCATTTTATTGTGGAGCTCAAACCTCATTAAAATTTTAATGTTGCAGTTTAAAAATGAAATTCCTCGATAGTTCTCTGGCTGGCTTATATCACCCTTTTTATATATAGGGAAAACTATGTTCTTTGAGCAGCACTTCTCGACTTCTTCTGCATTGACCATTTTATTGTAGACCTTTGCTAGCGCCACAAGAAACTCTTTTGGTGCATGCATATAGTGCTCAAAAGGGATGCGATCCTCAACCGGCGCTTTGTTGGCCTTTGCCTTTCCAAGCGCATCTTTGACTTCATCGTAGGTAATTTCTGCGTCTAAAAGCTCATCTTGGATAAGGTTTCTAGCGTACTGTAAATGGCATCCCTGCTGGCTGGGATTGAGGAGGTTTTTAAAATATTTTTCAAAATCAGCAACCGCGACCTGTGCGCTTATCTTAAACTCAGTTCCCCTTATCTCTCGTGCAATACTCCACCAATCCTTGCTATTATTAACTCTCTCAAGCTTTGTCTCCAGCTGTTGGTAATAACTAGCCTTTTTATCACCACATATCCGCTTATACGCTTTATTGGCCTCTAAATACTGCTTTCGAAGACCTTCTCGATTCGTTGTTTCGCTCTTTCTAAATGCGTTTAAAAGTGCCAGGGATTTGTCTCTAAGGTTTCTACATTGTCGATCAAACCATTTACATATGGGTTCCATTTGTTTTAGATTTGTTGCTTGTTTTCCGGCTGCATCATGCATAATTTCCTGCAGACTAGACAAAGAAAGCTGCTGACCACTTTCCTCTTTCGGATCCAAATTCCTCACAATTCTTGCTCGGAATTCCTCTTGTTTTTCTGAAATCCATTTTAATTTTGGCAACAAGTTAAGAGTTTGCGCATCCTCAGGACTTAATACGTTAAGCTGCAAACATATTGGCAGATGATCAGACCATGTCTTGCTTTCCACAAGAAAGTCTTGTACACACGGAAGAAGTTCGTGACTTATTGCTGCGATATCATTGGTTGAGTTGCCGACTGCGTTCATAAAAGTATAACTTCCTTCTCTGTCTCCTTTTGTTAGGCCATTCAAAATAATAAGTCCATTATCGTTGCAGAGTTCAAAGAAACGTAACCCCTTCGCGTTCACTACAGTGTCCTTGGAAATTCTGCCAGCCGTATTTGCTATGCAAGAAGTACTATCCATTGTCATTATCTCTTGTACCAAATTTCCAATTCTGATATTCATATCTCCAATAACAATAGGGTTCTTCGGACAGTGTTCTAACAAGGCGTTTTCTACAGGTGAAAATTCGGCGTTCCAGTTACTTCCGCTTACATATAGAGGTAATATGCTAAAGTTGACTTTGCTCGTGAACATTTTTAGGATCTGGATTCCGTTGGATTGCGTCATCTCGTATTTTACTCCACTGCTCTTTAAGGATTTGTTTACTCCTACCGCGATGCCCCCAATGGCTCGCCCAAAACGAGTGTTGCGCGAAGCTGGGGTCAAATATACATCATAGGCGGTGAAGTACTTTTTAAATAGTGTAATTTTTTCTGAGACTACATGCGTTTCTAATAGAATAAAAATATCAAAGGACGTAACATATTGTAGGAACTGGGGATACATAAACTTATTTTCTAGACCATGGATGTTGTACGACAAGACATTTAACATTTTCTTATTATTCTTACTTTGGCACTACTTTAAGTTTTTTTGCCATTCTATCTAGAAGGTCCTCATATTTAAAATTGGTTGAGTCAAATTTGTCCCCAAAAATATTTTTCATCCGCTGTTCAACTGGCTGTCCTTTGGAGATTAGATTGTGGTGGTTGTCGAAATACATCCAAGTTCCATCGATGTTGATACTGTCGTTTCTGACAAACATTTTAGCATTCCCTAACTGTGATAGTTCCTTTTTAAGCTGTATGAGTGCCTTTTTTTGCTGCTGCTTATCTTCCGATAGATCCTTTTCAATATATATGGCAGTTCCCGCTAGCTTCCTTGTGTTTTTAAACACCTTTCCCACCATATCTTCTGATTCCAACTCAGCAATCACACCCATCTTGCCATTTCTGCTAAAAATTTGCTTTACAGTTTTTGCCCTTACTTGTGGCACATCTAAAGTGTTTTTGCATAGCTTATGGAAGTCGTTAACCGGGGATTCTCCAAATGGTAGACCTTTTACCAGAAGGCTTTTCTTTTTGCTGTCGCTTATTAAGCGGTTCAGCTATCTCCTATCTCCTTTTTTAGTTCATTTTCTGCTTTGAGCTCACCCACATTTAAGCAAATTTCTTCTCTCAGATTAAGAATGTCCTCCTTAGTTGCCAGCTTTTCCAGGCGCCTGTTAATACCCGAATCAATGGCATGCACTGAATTCAATATATCAGCTAGCGACAGTCCGTCATTGCTTTCCATTCGAGACCTCTTGGCCACCGACTCTCCTGTTGCTAATGGAGCAGCTCCAGATGTCCGCGGAGTTGTTGGAATTAATTGCTTGCTAGAATCACTGGTCTTTATGGGTGATCTGCCCAGGCCCATTATAAAACAGCCTAGAATTATGCTTTACCGTTTTATTTTAGCAAAGCTTTCGGTGTCACGATCAGGTGTAGGTGTAGCTTTAACTGAGCTTTTGTTGAGCTTGTATTCTTCCTCTTTCTTTTTGTTTAATTTTTGTTTTTGTTGCCGCCTGAGACTGCTGTAGCCAAACAATTATGAAGTTTTTGAGTTGTTTTAAAATAAAGCTCACTGTGGTCAGTTTTCCATCGAACTCGAGTCCCGCGCTGTTAGCTTGGTCTGCTCTGCCGCCACACCGCCTTCGATCTCTTATCTGGACTTTAAGTTTTAAAGGTTTTCTGCGGAGCTCTGGTCTTGCTTATCTGCTTCTTAGTAGGGTCACTAGTAGGAGATTAGTAGGGTCGATCGAAATTATGTAATTTGCTAAAGTTTTTATAAAATTGTTTGGTTTTGTTTGGCTGATGGTGTCGAGTAGGTTTAACGAACAGAATGAACATTCTTTTTTAAGGCACATATATACAATCATACTAACATTGACTCGCTTCTTAATTTAAGTATGTTAAGCTGACGCACTCTCCCTTTTCTTATCACGTTTCCATTCCCAAGCTGCCAAATAAATATTAAGAAACATATGAGTACCGACTTAGTTGAACCTAATACGCCCTGGAGGAGCGCTCATAATTTTGCGGAATAAAAAAATAAAAATGTTAAAAGTTTCAGTAGTCATTTTGCTAGCATTTGTGCTAATTACACCAAGGGAGTCTTATTCTTTCGTCACAAGAATTCCATCAATTGTAAGCATGAAAAACGAAATATTCTTTTCACACGATTTTGAATAGTGTTTTAATTAGCAAAATAATACTGGAACCAATTATGAAACCACAAGGAATCCCGTTAGCTGGACAGATTTCAAAGAGACTGCAGAGACTAACCCAAAAACTCCATTAACTGTAAGCATGGAAAACTTAACATTTTTTGGCAAAATATAAAAAAAAAATTTCCCACTAGGAACGAAGTAATCTAACCATTGATGAAACAACGAAGTCCGAAACTTTAAATAGAACCACAGAGAGCACTTCAAACAAATATTCAACTGAGAGATCGGATGCAGTCGGATCTCCTGAGATGCAGTCCTACATTCTATGGTATATTCTTGGTGCAGTGGTAATTGCGTCCAGTGTTGGCATCGTTTGTTGGCTTCGAATTCGTAGACGATCTTTTACAGTGAACAGTTAACAGGTTGATATTAATATCAACAAAGGTTAAAATACATGCATGTTAAAGATTTTGTATAAGAGAATTTTGTATTACTATTGAAATAAATGCAGCCTTATCAAAAGAATTGCGCTGATATTAAGGATATTTAGACTAGCGCACCAGAATGACAATTTTCATCACCCAAATTTAGTTTGTAGCCTAAAAAAATCTCGCTTTGGAAATCGATTGCACGAAATTGAACTACCTTAGAAATGCTGAGCTCTTACGTAACTTTGAAAACCCGTCTGTCTGTATCAACACCTAGATTTTAGAGACTAGAAGAGGTAAAGCCACCAAACTCGACATGTGGACTCCTATTGTCTGTACGCAGATCAAGTTTGTTTTCAATTTTGTCTACTCCCACCACCGCCCCCACAATAAAAAATGTTGAATAACTTCCACGTTTTTTAAGATATCGAGTTCAAATTTAAAACTTAAATTTATATTAACAATAATTATAATCCCTGAAATTTACCTCAAGATCAGATAATAGTAAAAAAAATGTTGCATACTCGTTTACTTTGCACGAAGGTACACAGAGAACATATGTATCATGACCGACTTTCTCACTTCTTTAAATATTTTTCCGGAATTTGTATTTAGTTACTTGAATAAAAAATCGCGAAAGCTAAAAGTAAAAGTAACAAAAATCACTCCGGGGATTTCAAATGAATAACAATGCCGCTTGGCAACCGCATTGTTATCGCTATACACATCCTCTGAGTCATCAGCGGAAACAACTATTTATCAGCTCAAGGGATTGAACAAATTTCTGCCAGTTTGCGAGTTATGCAGGTTTCTGAAATTCAATGTTTTAAAATTTCTAATCGAATTTTAAGTGTTTTTTGCAGGCTAAATACTAAAAAGTTAATAAATAATTCGCTTTTACATAACTTAAGGGTTCACTGGCGGAACTTCTCTCAATCTGTGAATATTCATTTTTGGCAAAACAATCAAAAATAATCTCTAAATTATGTCATATTATTTTTTGAATATTTTTTCTTAATCGAAAATACCTCCGATTATTTTTTGACTATTTCTAATCATAATCAATAAGTAATCGCTAGAAACTGTAATTTTATTTTACCCTCTAATGAGATAATTACGATTAGGGGTGCCACTGAAACCACAGAAATGAAATATACAATTATTAAAACAAAAAAACAAGAAAGAAAAGAACTGCGTCAAAACAGGCCGCTGCACAGTGTAAGATTTTGCCAATCTAGGGGGACTTAATTCAATAGCGGTCGTATTTTTCAAGCTATCGACATGAACTTTGGACTGAATGTTCAGAAATTTCCCAAAGAAATTTTTGGAAGAAAAGTTAAAGTGGGCGTGGCACCTTAAAGGGCGTAAAGTACGTAAAAACCAGAAAATTTTCACTTTTTTAACATACAATCCGCAATAAAAAACAGGAAAAATTTTTTTTCAAAAAAGTGTCAGGTTAGTATTTTTTGTTCTGATTTTAGCCAATTTAAAAATATTTTTGTAAAATTAATCATGACAAAAAAAAATATTTTTTTTTAAATTTACGATTTTTGTTAAATATTCATGTTTTTGCTTGTAACTTCAAAAGTATTGGCCTTACAAATATAAAAATGTATGCGTTTCAAAGGTAATTCATTTATTGAAATAAAAAAACGATTTCCATATTTTTCACAATTTTTTTTAATTAAAAAAAAACAACTCAAACTTGATAAAGAGATTAAGCGAAATTTTTTTTGACAAATTTAATCAAAATCTGAATTTGAATCACAACTTTCTTCACGAGATTGATCAGAAAATAGTTTTATAGCTCTTTCGATGCGGTTTGAGTTTGAAGGCGCGACATCAATCCTATAGCATCGCCTTTTTTTTTGCCCTGAAGCCAACTTGCATTATCGGTCATAATTCTGGACTTATCTCTCCTAGATCTGGTCCACCTCGACTCAAATTCATGGCACAATCTGTTTTAAATGCAACATTAACTTTTTATGATCAATATCATTGCCAAAATGATCGCTGCGTGCTCTAGGAGTGATTTAAGCTTAACGGTTTTTGCGTTTCTTACCTCGAAAAAATCTGCCCGTTTTATATCACTCATTGCTTAATTGAAGGTCCTTGTGCAAAACAATAGCAACTTTTTATTCCTGATCCTGATTCAGAATAGTTTTCTGCAAAATACGTATGTTTTGGTTGATTTGAATGTGATTGAATGTTGTTAGTTTTTTTCCACTAAATACAGAATTTTGTTAAAAATATACCTACTTTTTGGCACTTATTTCCAAAAAATAACAAAAATGTTGTATGCCACTTATGAAGTCCCTTTATAGCGCTAAAAATCAATAATGCTTCCAAAATTATGGGAAAAATAAGTTCGACCGCTCACAGTGGCCACATGATCCAATTGAGAACACTAAACTTTCTCAACTGATGCTCGTTGTGCAATGCAATTTTGCATGCATTTCAAATGCACCGGTTTAAGTACCGTTATCTTCTGAACAAAAATTTTTTGTTTTGTTTTGGGCTTGTTTTCGTAACATTTGAACATATCTAAATTACCTCCTAAAAGCTCATTGACCTTAAAAATAATTTTTTTTTTCAATTAAGTCCCCCTAGATTGGCAAAATCTTACACTGTGCGCTGCTTGAATTCTCTACCAAACTAAAAATTTGAAATCGGTATCCAGAAAACACAAAGACGATATCATTTAAAGTCTATTTTATATCTTTTTCTGTAAGCTTTAAAGCCAAAGCATTGGTTTTTGGGCCCTTAAATTTTGAGGAATAGCTCAAAAAAGATGTTTGGGCAAAAATTTTAATTTATTAGAAATATATGAGAAATTTTACATACTAATATTTTTAAGATTACAAGACAAAAATGGCTATAAGTTCCTTATGTTTAGGCACGCAAAATGTTAAAAAAAAGATGCGTCTTTTTTGCAAGACTACGTTTTTTTTAAGTTCTTTCCTTTTTTAGTTTTTAAGTTTTTTTTAATTATTTCAAAAGTTTTTTTTACATTTGAAAATAAATTTCAAAACTCTATCTTAAACCGTTTTCGAGTTTTTTAAAATTCACAATATAAGAGGACTAATAAAGCTCAAATTTGGGGGTTAAGATTTTCTTGCACACACAGAAGTCAAGTCAATCGGACAATTATTTTCGAAGTTATACGCATATTTATAATATCAGGTAAATTCGCAACATTAAGCGTGTTGTTCCCAAAACTATGTTTTGATCTTTAACACGTGACACGTCTCATTCTAAAACCGCACCAAGGATTTGAATGAAATTTATTCAACTGTTTTAAGACATACTAACGTAGTGCCTGATCAAAGAATTTTTGATATAAAAAAAGTTTAGATTTTTCATAAGCAATTTACTGGATTTTTTTTTCGAAAATTCTATTTTTGTGCCCAAAAAACTCATAAAGTGTGCCCACCATAATTTTTTCTTATCTTTATAACTCAACTATAGATATTTATCACATTGTTTTAGCAGACACCGCACTATGGGGAATTTTCCCAAAAATCAGGCATTAATTAATAACTCAAAAACTAAGCAAGATATTGCGGTCTAGTTTTTTGCCTTATGTTATGTATAGCTTTGGTCTATATGTGCAAAAAAGTGGGCGTGGTAGCACTTCAACCCGCCTTAAAAAATAAAATTTTTTTAAATTGATTTTCTTGTACAAGAAAAAATTGGTTTTTCTTGCTATATTACAGAAGAATGAATGTACCATTACCATAGTTTTCGGTCGCAAGCTTAATGGAATTTCAGGATTCCTGAAAAAGATGCGGCTCTTTTATTGCGATTTCTGTTCTCTTCTTACTGTCATTTCTAACTGCACAATACTGCTCCCGTCGACGGCAGACTGCAAAGGAATTTTAAGGCCTTAAAGAAACTATCTTAAGAACTGCTGCATGGTCAGCTGGTCGTTTTTTACTTTTTACGAGCAGCTGTGCTTGCTTCTTCTACTACGTTATCTCCAGCAGCTTGAGTTCTACGACCTCTAATACGCTTTAGCGTAAATGACCATATAGAACACCACTCTGGGTTCATGTGCTTCCCAATGGTTTATTATGGAATTTCTGCGTTCAAATTGTTGCATTATTCTGTTCAATTACCGCGATTCATCTCCAGAATTGCACAAAATATGCTTCCTTTTTTCCTTTAAATATCTTTCATATGCGACTGAAAGACTTTGGCCTTACCCCTCTCTAAAGCAATTAAAAATAACATCTTCCCGACTGATCACATTTTTTCATTTGGCATGCAAGTAGGCATTGGAGAAAATGAGGTTGTGTCCTAAAAAGTGAAATTTTGCAAGGAAATGCACATAATTGCAGTTGAGAAAAAGTGAAACAGAAGCAGAATTGATAGCTCTAAAAGGTGGATAAAGTCCCAGCTCTAACAAACCTAAACAAAATTTTGTAGGGCTTCGCAAAGTTGAATTTTCTTTCCAATTTTTTTTTGTGAGATGAATCACGAATACCGTCAAATACAAGGACGCCACGATTAATTTCTACAGATCAAAGGCACTAAAACATAGCACATACCACAACGATTAGATTCAATCAAAAATATTCGAAAAAACTTTCTGTTTTCATTAATATTTGGCACTTACAAATTGCAGCAGAAAACACACACTTAACATTGAACTGTCATTCGTTAGCATAACCTGACTTTATCAGCTCAGAGCTCTGTTAAATCAAAATTCGTGGTATGTAACATTGAAGCCTGATGTATTTGTGGTCTAGTGAGACACAAAAATTTATGTTTTGAGCACTTTTGGAAAAGGGGTTTATGCCTAATACTTGGCAAAATTCCCCATAGTGCACCGCCTGCTAAATATATGACAAAAGTTGTGCTTTCGCCGAAAAGTATGCAACATTTTTTTATAACCCCGCTATTTATTATCCGATCTTTATGAAAATATGAGAGATTTTTGTTTAAGTTTTGAGATCGATATTTGAAATATTGTGGGAGTTATTCGAAAAAATGCATTGTGCTGTCGAAAGAGATTGTGGCAAAAATTTGAAACAAACTTGATCTGCTTGCAGACAATAGTAGTCTTTAAAGTTGTTAAAGTCTTCTAGTCTTTTAGATCTAGGTGCCTTAACAGACGGACTTTAGTGTTTAGTGGATGTAGATTGTAGATTCATTCCATGGGTTGCAAGATTCTGGGAAAAATTATAGTAGACTTTTCAAGAGTATAATGAAATCGCTTAAAATTGTGTGGCAAAGTGAAAAATTTGGAGTGATTTGGCACTAGCCAAATCGCTAGTGGATTCTGTGGCCCCACTTATTTCTAATTATTACAATATATATTATTATTAATATATATTATTCTAACATTTCCGGAATTGAAATGATGCATCTGTTGTTTGATAGAGAAATATTATGAGAACTAATATATGCGCCATGCCAGTGTTCCGTGAATTTGATAAGCTCACATTCTAGAAATTCAACAATAACTTCATCTGGCCGTGGAAGTTGATGTTGTTGTATCACCAAATTTGTCGGCCCTAAATATTCGTCCGAGAATATATTTTTCTTAGGAGGCCATGCGCGATTTTGAAAAAGCATTTTATTTGCGATAAGATCCTTAAGTGCCGCTTATCCCCCTCATCCACCTTAGGTAATCCCATTTTAGCAATAGCTCAAGTAGGGCGCAGCACACTTAGCCAAAAAGTATGCAATAAAAGGGAAATATTTCTAATAACTGCATCAGCCTAAAACTTCGCAATTGAACATATGTATTTAGAAAAAATATTTACTCAGTTCAATTGTGTACTTTTATCAACATGAAAACTCAAGAAATTGGTTTTCATTTTGAATAATAATAATAGGTAGGAAAGACGCTGAAGAGGGGGAACTGGGTGGGTTCTGGGAAAGATCTGGGCAGGATCTGGCAGGTATTTAGGAGGGATTTGGGTGAGATCTGCTTGGGATCGGTGGGATCTGGATAGGATCTGAGTAGGATCTGAGTGGGATCTGGGAGGGATCTGGGAGAAATCTGGGCGATATCTGGGTGGGATCTAGGTGGGATCTGGGTAGGATCTAGGGTCTGGGTGGAATCTCAGTGTGATCTGGGGGGGTCTGTGTGGTATCTGGGTAGTATCAGAGAGAGATCTGGAATCTCACCTTTGTGGTATCTGGGTGGGTGATACATCATCATTTATCTATGGATCAGCAAAATAAACAAGAATTCCTGAAAAATTTAAAGAACATTGCAGCAAGTGATCTTGTTGCTGGTATTTCTACTCCCTGTTAGTTTTCATCTATTTAAAAAGTACCCTTGCTAATTTATGTTCTCCTTTAAAAAATTATTAAAGAGAGCTTGTGCATCATGTTTCACATCAAAGCTCCCACTTTTTTGTTTTTTAATATGGCGTCCACAAACTCGGTCAATACTAATATTATATGCTTTCGCACAGAATAACAAATTTTGCTCAAAGTCGGATGACTATATCTTTTAGAGGCAACACTAACCATCGGCCGGAAAATGGGTAAGAAAATTTTTTTAATGCTAGCTTTCTTAAACTCTAATATTTTAAATCATTTGCAAGGGTATTAAAACTTCGGCTCAAACGAACTTACCATGTCCATCTCGATTCATTTTATATGCAAATGGATTACAAATAGAAAATTTTTATTTTAAATTTATACCCTTGCACAAGGTTATTGGAAAGCAAGGCTGCAAACCGGTCCGAACCCGAACCCTTTAGAGCCGGTTCGGTAGTATCAGAGAGAGATCTCGAATCTCACCTTTGTGGTATCTGAGTGGGTGAAACATTAGTTTGGCGAATGGCATGTTTCTTCTGAGTAACATGACTAATATTTATTTCTGCGGTCAAGTAGCAAAATTCCCAATGGTTTACATTTTTTATCAGATTTCAGTTAACCAAAATTTTCTTTTGAATTAAAAATAAAAAATATTGCAATTCTGAATAAAAAAGTTATTATGCGGTTATTGAAATAAATGAACAACAAATTATTTGATTTCTACATTATGCGTATAAGGGTGTTTATTTAATTTATTCCACTACAAACAGGGGTGCCCTGAAAATCTCTAGAGATTTTCGTATAAACGAACTGGGACTACATTATTTACTTAGTGCCAAGAAACCGACCGCCTACTAGATTATGTGGAAGGAAAAACTTACGCATCAAATCTGCTTGGCTTCGAGCAGGCGGTTTCAAATCGCTTAACTTTTGTCCCCTAATCTAGTAGCCAGGAAAATTTAAGCCTCTTAAAATATATAGTCAAACAGCTTTAATATGAAATGCTAACGTTTATACGAAAACCTCTAGACATTTCTGTGTCACACCCGAGGGTGAACGAGTAATGAATCCCTTGTCGTTACTAAATATTCAATTTTGTACGGCGAAAATTCAATTAATAACCAATAAACCGTTCTAATATGTTAAAATAAAAATATTAATATCTTTAGAAGGTTATAACCTTCTATCTATAAAACTCTATAGGATATGACATTTTTTACATATTGCGGTGGCGGGTAGGGTCGTGGCAAAAATAAACTAGATCTACCTGCAAGTGTAAGAAATATTTGTTCCATGGTCCAGGTTTGAAATCCTTTACCTCCTACCATCTCTGAGATCTCTTCGTTCACACACACAGACAGACGGACAGACAGACACACGGACACGGCTATATCGACTCGGCTGCTCTTGCTGATCAAGAATGTATAGCTTAATTTTTTCAAGACTGGCATATCTCAAAATAATCTATTTTGAGAAAAACGTGTTTAAAGTTCTCAATGGATTTAACCCAGAAGAAATACAGCCATGTTCTGAATTCCACTTTCACAAAACTTTTGTGATTTAAAACCGGTTTTAGTACTAGATTTGGACTTTAAATCACAAAACTTTTGTGGAAGTGGAATTGAGAAATTATCTGATAGTTCTTTTAGTTACTGTATTCTAATAAAATATAATAAATTTAAAATGCTCATTAATAAAATTTGAAAATATGATGTTTTAACTGAAAGCGGAAGTTTGTTTGCGCAATATCTACAGCAGGACATCTGAGACATGACGCTCTTGATTAACATGAAAATGAAACTGTAAAATGATGTTTCGAAATGTTATCATCTCACGTAGAAAGTAAAAAAGAGATCAAAATGAAAAATTTACTTAAGATAGTACACAATACAGCGAATATTTCTGCAACATTAACTCAAAAATCGTAATCGTAAATCGGTTGTGAATATCGTAATCTATGACGAAGTCTAAAAAGGTTTTGCCAAAGAAACCATGGGTCTAAAATCAAAATCGAGCTTCCCCTTTTTAACGAGAAACTTTTCGTTTTATATGATTTGTAAAAATATGCTAGGGTTTGATTGAATCTTCTATATTATAGTGAAAAGCTTTACGACCCAACAAAATTTAGAGCTTACAAAAAGAGTACTATGCATTTTTTTTTGTGCGTTCCTGTGTTCCTGAGTGGTAACATCCGATTTATTTAACTCGGCTATTTTATATCCGATCTTGATGAATTTGAGTGAATATAGTTATTGTTAATATAAGTTTAAATTATAAATTTGAACTCGATATCTTATAAAATGTGGGGGCCGGGGTGGGCGTGGCAAAATTTGAAAACTTGATCTGCGTGCAGACAATAGGAGTCTACATGTCAAATTTGGTTGCTCTAGCTCTTCTAGTCTTTGAGATCTAGGGTTCGGAAATGATTCCATCTACGTTACTATACGTACTCTACGAGTAACGGGTATTAAATTTTTTTTTTTTTTAAATTTTTAAACCCGTAACTCGTAGAGTAAAAAGGGTATACTAAAGTCGTGCAAATGTATGTAACAGGAAGAAGGAATAATTTCCGACCATATAAAATATATATATATATTCTTGATCAGCATCAACAGCCGAGTCGATATAGACATGTCCGTCTGTCCGTCCATCCGTCCGTCCGTCTGTCTGTATGAACACCTAGATCTCAGAGATGGTAAGAGATAGAGGTTTGACATGTATGGGGCACGCTTTTATCTGCACGCAGATCAAGTTTGTTTCAAATTTTGGCCACGCCCCCTCCCGCCCCCGCAATTTGGAAAAAACGTTATATCTCCTACAGTTTTGAAGATACCCGATTCGTACCTTCTAGAGATAGTTAGTAATTAGCAAAATCAATCGATTGAAAAAATGATAAAGATCGGATGAACGGTTCTCAAGTTATGAGTTATGGATGGTCACCCTAAGGAACGCAGTAACACTGTTAAACATGTTTTTTTCATGAGTATATCGAAGTCGGTTAGAGCCGACTTTAACTTACGCTCTCGTTATTTTTAGCAAGGTACACAGAGTATATTAGGATTGTGCAAAAGTATGTAACAGGGAGACAGAATCATTTCCGACCCAATAAAGTAAATATATTCTTGATCTGCTTAAACAGCAGAGTCGATATAGCCAATACCGTCTGTCCGTCCGTTAGTCCGTCCGTCCATATGAATAACCAGATTTTGGGTGGTAAGAGATAGAGGTTTGAGATGTATGGGATATGAGAGCGGTTCTTAAGTTAAACACATAAGAGACCAGTGACCCCATACCTATTTACAAACTTAATATACTCATCTGTTTCTGAGATTTTTAATCTTGCAGTAATTTAATCTATTTTCAAGATGGCAATATAAATAAAAATAAAAATATTTTTAATCTACATTTTAAATTGACTTGTTTCTCTCTGTGTACAGTTATAATGCTTATATGACGCAGCACCCACTTTCTTATCACATTTGGATTCCACAATTGCCAAATAAATAATTCTACATATTGGAATAGCCATTTAGTTGGTTTTAACAAACCTTCGAGGAGACTTCAAGATATTTTTAAGCAATCAAACAAAATGTTTAAAGCTTCCATAATAATTTTTTTAGGGCTCTCTACATTTCAACTCTCGGGACTTAATATTTTAAGGTTTGAGTGCAACGGTTCACCTTTGGGGTACAGCAAGGAAAATTATTTAACTGTAAGCATAGATAGATAATAAAATAAATATATTTTTGGCAAAATATTTAAAATCATTTCATCTAGCCTCAAAATTCTGGATCCAAAGGTGACATCACAGAGAAATCTCTTGACGTGACAAGTTCGACGGAAAGATCTTCAACTGTAAGCTTGCAAATTGAATAAAGCTTGCAAAATATTTACAATTATTTCAACTAGCCACAAAATTCTGGATCCGTTGGTGACTCCACAACGGAATCTCTTGACGAGACAAGTTCGACGGAAAGATCTTCAATTGTAAGCTTGCAAATTAAATAATTTTTGGCAAAATACTTAAAATCATTTCAACTAGCCACAAAATTCTGGATCCGGAGGTGACTCCACAACGGAATCTCTTGACGAGACAAGTTCGACGGAAAGATCTTCAACTGTAAGCTTGCAAATTGAATAATTTTTGGCAAAATACTTAAAATCATTTCAACTAGCCACAAAATTCTGGATCCGGAGGTGACTCCACAACGGAATCTCTTGACGAGACAAGTTCGACGGAAAGATCTTCAACTGTAAGCTTGCAAATTGAATAATTTTTGGCAAAATACTTAAAATCATTTCAACTAGCCACAAAATTCTGGATCCGGAGGTGACTCCACAACGGAATCTCTTGACGAGACAAGTTCGACGGAAAGATCTTCAACTGTAAGCTTGCAAATTGAATAATTTTTGGCAAAATACTTAAAATCAATTCATCTAGCCACAAAATTCTGGATCCGGAGGTGACTCCACAACGGAATCTATTGACGAGACAAGTTCGACGGAAAGATCTTCAATTGTAAGCTTGCAAATTGAATAATTTTTGGCAAAATACTTAAAATCAATTTATCTAGCCACAAAATTCTGGATCCGGAGGTGACTCCACAACGGAATCTATTGACGTTACAAGTTCGACGGAAAGATCTTCAACTGTAAGCTTGCAAATTGAATAATTTTTGGCAAAATACTTAAAATCAATTTATCTAGCCACAAAATTCTGGATCCGGAGGTGACTCCACAACGGAATCTCTTGACGAGACAAGTTCGACGGAAAGATCTTCAACTGTAAGCTTGCAAATTGAATAATTTTTGGCAAAATACTTAAAATCATTTCAACTAGCCACAAAATTCTGGATCCGGAGGTGACTCCACAACGGAATCTCTTGACGAGACAAGTTCGACGGAAAGATCTTCAATTGTAAGCTTGCAAATTGAATAATTTTTGGCAAAATACTTAAAATCAATTTATCTAGCCACAAAATTCTGGATCCGGAGGTGACTCCACAACGGAATCTATTGACGTTACAAGTTCGACGGAAAGATCTTCAACTGTAAGCTTGCAAATTGAATAATTTTTGGCAAAATACTTAAAATCATTTCAACTAGCCACAAAATTCTGGATCCGGAGGTGACTCCACAACGGAATCTATTGACGTTACAAGTTCGACGGAAAGATCTTCAACTGTAAGCTTGCAAATTGAATAATTTTTGGCAAAATACTTAAAATCAATTCATCTAGCCACAAAATTCTGGATCCGGAGGTGACTCCACAACGGAATCTATTGACGTTACAAGTTCGACGGAAAGATCTTCAACTGTAAGCTTGCAAATTGAATAATTTTTGGCAAAATACTTAAAATCATTTCAACTAGCCACAAAATTCTGGATCCGGAGGTGACTCCACAACGGAATCTCTTGACGAGACAAGTTCGACGGAAAGATCTTCAACTGTAAGCTTGCAAATTGAATAATTTTTGGCAAAATACTTAAAATCAATTCATCTAGCCACAAAATTCTGGATCCGGAGGTGACTCCACAACGGAATCTATTGACGTTACAAGTTCGACGGAAAGATCTTCAACTGTAAGCTTGCAAATTGAATAATTTTTGGCAAAATACTTAAAATCAATTCATCTAGCCACAAAATTCTGGATCCGGAGGTGACTCCACAACGGAATCTATTGACGTTACAAGTTCGACGGAAAGATCTTCAACTGTAAGCTTGCAAATTGAATAATTTTTGGCAAAATACTTAAAATCATTTCAACTAGCCACAAAATTCTGGATCCGGAGGTGACTCCACAACGGAATCTCTTGACGAGACAAGTTCGACGGAAAGATCTTCAACTGTAAGCTTGCAAATTGAATAATTTTTGGCAAAATACTTAAAATCAATTCATCTAGCCACAAAATTCTGGATCCGGAGGTGACTCCACAACGGAATCTCTTGACGAGACAAGTTCGACGGAAAGATCTTCAACTGTAAGCTTGCAAATTGAATAATTTTTGGCAAAATACTTAAAATCAATTCATCTAGCCACAAAATTCTGGATCCGGAGGTGACTCCACAACGGAATCTATTGACGTTACAAGTTCGACGGAAAGATCTTCAACTGTAAGCTTGCAAATTGAATAATTTTTGGCAAAATACTTAAAATCAATTCATCTAGCCACAAAATTCTGGATCCGGAGGTGACTCCACAACGGAATCTCTTGACATGACAAGTTCGACGGAAAGTTCTTCAACTGTAAGCTTGCAAATTGAATAAAGCTTGCAAAATATTTAAATATATTTCAACTAGCCACAAATTTCTCTATCCGGAGGTGACAACACAACGGAATCTATTGAAGTGACAAGTTCGACGGAAAGATCTTCAACTGTAAGCTTGCAAATTGAATAATTTTTGGCAAAATATTTAAAATTATTTTAACTAGCCCCAAAATTTTGGATCCGAAGGTGACACCACAACGGAATCTCTTGACGTGACAAGTTCGACGGAAAGTTCTCGAACTGTAAGCATGCTAAATTGAATAATTTTCGGCAAAATATTTTAAAAAAATTTTTATTCGAGCAACAAACTACTAAAACCTACGATGAGGCCACAACGAAGCTCGTTTCCTGGACAGATTTGAAAAAGTCTTCGGCCACTACTCGAGGAAGTCATGTGCTGTTGAAGCCTCAACAAACTAATCTTTCATGGAAGATTTCGGGGAGACTACAGCGTCTAAACAAGGAAGTCCAACAACTGTAAGCAATAAAAACAGATTATGTTTTAATAAAACAATTAAAATTATTTTAACTAGCAACAAAGCACTGGACATGATAATAAAGCCTCAGGGAAATTTATTCCTTGGACGGTTTTTGCGGAGACTGGAGCGTCTAAACCAGGAAGTCCGTCGCGTGTAAGCATAGAAAACTGAAAATTGTTTTGGAGAAATATTAAATGGTGTTTCCAATTAGCAATGACGAAGGCACACAAAACCCTGCAACTTTAACTAGGACTACAGAAAGCCGCTCATCAGAGTTTGCTACTCCCCAAAGGCACTCCTCCATTATATTAAGCTCTACTCGTTTTTTGGTGGCGTCAACGTAAGAACTGATCCGGAATCCGAAGGACATGGACAAAAAAATATTTGTAATTAGAGCCAAATGGTGTAAATATTTTAATAAATGTATGTTCGCGCAAATCATAAATAGTTAATTCAAGCACAAGGTTACTTGGACTCGCTCACTCAAACAACAATCTCCATTAAACTTATATTGTGATTTATCCGCAATTATTTAATGTGCCTTCAAGTCTAGTCGAGGGTGTGCTGAAAATCTCTATAGATTTCCGTGTAGGCTATTGCTACTCAAGCTGAAATAAAATGTGAAGAATAATGTTTACTTCAACATACTTTTATATATCGAACGGTCTCCTAATTCCACATTTTTGATTTGATTTCGGTGGGGAAACGTGATTTGCGGTTTTGCGAAAAAAATGTTTGGTAAATTAAAAAAAATATTTTTTAAATCGTGGTATCTCAAGTTTGATTTATCGAA
Organism: Lordiphosa clarofinis; assembly: GCA_018904275.1. Lineage (NCBI taxonomy): Eukaryota > Metazoa > Arthropoda > Insecta > Diptera > Drosophilidae > Lordiphosa > Lordiphosa clarofinis. Next base: position 1,682,624 of record JAEIGQ010000063.1, on the reverse strand, counting down.
CAGGTATTGGTGAAAAGCATTTTATTGTATCTACCCAAATTATAGTTTGGTTAATTTTTAAATTATTTAATAATATTAATTAATTGTTGATAAATTTGATTTATATAATAAATAAAATAATCACAACTGAAATTACTGTGTTTTCAAAAAATAGAGACTTTTATAGTTTAAAAGATATTCATTTATGAAGTTATAATCAAGGAAATCCTTAAGGAAATTTTAATGGCAAACAGCATATTTTCAGTATTATTTTAAGAAATGTCATAAATGTTGGTTTATTTATTCCATATGAATGTTATAGTATAACATTTAAAGTATCTTTCGAAAAATACTTCAATTAAAAATATCTATAAATACGTATTCGAAACAAAGGTGTTGTGCGGTGCACGTCATAGTGCATCACCGGATCATCTGATACAAACAAATCAATATGCATTCAGGAGGTGTTCCTGTGGTCTGCTTTATGAAGATGGAGATGATAATGCAGTTGAATTCAAAAGTTAAGCCAAAAATTGGTCAACAAACAGAGAATATAAAAGTAACAAATGATTCTTCTAAGTAACATTTCCAATATTCTGCGATTAAATTCACAATTCTTCTCTGAATTCAGAACTAAAAAAATTTTCTGTCAAACTAAAAAAGTAATTATGCGGTTTCCAAAATATATGAAGAAAAATTGATTTGGTTTGTACATTATGTTTACTAAAGTGTTCATTAAATTTATTCTACTACAAAGTGAACGAATAATTAATCCTATGTCATACTTAAATATACCCTTTGCCCTGTGAAGAACATATTATTAACAAATATTCAATCAAGCGGACCGAGGCTAGAACTAAAACTTTGGGTTCAGGGGTTCCAGGAACCGGTACGCGAAACGACACTTAGACTTTAAAATGGGTTTGAGTCCTCGGACAGAACCATCTGCGAAATATTAGAGGTTTCCCGACTTGATCTAGAAAATTAAAGTTAGAAGTCACACAGAGTGGGAAAAAATCTATTAGTGCTACCCATCATAATTGTTTGTTTTTCTTATACCTCGACTATCGATCATTTGATATTTATCATTCCCTTGGCAAATCATTAAACAATCATGATTAGTTAATATCTTTAGAAGGTACGAACCATCTATCTAGAAAACAGTGAGAGATATGATACTTTTTCTTAAGCGCGCGGCAAAAATTTAAAATAAACACGATCTACCTCGAAGTATAAGAAATATTTTTGCAACTCCAGTCAAACATCTATCTCTTACCATCACTTAGAATTCTTAGTCCATACCGACAAAAAGACATGACTATATGGACCCGGCTGTTGATGCTGATTAAGTATATATATACTTTAAAGGTTCGGATATGATTCATTCTCCCTGTTTTTTTGCATAAACTTATAATACTCTAACTATGTTTGGTAGAGAGTACAAATATTGAAAGCAGGACATTTTGAATTTTTTAAAATCAGTTTTCCGTTTCCAAGAGAAAAGTTATAATTTTCATGGCTCGATATTTCTGCTTCCAAATAGCTGCTTTGTGTCAGATAAACTTTCAATTTACTCTGTTATTTGTTAGTTTAGGTGACAGATAGCACTATGTGAAAGATGTATGTATTTCATTTATTTGATACAAAACCATCGAAATCGACTATATTTTTATACTCTGTACCAAAGGTACATAGTGTATATTAAATTTGTGCAAAAGTATGTAACAGAGAGAAGGAATCATTTCCGACCATATAAAGTATATATATTCTTGATCAGCATCAACAGCCGAGTCGATATAGCCATGTCCGTCTGTCTGTCTGTCCGTCTGTCTGTCCGTCCGTCCGTCCGTCCGTCCGTCCGTCCGTCCGTATGAACAAACAGATCTCAGAGATGGTAAGAGATAGAGGTTTGACATGTATGGAACAAATGCATTTTATACTTGCAGGCAGATCAAGTTTATTTTCAATTTTTGCCACGCCCCCTCCCGCCCCCGCAATTTGGAAAATACGTTATATCTACTACAGTTTTGAAAATAGGCGATTCGTACCTTCTAGAGATAGTTAGTAATTAGCAAAATGTATCGATTTGCCGAAGAAATGATAAAGATCGGATCAGCGGTTCTCAAGCTATGAGCCCCACCTTCTCTCACCCTATTACAACTAACACCGCACAATCTTAAAGAGAGAGGGAGAGAGAAAGTGAGAGAGAAAGAGAGAGAGAGACTTAGAGATGAGCGCAGCACCAGCGTTGCATTCAGCTTCTACTTCAGGTACAGAGTATGTTATAGTCGGACTTGACCGACTTTCTCACTTGTTAACATAGAAATAATCATATAACTTAGCTTAAGGTGAACAAATTTTTACGTTAATGTTCGTTGAACATAATTACAATGTGGATTTGTTGTTTGGCCGTTTTTCGTAACAATAATACAGACAAAATTTGTTTCCTATACTCCCATGATAATTTTAGGAACCTGACTAAATTCGTCCAATCGTTTGCGCTTGAACAACAGCAAAAACATATCACATCTGGTTTTCATCACCGACGAAATGTCTCTCGGCGGTAGATTTAGATTCCTTTCTCCTATATCACTGTCTAGATACCTTTAGATTCTGGTGATATTACTGTTTTTCCGTTGCACATATACATCGTTTTGTGTGCTTTTTAGAGAAGATTAAGTCCTCGAGTTTTCCATGTCGTGCCAATCTAAGCAATTTAAGACACATATTCCACAATTCCTTGTGCCTAAATAGATTCTTTTGTAGGATTATTTTAGCTAGAAGATTTAATTTTTTTGATATTTTTTTATGATTTTGTTGATTTGTTTTGATAACCACATAATAACTTCCTTAGTCTGAATTGCGATATTTTTTAAGTTATTTCAACAGAAAATGTTTTTTAATGAAATCTGATAAAAACTCTAAGTCATTAGAAATTTTGCTACTTGACCGCAGAAATAAATGTTAGTCATGTTACTCAGAAGAAACATGACGTTTTGTTAGACTACAATTTATATTGAATTGAATCAAAGTTGCCCATGAATTTGTTTCTGATTTGAACTATCTATGACTCATAGCTCACAAAACTCAGCATCATAATTGTCAGATAGAGTCAAGCAAGATATGATTCGAAAGGTAATTGAGCTGGCAGTAACTGCGTAGAACATTAATATCGGCTCAATAGTTTGAATTCAATACCCAAAAATATTTCAAAACAAATACATTTTTTGCTCAAATAAGCGAGAAATTTCAATTTTGAACGCCCGAACAAAATATAAAAAGATAAAAAAAAAAAATACTTTTATTTTTTCTACTTAAGAATCGCACTTTTAGGAAAAAAAACAGGTAACGATGTTCAAAATCTATGAGCAATCACAGGAGCTGTGAGCAATCTACTGCAAAAAATGTAGTATTTTCGTGATTTCTCAAAAATAAATTTCGTTTACTGCGACTTTTATCCCGTTCTTGATTATTACACAGTTCAACAAATTTTCACCTTTTGTGAGTATCCAGAGCATAGTTAACTAATTCCAACGTGCCTACTCATGCTGATTATGAGATGGTATGTCAAAGCCATATCTTAGTTTCCGTTTCTAAGATATTCGCGAAAAACTAAATTTTCGACTTTTTGCCGTTCTAGAATTTTTGTAGGCCACACTAAGCAATAATTGCTAATTTTCTAAATCTTCTAGGATAGTACACACACCAATGCAACTGAGAAAAATCAAACACGCCATATAACGATTGCCAATGGTATCGAAATTGGCCTTCAAAGTCAAATTTTACTTGATTAATAGCAATTTTGACAAACTAAACCATTAGCTACAAGCCATTCTATTTGTCGGACATTTATTGGCTCCATACCATTATATAGTTCAACATATGCACTAATTATGGTAATTTTGTCAAGACCGCAGGCAAAGTTACAGCCTGTTATATCCGAAAATCAAGATTAAAATTTATGGGAGGCAAACTAGATTCCCACCCCAAAAGTTTATAGGAGTTTTAAAAAGGCATCTTGATATGGCATTGGCCCAACTAAATATTTAATGTAATGTAAAATAACAACATTGATGGAATGCTACGTTAAAATTTGCGATTAGTATTTAAAAGAAAAGTCTAGTTCTCCCTTCTCTTTGGCGCTGCATGAAAATAACCAGCTTAACGGTCTCCGCCGCTGCAATTAATGCCCGCCAGTCGGTTTCCGTAGAAACATCAGTTTACAAGAGTAATTCTTCTGCTTAGTAAAGTAAGAATATCCTTCGAGGACATTTACTAACAAGATATCGGAAGATTCCCTGGTAATGGTGTCAACATTCTAGGGTCCCTCCTGAGAATCAAACCGGAACCGTATACCGAAAGAACCGATTAAAACTCTGGACCAGAACCGGTACTGGAAATGGTATTTAAAGTTATTTGTATACCGGTATCCGAGACCGATAAGAACAAAAATACTTTACCGGTATAGTTTTGGTTCTGAGTTAAATTTGGCTCAATCGTAAGCTTCAATTAAAACAAAAAGATTCTGGCTTCGCAAAACTTTTGTTCGGAAAAATAGAAAAACGCGAGTGAGTCTCTTTGAAAATAATTCATTCCTATGTGGCATTTTCTAAGATCCTCGTTATAATGTCACGCTTACCTCTGAACAGGAAATTTCGTGTGAAACTGCTTTGACAGATATATATTCAAAAACTCAATCCAATTCTGTTCAATTGCAAATAAATGAAGAAAGCCGCTCTGACACAACTAATTTGTCTCAAAGTGGAGATGGCGCGAATTTTATATTTATGGATTTTCTTTAGTTTGTTCACGGGCACAATAGACCAAAATTGGTCGCGGTGCACCACTCCCCAACAACAAATAATAATTAGTTTGTTCACAATACAGTTTAATGACATCAATCAAGATTTTTCTAAGCATTACAAAATAAATATGATGCACTTAAATGGTGGTCAAAAAACTCGACTCAGTCTCCAGAATTGCATGAACTATCAAAAGTTATTCTAACTGTTTCAGCTACCCAAAAAAGCGCAGATTGTCTATTTTCCGGTGTGAAGTTTATCATGTCTCTGCTAAGAAATCAGATGAAGGGAAATACATTGACTGCTATAATGCTTCTTAGAAGTAAACATTCATTTACCTTTTTTGTAAAATACCCTAGATATATTCCTAGCCTACCCTTATGTTAATTGACTGAGCATTAACATTAGTGTTAACGTATTAACATCATGTTAGCAGACAGCGCAAGTACAACCGAAACATTTGACATTAAATGAGTTTCTTAATGAAAAGCCGCGTGTAGATAATAGGCGTTTATATTTTGAGATTGGTTGCTCTTGACCTTTTAGTCTCTGAAATCTTGGTGCTCATTAGACTGTACATCTAACATAAAGAAAAGAGCAAAAAGAACCTAAACAGTTTATCAGTACAAGGAAAGCAACCCGGAACCGTATATCGACAAGAACCGATAGAAACTCAGAACCGGAACCCGTACCGGAACCGGTACCGGAACCGGTACCGGAACCCGTACCGGAACCGGTACCGGAACCGATATTTAAAATTTTTTGTATACCGATAGCAATTACTTTGAAAGTGGAGATCAAGTCGATTTATACACATATGATTTTGTACGAAAAACAAGAAGGCAATACAAATAGTTTTGTATATTCACAAAGCAGTTTAATGTCATTAATTAAGGTTTTCCTGAGCATTGAACGTTTACAACATAAAAATGATAAGTACATCATGGAGGTCAGAAAATTCGACAAATTTTCTAGAATTGCATGAACTTACAAAAGTTATTCTTGCGGTTCCGTAGAATAATTATTGTCCGGTGTGAAGTTGATCATGTCATCATTAATATACCTTCCTTGTCTTATGGATTTGTCTTATGGATTTTGTATTTCAAACACACTCAAATAAAACTGATCATTTATGTATACATACATGTGCATAGCTTGCTTACCCACTGTGTTTGGACAGTCGTTTAAAAATTTCTTTTAATTTTACCGGTCCATACCGGTACGTACCGGTATCTAGGTACCGGAAACAGAACCGAATACCGAAATAAAATTGAACCAAAACAGAACCTTTTAGCGAAACGGTACGTACCAGAACCGGAACCGAAATTTGATTCCGTTTGATTAGCTGATCAGTTCAGTTTCAATTTTGAGTTAAACAACTAGTCTACAAAGCTTGCACATAGTTTTGGGACTTTTTGGCATATTGCATGCTTTATTCGTAGACCTTCATATTATTCTCATGACAACCATGGAACAGAAAAGTATTTGTGTAATCCATCTCTGTTTAGGTGAAACTTAAAGAGGAAATTCGAGGCTAAGTCTATGTATACAAGTCATTTGTATGAAAAGAACAGCACAATATAATTAGTTCAGTATTTTCAAAAAAACTTTTATGGCATCAACCATAATTTAAATTTTACTTAAGGGGTTACATGAGTTTCGTCGGGTAAAACAAAGGCCTATTTTCAATGATTTTTTTTCTATGTAAAAAATTATTTATTTAATTCAAACTTTTTTCTGTCTTATAGATACAGTAGTAGTAGTAGTAGTAGTAGTAGTGTGCTTCTTTATTTAAATTTATGAAGTAGACAGTACATAGATGATAGCTTAGATTCTAAATTTATATCTAAACAAGAAGTTTGATCAAAAGAAAATCGACATGGTAAGAACCGTCAGTCGCTATTCAGCCTAATACACCTGGCTTCCCGGGTCTTCCCCAGATACCAGATCGTTCAGCTGCATAGCGCGAGATTCGGTTGGCAGTGTTACTTTGTTTTAAAAGTCCCCTTCTAATATTTGTTGCCTGTATTTGGTTGCCTGACTTATAAAATTATATAGGATCAACCAATTTGATCCATTTAGTAGCTGGTGAACTTCGTGCGGATGTAGACTTGCTTTACCAAAATATAAAATTCTGTATTCTCTCAAGATTGGACAGCTTCCAATAAAATGGATAGTGTTTTCCTGCTCGTTCCAATTGCAAAGGGAACACACTGGGTTAGTGCTTTCTATGTTTGGGATAAAGTTGAGTTTAAGCATTTCTCCTCTGGCCATAAAAATTGTGCGAATTTGCTCCACTGAATACACGTCGTTAAAATAATTCCGTTCTCCTAGATCGTAGTTTAAATCTCTGTAGATGAGCCTTTGAGAGCTGCTAGCAGACTCCATCATAAAAGATGATCTATATGAAGCTTTCATCTTTTTATACCCTTGGAGAGGGTATATTAAAATTGTCCGGATGTTTGTAACGCAGGGACCACATGAAGTATATATATTCTTGATCAGCATGACGAGCTGAGTTGATTTAGCCATGTCCGTCTGTCCGTCCGTCTGTCCGTCCGTCTGTCCGTCCGTCCGTCTGTCCGTCTGTCCGTCTGTCCGTCTGTTTCTATGCTATCTCCTCCGTCAGTTTTAAAGCTATCTTAACCAAACTTTGCACGAAGTCTTTTGGTATAAATACGCTGCACATTTGTCGGAACCGGCCGGATCGGATGACTATAGCATATAGCTCCCATAGGAACGATCGGTTGAAAAACTAGTTTTAGTGAGAAAAACTTTTTTGTTTTCAATGCTATCGCTCCCAACGCTCGTATTTATAAGTTTTTAATGATTTCACATAATTTCACCAAGCCTTGTCAAAATCGGACAACTATATAGTATAGCTGCCATACAAAAGTTAGGTCTGAAAAAAAGTCTTTGTGGGAAAAACTTTTTTGTTTTCAATGTTATCGCTCCCCAACGCTCGTATTTATAAGTTTTTAATAATTTTACATAATTTCATTAAGCTTTGTCGAAATCGGACCACTATATAGTATATCTGCCATACAAACTGTCAGGCATATATCAAGCTCCAAGGGTATATAAACTTCGGTCGAGCCGAAGTTAGCTGGCCTCTATTTTTCAGAATTTCTGTGGCCCATGATCCCCACTCTGAGCTTTCTTCTAGGTTGAGATTTTCGCTATGTTTGGCTGATAGAAGTTCCCATTCCCAAAAGAACTGACGACGTCCACTTAACAGAAACCGAGCCAATATTTTTGGCAGTCTGGTTTCGGGCATGCGGAAAACCTTCTGCATATACGAAAAGTGCATGTTCGCGGTAAATATATGGAGGGGTGACAATCCTGTTTCCAAAAATAGCATTCTGTTTGGTGTGTTTCTGGGCAGTCGGAATAGCTTTTTCAGGAAGTATCTGAGCAGGTTCTCAACCTCATCGTGCTGCAAAATCCCCCATACTTGTGCACCGTTGAACATAATGGACCTCACAGCTGCTTCAAAAAGTTTGTATTTGGTGCTCGTTGGTACATCTTTTCTGCTTAGGAGTGATTTCCAGGTGCAATTTACACACAATGGAGAAGTTTTAATTTTTTTTTTTTTTTCGAATTTCAGAAATAATTTTTTAAATATGTATCTATAAGACAGAAAAAAGTTTGAATTAAATAAATAATTTTTTACATAGAAAAAAAATTATTGAAAATAGGCCTCGATGAAACCCATGTAACCCCTTAAACTTAATAAAGTTTCCATAATTTTATGTATGCTATTGAGAAGGGCAAGTGAGGGTATGATGTTAATTTTCCGATGAGTAATGTATAAATATTTCTTATACTTCCAGGCAGATAAAGTTTATATTCAATTTGGCCACGCCCCCTCCAGCCCCCGAAATTTAGAAAAATTGTGTTTCTCCCACAGTTTTGTAGATAGATGGTTTGTACCTTCTAAAGATAGTTAATAATCAGAAGTTCTTATAAATTTTCCAAAGGATTGTTAAAGATCGAATGAACGCCAGTCGAGTTATAATAAAAACAATCAATTATGATGGGTAGCACTGGCCGCATTGGCGATAATTATCTGTATTGCCTCATTGTGTGGCTTCTAACTTAAATGGATTAGATATATATATCAATTTTGGGGGGTACAGAGTATTTTATAGTCGGGCTTGACCGACTTTATTTTGTTGTTTAGTAACCAATTGATATGTGGGCCTATCAGCCTTTGAGCAGTTGGACTAACATTGAGATCACTCCATGTCACGTCACTTTTCAAGCCGTCAGCGATAAACTGCAACATTTTTTAACTCGGCTATTTATAGTACGATCTTTATAAAAATTTGTGGAACTATAGATACCGCGAATGTAAAATGCTGGAAAGTTATTTTTCTGCCATGATATTAAACATTAATAACAAGTAAGACCATTGCAGTCGAGAAGCTCTACTTCGAAATACCCTGTACAATTGACAAACACACACACATACACAAACAAACATACACGCACACATACACATAAACGCATACAAAAACACGAGCCGTCACACACACACACACACACACAAGCGGGCGCAAGCAGCAAGCATAATGCGTAATAAGCAAATCGTGGGGGGAGAGGGGGGTGCAAAAATTGTTTCGTGAATAACTTCTGTGTTTTTGCTCAGATCTCATTGTGCGTTTCAGAATAGATAGATTAAGGGCCTAAAATAATATATATTAATCGACGATGTTGTAACTTTAAAATTGTGGCTCTGACAGTTTTTGCGGTTTAAGGGGGGGGGGGGAAATTTTGCAAATCTGAAACAAACTTGATCTGCGTACAGTATACACCTATGTTCATGCAAAAATTTGTATCTCTATCTCTTATAGTCATCCGAGATCGATGCGTTCATACGGACAGACAGACGGACGGACAGACGGACATGGCTAAATCGACTCGGCTCTTGATGCTGATCAAGAATATATATACTTTATAGGGTCGGAAATGCTTCCTTCTCCCTGTTACATACAATTGCACAACTTCATGATCCCCTTTTACCCATTTTCAATGGGTACAGGGTATAAAAAGGAATTTAGTTTATTTTCACACCCAAATTGATTTTTTATAGACTTAATTAATTCTTTACGGTAGTATTGTGCCTGTAAAAAATAAATGTAAGTTAAAAATTTTACCGATACCTTAAAAATGTGGGATATTTTGTCTGTCTATATGAACACCTAGATCTCAGAGATGGTAAGAGATAGAGGTTTGACATGTATTGGACAAATGGTTCTTTTATCTGCACGCAGATCAAGTTGGTTTCAAATTTTGGCCACACCCCCTCCCGCCCGCGCAATTCGGAAAAAACGTTATATCTCCTACAGTTTTGAAGATAGATGATTCGTACCTTCTAGAGATAGTTAGTAATTAGCAAAATGTATCGATTCGGCGAAGATTCAGATGAGCTCTTTTCTTAAGTTATGAGCAAAAATGTGAAAAATAGCCGAGTTAAAAAACTGTTGCATACTTTTCAGATGTTCACCCTAAGGAACGCAGGAACACTGTTAAACATGTTTTTTCATGAGTAACGGGTATATCGAAGTCGGTTAGAGCCGACTTTAACTTGTGCTCTCGTTATGTTTTCAAAGCATGCGTTCCCAAAACTCAAATTCATAAATTTCTATGCTTTTTTAAAACTCCACCAAGATTGATGAAAATCGGACAACTATATAGCATAGCTGCCATAAAACGGATAAGTCCGAAAAAGAATCTAGTAAAAAAACTTTTTTTCAATATAAACAATCCCAAACTTAATAGTTATCAATATTATATGCTTCTACATTCAGATTTCTGATGAGATAAATCCAAATATACCTAGCTGCAATATTAACAATCGGTCGAAGAAGCAGTTCTAGTAAAAAAACTTTTTTGTTTTCAATGATAGTGTGTTAAAACTTTTCAGTAGGGAATTTTATTTGTGTCCACAAAATTTGGACGAGTTTGATCTAAATCGAATTAATATATCTTATACGGGCCTGTTCCGAATTTCGACTCGATTTTCGTGTAAACTTTAGTATTTTGCAGTCAAATTTGAAATCGTTGTATAGAAGGCGACAAATATACCTGCGGCTACTAGATCAGTAATAACAAAACTCGGAATTGTGGCAGCAGCTGAAACCCATTGCTTAATCCCAAATGAATTTAAATCCAGAGAAAATTGCGACGGGATCTAGTAGCCTCAAATTAACTTGACACTTACGTTTAAATTTATACAAGTTGCATTCGAAATTCACATGTTTACACGAAAATCGAGTCGGAATTCGGAACAGGCCCCATAGCTGCCATATAAAACGAGAGCGCAAGTTAAACTCGGCTCTAGCCGACTTCGATATACCCGTTACTTATAAAGAAACATGTTTAACAGTGTTCCTGCGTTCCTTAGGGTGAACATCTGAAAAGTATGCAACACTTTTTTAACTCGGCTATTTTCACACTTTTGCTCATATCTTGAGAACCGCTCATCCGATCTTTATTATTTCTTCGGCGAATCGATTCATTTTGCTTATTACTAACTATTTCTGGGAGGGGGCGTGGCCAACATTTGAAACAAACTTGATCTGCGTGCAGAAAAAAGAAGCATTTGTCCCATACAAGTCAAACCTCTATCTCTTACCATCTCTGAGATCTAGGTGTTCATAAAGACAGACGGACGGACAGACGGACGGACAGACGGACATGTCTATATCTGTTGATGCTGATCAAGAATATATATACTTTATATGGTCGGAAAATATTCCTTCTGCCTGTTACATACATTTGCACGACTTTAGTATACCCTTTTTACTCTACGAGTAACGGGTATAAATAGTTTTTCTCACTAAAACTAGTTTTTTCGAACGCTTTTTCCTGTGGAAGCAATAAGCTATAGTAATCCGATCTGTCCAGTTCTGATAAATGTGCTGCGTTTTTAAGTAGCTAAAGTAAGCGTGCAAAGTTTGGTTAAGATACCTTTGAAACTGACGGAGGATAGCACAGAATTAGACGAACGGACGGTCATGGCTATATAGCTCGTCATCGTGATCAAGAATATAAATACACTTTTTGGACAATTTTAATATACCCTTTGCAAGTATAATAAGAAAAGTAAAAATAGAGAATGCAAAAATTATATTACGCAGAGGGTAAGTTTTAGCAACTTAAGCATTGGCTGAGATCGATGTTTATACTCTGTACCAAAGGTACATAGAGTATATTAAGTTTGTGCAAAAGTATGTAACAAGGAGATGGAATCATTTCCGACCATATAAAGTATATATATTTTTGATCAGTATCAAGAGCCGAGTCGATATAGCCATGTCCGTCTGTCCGTCCGTCCGTCTGTCCGTCTGTCCGTCCGTCCGTCTGTCTGTCCGTCCGTCCGTATGAACAAAGAGAGATAGAGGTTTGACATGTATGGGACAAATGCTTCTTATACTTGCAGGCAGATCAAGTTAATTTTCAATTTTTGCCACGCCGCCTTCCGCCCCCGCAATTTGGAAAAAACGTTATATCTCCTACAGTTTTGAAGATAGACGATTTGTAGTTAGTAATTAGAGATAGTTAGAAATTAGCAAAATGTATCGATTTGCCGAAGAAATGATAAAGATCGGTTTAGCGGTTCTCAAGTTATGAGCAAATAAGTAAACAACCCTCCCCCACCCACTCCCACCCTTAGAGAGAGAGAAAGAGAGAGACAGAGAGAATTAGAGATGAGCGCAGCACCAGCATTTCATTCACGTCTACTCCAGGTACAGAGTATGTTATAGTCGGGCATGACCGACTTTCTCACTTATTATTTAAAGCTTTACAGGTAGCTGTAGCAGGTTTGATCGAAAGACAGATGACAAATACTGGTTTCATTTCAAGGCATTCCAATATTTTCTTTTTAATTGCAAGCATCCTGAGAAAAAGATTTTTAATCTAGTTTATAGACTCATTTTTTTCTCAGTGTACTGTTCTTATGTATGAATGACGCAGTTCTACTTTTCTTATCACATTTGAATTCCCAAATCACCATATAAATAATTCTACATATTGGAATAGACATTTAGTTGAGTTTAACCAGCCTTTGAGAAGAGTTCAAGATATTTTTAAACAAACAAAATGTTGAAAGTTTCCTTAATTATTTTGCTAGGGCTCTACACATTTCAACTCTCAGAGGCAGAAAACAATTCTGAAAAATTTTTCATAGTAAGCAAGACAACAACATTTTTGGTGCGATTTTAAAAAGTTTCTCAATTAGATACCATTAATCGGGATTAATAATAATGATACAGCCCTACAATGCACAGTCCTACAGGGGACCGCTCTTAACGTAAGCATGGACAACTGAATACTTTGTGGCCTGGTTTAAGAAAGTATTTTAATAACTTAAAATATTATTCCTAAGATTAACTGCACCAGTGTGAAACAACAACAAATTGCTGAATCCGATCTTGCAACCAAAACTAATCCCGTTGACTTGACAGTTTGGAAGAGCAAATTAACTGTCTCCACAACGGAATCTCTTGACGTGACAAGTTCGACGGAAAGATCTTCAACTGTAAGCTTGCAAATTGAATAATTTTTGGCAAAATACTTAAAATCATTTCATCTAGCCACAAATTTCTGGATTCGAAGTTGACAACACAACGAAATCTCTTGACGTGACAAGTTCGACGGAAAGATCTTCAACAGTAAGCTTGTAAAATTAAATAATTTTTGGTACAATCTTTATAATTATTTCAACTAGCCACAAATTTCTGGATTCGGAGTTGAGAACACAACGAAATCTCTTGACGTGACAAGTTCGACGGAAAGATCTTCAACAGTAAGCTTGTAAAATTAAATAATTTTTGGTAAAATCTTTATAATTATTTCAACTAGCCACAAATTTCTGGATTCGAAGTTGACAACACAACGAAATCTCTTGACGTGACAAGTTCGACGGAAAGATCTTCAACAGTAAGCTTGTAAAATTAAATAATGTGGGAGAAAGAAATCTCGACGTGACAAGTTCGACGGAAAGATCTTCAACAGTAAGCTTGTAAAATTAAATAATTTGTGGTAAAATCTTTATAATTATTTCAACTAGCCACAAATTTCTGGATTCGAAGTTGACAACACAACGAAATCTCTTGACGTGACAAGTTCGACGGAAAGATTTTCAACTGTAAGCTTGCAAATTGAATAATTTTTGGTAAAATCTTTATAATTATTTAAACTAGCCACAAAATTCTGGAACCGGAGGTGAATCCATAACAAAATCAACGAATTTGACGAAGACTGCAGCTCAGGATCAAGAAAGTTCTTTAAGTGTAAGCATGAAAAGCGGAATATTTTTTGTATAATTTTTGAAACTTATTTTTATTAGCAACATAATAATAAGACCAATAATGAAGGCTTGAGGAACCCTGTCGCATCAAATAGTACTAAAGAGAGCTGGCCAACAGAGCTCGCTGCTGCTCAAATGCACCCCTCCGTTATAATATGCTATATTCTTGGTGCTGTTATATTTGCCATGATTGTTGGCTTCCTATATTGGTGGTGTCAAAAGAGAGGTTCTTATTACGTAAGAACTGGACCAGATTCCGCAGATCATGGATATTTTAAGTATTCTTAAAAAGAGAAAACAGTGCTATTTAAATAATGTATGTGTGTGCAAATAATAAATTGTTAATTTATGTCCAAGGATGGTTGGACTCGCTCACACAAATAAGAATTTCCAATAAATAAATATTGTGCTGAACTTTTTTGAAAATATATTATGTATCAATTGGAACTGAAATCTGAGCCATGTAGTCGAGTGTTCTACCAAAATACCCTGAGTCCCTGAATTATTTGACAGCCATTTTTAACGACTTCTTTGAATACATAACATTTTTTTAACCTTCTTAGAAGAGGCGGGACAAGATCTGCAATTGATTATTGCATAGTAATAGGTACATGGCTCTCACTGGTAGAAGATTTCAATGTGGATAGTTTGATTTATTCCGACCACTTTCCACTAGTAACAAGTCATAGTTTTTCGGCTGAAGAAAATGTCAATGGGGATCAGCATAACCTGCTATGCAAGCTACTATAGACGAAACCTCGACCATAACCTGGAACTTAGCAACCCGGTAGCCAATACTCACTGCAAGGATCTTAATAGTCTAACATATAATATAAGGATTATAAACAGAAATGCTCGCTATTTTACAAGTCTTGCCAAATCCCTTGTGAAAATAAAAGCCAAGACATATTGGACAGCCATCGGAAAACAAAATGGGAGCAGTTTTATTACGAAGGAGAAGTTAATGCGCTGCAACTGGAAACCTACTTTCACAATCTTCTAAGTGCCAATATAGGTATATTGAAAGGAAAGCCACTACACTTTGCCCTCCTTAATAATTGATAGGATTCTTGCTGACGCACAACTTCATGATTTGATTTAAAACGAGAAGGCCAAGCTAACTTCATCTATGCCGAAGTTTTTATACCCTTGTAAATGTTTTAGTACAGGGGCGCCCAAGCTTATTGCGCATGACACGCATGTGTTGTTGTTCTACGCAAAGGAATAGCCTGCGCGCATACGATTTGCGCATCCCGTAAGCCAGCAAAAAACAAAAACAATTTTTATGCCTGCTCTGCTGTTTTGTTGTTGTCGCGCTCTGACCTGCAACAACAACATCATGTGTGTCTTTTTTTTCTCTCTCCCATGTCTCTCGCAAACTCGAACACAACAACAAAATGCTTATGCGTACGGCTGAATGCTTGTCGCGCTATCGAGTATGATTTGCCTTGCAACGACCACACATACACACAAACAAAAATCGGTTCTCTCTCTCTATCTCATTTTTTTGTTATTGCTTGAAATATATTTGGCGTATGTGTATTGTTCTCGCGCGCGGGTAAGCTCGTTCTGGGCATCCCTGTTTTAGTACATCAGAGTTTAAGAACGCCAGCATTAAGACAAACAATTTTTCTAAATAAAACCCACTTTTCGACCGATAGTTCCTATGACAGCTATAAGATATAGTCATCCGATCCGGTCGGTTCCGACATATCAGCATTGTGCAGTAAAAAAAATAACTCTGTGCAAAGTTTCAGCTCGATAGCTTTAAAACTGAGAGACTAGTTTGCGTAGAAATAGACAGGCGGACGGACGGACAAAGCTCAATCGACTTAGCTCGTCGCCTTGATCAATAATATATATAGTTTATGGGGTGGGAAACGAAAATTTCTATGCGTTGCAAACTTCTGGGCAAAATTATAATACCCTTTGCAAGGGTATAAAAATGTCAATACAGAGGAAAGCTTGTTCAAAAAACAAACATTTTCATTTTATTAAGATAAAATTGCATATAAACATAAGTATATCAGGATCTCTGTTATAAAAATAGCATTTCTCATCAATTTAGCTTTCTTTCTCATGGAGGAAATGTAGAGTTCTGAAATATCGTTGGATAAAAAATGCTTTCTTTAAATTTTTTGCCAGTTACTGCGACCAGTCTTAAGGACGAGCTTTGGATGCGGAATTTGGCTTTAAAAATGAAATCGTGTGTGTGAAATTCGTATGATTCACGGAACTTTTTTTTACTATAAACCGTATTTTCAGCCATATCCTATACGGGAGATATAAAAATACAGCTTAAAGCATAGGATCTGCGGGCTTGTAAAAACCAATGCCGTCGAAATTTCAGGCAGAAAATAGTTAAGTTGCATTGACATTCATGTTTCTTCTGTGTAAACCCGAACATTTATTTCTGCGGTTTAGTAGCAAAATATGGAATGAGCATTTTTTTTTAATTTTACTTTTTATATATTTTTCTGATGAACTAAACAAAAAATATTGAAATTTAGATAAAAGAAGTAATTATGCGGTTACCAAACTAGTGAATAAAATTCCACAAAAAAAATAGAGGCAAGCTAAGTTCGGCTCGACCGAAAATTATATACCCTTGGAGCTTGAGATATGAAAGATTTTTTTTCAGACCTATTTTTTGTAGCTGGTGGTGGTTTTAAAATTTTTTTTTTTCATTTTTGAACAATATGTCGAGAATATTGTGTACAAATTTGAAGTCAATCCGAGTAAAACTAACGGAGTTACAGCGTTTCAAACGGCGCTGCGAAATAAGGCCCCAATAAAATAAGGCCCCAAACAAAAAATGAAATAAGGCCCCAAAAATTTATATGGAAAACAAAAACAACGATTTTTTCTCAAATTTGGGGTGTTATTTCATTTTTTGGGGCATTATTTCCTAAATAAAATTTCAAAATGAAATAAGTGCCCAAAAGAAGAAATGAATTAAGGCCCCAAAAATTAGTTTGGCGGTCTTAATTCATTTCGTGCAAATAGGACCCCAATTTTTAATATGAATTTTTTGGGGTCTTATTTCATTTCTCTTATTTTTGCTGAAATATGAAAAAAAAAATTCCAATAACTCCAGTAACGGTTAATTTTCTTATCTGCCGGCGTTTTTTGACTAAGTATTTAATGCATATATGTACAGATGTGCAAAAGTACCGTTTTACAATTAGTTCAGTGATAAGCTTTCGAGTATGTTGATCAGTTTAGTGATTTGCTTTGTGTGAAGCAGACATACAATGGCGAGATAAAATTATGGAGTGCAAAAAAATTGTTGGATTACGGCGAACTGGAAATTTGTTCTATGTCAAAGAACAGAAAATTCTGTATTTGAGAATGCAATTACTTTGTCTAATTTAAACGAGAGCGTAAGTTAAAGTCGGCTCTGACCGACTTCGATATACCCGTTACTCATGAAAAAACATGTTTAACAGTGTTCCTACGTTCCTTAGGGTGACCATCTGAAAAGTATGCAACATTTTTTCTTAGGATGGGAGGGTCTCAAGGTCAATGGTTGATAACAATTTAATGCAATCAACACAATTTAACAGAGATAGCTCACAACATTACATCGGAATAGCAATTGGTATGTTATCAACCATTGACCTTGAGCCAGCGCTGTAAAATGCACAAAAACTTTGACTAAAATCAATGCAGGTCACTAAAACCCTTATATGTTTATTTCAAATTAAAAAAAAAAAACTCTTCCTGATTACCTCGAGAAATACATCACCTTTAAAATGCGTATCAACTTTTTTGGATCGGTTCAGTAGATTTTGAGTTCTGATGTACACCGCAAAACACCTTTTTTCAAGGCACCTCTAGAGATTCGGGGTAACGACATAGCTCCGACGTCATATCTCCGCCGCGTTTCAAACGACATATTTCCGCGCGGAGATATGACGCTTTAAAACGACATAACTCCGCGCGGAGATATGACGCTTCAAAACGACATAATTCCGCGCGGAGATATGACGCTTCAAAACGACATAACTCCGCGCGGAGATATGTCGTTTGGAAAACGGCGGAGTTATGTCGTTTTAAAGCGTCATATCTCCGCGCGGAGATATGTCGTTTGCAACATGGCGGAGATATGTCGTTTGAAATGCGGCGGAGATATGTCGCTTTGAAGCGTCATATCTCCGCGCGGAGATATGTCGTTTGTAACTCGGCGAGATATGTCGTTTTAACAACATAATCTCCGTGCGGAGATATGTCGTTTTGTAGCGTCATATCTCCGCGCGGAGTTATGTCTTTTGAAACGAGGCGCACTGTGGGGCGAAAAATGGAAAAATGGATTAAAGTATTAAAAAAATGTAAAAAGTTAGAAATATTTAGTGGAAGTTTTTTTTTTTAACAATTAAAAAAAAATTTTAATTGTTTCTGCGAAATAAATTTTTTTTCGACTCATAAGAATCTAAAAACTGGCCAATACGATTCTTTGCTAATATTACTAACTTGAAATTATTTTTTCGCAGTCGAAAATGTTTATTCTATAGTTTTCATTTGAATGATCGGGTTACATTTTCAAAACTTTTTAGATTTTAGAGATAATTATAAAAAAAAAAAAACAACATAACCAATTTTGTATTACATTCAACAATTTTCTTTATTACTCATCGCTACTTTCACTTGAATTAGAGTACTCCTCTTGAACTTCAGGTATATTTTTTAACAGATCTAAAGCTTATTTTGGCATTTAATGTATTTTTTTCTTGTCTCTTGAAATGCCTCGACACTAGAGGATCCGAGGTAATGAACATTCTATTCAGAACATCGATGTTGCACTTTTCCCGACTGCATTTTCTCGAAAAACGTTCTCTGTAAAGCTTGAAATCTTTGTTTCGTCCTTCCTGGGCCTCCTCGGCTAATTGACCAATTGGAAGCAGTGCATAATTAATTATTTCCGGGCCATGAATAAAAAAATTTATGCAAAAAGTACCAAGAGTACAAATTTACGAAATGCCTAGGAGTCTCCAAGGCATAATTTTTAAATTTGTCTATATTAATATCATGGTTGCATGAAACCACTATTAATATAGTGTGCATTCTTTTAAGCAAATCGATGTTTGTCTTAGTTATCTCTGCAGTAAATTCTGCGTTTTGAAAAAATACCCTAGCAGTGTTACCATCGATACTACTTCCAAATCCAGGTTTCGGGATATCAAAAAGTAAGTCTAGTTTTTCCTTGAATTCGTTTTGAATTTAATTTTTTGGCTGGGCAACAATTTCTTTGTCCTCTACCTATCTGGCTTGCCACCTTCTTATAGGCATTTCACGTCAGGCAATAACATTACTAAATTAAACACTGCCTGCTTCATTTTCCATTGCTGTTTATAAAAAAGAATTTTTAAATTTAGTCTACTCCCAAATATCAAGAAAATAAACAAACAAAGCAGATGCTAGAACCGCTGATTAATGACATTATGAGCGCGAATGTTCCAGGGCTGGCGATATTTGAATTTTGAAAATGACTTCACTTACTAAAATTCAATATTCTCAGAAAAGGCAAAAAAAGGTACGCTAATAATTTCAGGACATAAAGTTTAATGTTGAAACTTTTTTTAAAATTTATTTCAAAGAGCGATCGCGCGCGGGTAACTACTTAATGTCTAACAATTAAAAAAAAATTTTGTTTTGTGGACCTTTTTCCAAAAATTAAAAAAAAAATATTTTGTATAAAAATTTGATTTATACTACTGAACTAAGAATAGTCAAAAGTAACACTTCCAATCGCCACATATCCCCATAAAGTATTCATGAAAAAAATCGAGTTCGAAAGGTGAACTTTAAATGCGTGTTGTGGGAGAACCAAATATGCTAGAATAATTTTCTTTTTGGATTATTACGCAAAATTTAATCATCTTTTAAGTTGCATTTAAACTTTCTTCAATATATATAAAAAAATCAATTTTGGCGCGGAATTTGCTCTAGTCGCCCCAATGTGCGGCGGAGATATTACGTTTTAAAACGACATAACTCCGCGCGGATATATGTCGCTTGTAACTCGGCGGAGATATGTCGTTTTAAGGCGTCATATCTCCGCGCGGAGTTATGTCGTTTTAAAGCGTCATATCTCCGCGCAGAGATATGTCGTTTGTAACGTGGCGGAGTTATGTCGTTTTCAACATGGCGGAGATGTGACGTTTTGAAACGACATATCTCCGCGCGGAGATATGACGTTTTAAAACGACATACCTCCGCCAGAAAAAAAGCGACATATCTCCGCCGGCAAAATGTACTGGGCGGAGATATGTCGTCGGAGATATGTCGCTATGCCGGAGATTTACCGTCACCAACTTATTTATCAATATTTTTATTTGAAAATTTTTTCTGACATACTTCAAAAGTTGTACAATAATATGTCATAAAGTTTAATAAAATAATAATATATATAAAATAATAATATATTATTGATGTCGCCGCAAAAAAATTATTAAAATATGCGTTTTTCTCGCCTTTAAAACCCTTTTTATACCCTTGCAAAGGGTATTATAATTTTGCCCAGAAGTTTGCAACGCATAGAAATATTCATTTCCAACCCTATAAACTATATATATTCTTGATCAGGGCGACGAGCTGAGTCGTTTGAGCTTTGTCCGTCCGTCTGTCTGTCCGTCTGTCCGTCCGTCCGTCTGTCTGTCTGTTTCTAAGCAAAGTAGTCTCTCAGATTTAAAGCTATCGAGCTCAAACTTTGCACAGAGTCTTCTTTTTACTGCACACTGATAATATGTCGGAACCGACCGGATCGGATGACTATATCTTATAGCTGCCATAGGAACTATCGACTAAACGACTCCCGCTTCAGCAATCATTAGTTTTACACGCTTTTACACAGATTTGGAAGTTTTGGTCAAAATCGGATGACTATATCGTATAGCTGCCATAGGAACTATCGGTCGAAAAGTGGGTCTTTGTGAGAAAAACTTTTTATTTTTAATGTAAACGCCTCCCGCTTCAGCAATTATTAGTTTTACACGTTTTTACACAGATTTGGAAGTTTTGGTCAAAATCGGATGACTATATCTTATAGCTGCCATAGGAACTATCGGTCGAAAAGTGGGTCTTTGTGAGAAAAACTTTTTATTTTTAATGTAAACGCCACCCGCTTCAGCAATTATTAGTTTTATACGCTTTTACACAGATTCGGAAGATTTGGTCAAAATCGGATGACTATATCTTATAGCTGCCATAGGAACTATCGGTCGAAAAGTGGGTCTTTGTGAGAAAAACTTTTTATTTTTAATGTAAACGCCTCCCGCTTCAGCAATTAATAGTTTTGGAAGTTTTGGTCAAAATCGGATGACTATATCTTATAGCTGCCATAGGAACTATCGGTCGAAAGGTGGATTTTATTTAGAAAAATTGTTTGTTTTAATGCTAACGTTCGTAAACTATGATGTAGTAAAAACATTTGCAAGGGTATAAAAACTTCGGCAAAGACGAAGTTAGCTTGGCCTTCTCGTTTTAACTCCAAAGTCAGACATTTCTAGTTTTAAGCCAATTTTTGTCATAATTAATCATCCCCTGTTAGTTAGTGTGGTGGTCGAATTTCTATAATGATTCTTGCACTTATTTTAGCTTGGTTGGCAGATCTAAAGCCTGTTTAAGCCTTAGATATATATCTCTATATCTATAAAAGAGAGTGTCCTGATTCACTGATTCACTGACTGACTGACTAACTGACTGATTGGCAATCATCGCACAGCCCAAACGGTAAGAGATAGAGGGCTGAAATTTTCACAGGAGTTTCTGTTGGTGGTGAAAGTGCGTACTAAGACGGGGTTTTGGAAAATTCCACCCGGAAAAGTCGGAAAAGCGTCGGAAAAGTTTGTATGGGAAAAAAGCCATTTTTCATCCGATTGACTTGAAACTTGATTTGTAAGCTTAGTACGCGAAATAATTCGACACGTGTTTTCCCGATTTTGGAAAATCCGCCCACGAGGAAAATAGCGGGAAAATTCTGCATAAAAAAAATTATTTTTCATCCGATTGGCTTGAAACTCGGTTTGAAAGGAAAGTAGGTGAAATGAATTGAAATGTGATTTTCCGAAGTTGGAAAATTTGACCCAACGGTCGGAAAATTCCCGGAAAACTCTGCATGAAAAAAACTATTTTTCATCCGATTGGCTTGAAACTCGGTTTGTAAGGACAAAACACGAAATAATTTGAAATGTGATTTTTCAATGTCGGAAAATCCGCCCACGAGGAAAATGGTCGGAAAATTCTGCATGCAAACAACTATATTTCATCCGATTGGCTTGAAATTCGGTTTGAAAGGACAGAATACAAAATGGTTTGAAAAGTGATATTCCGAAGTTGGAAAATTTGACCCAACGGTCGGAAAATTTCCGGAAAATTTTGCATGAAAATAAACTAAATTTCATCCGATTGGCTTGAAACTCGGTTTGTAAGGACAAAATACGAAATAATTTGAAATGTGATTTTTCAATGACGGAAAATCCGCCCACGAGAAAAATGGTCGGAAAACTCTGCATGAAAATAAACTAAATTTCATCCGATTGGCTTGAAACTCGGTTTGTAAGGACAAAATACGAAATAATTTGATATGTGATTTTTAATGTCGGAAAATCCGTCCACGAGGAAAACGGTCGGAAAATTCTGCATGCAAAATACTATTTTTCATCCAGTTGGCTTGAAATTCGGTTTGAAAGAAAAGTAGCGGAAATGAATTGAAATGTGATTTTCCGAAGTTGGAAAATTTGACCCAACGGTCGGAAAATTCCTGGAAAATTCTGCATGAAAACAACTATTTTTCCTCCTATTGGCTTGAAACGCGGTTTGTGAGGATAGAATACGAAATAATTTGAAATGGGATTTTTCAATGTCGGAAAATCCGCCCGTGAGGCAAATGGCCGGAAAATTCTGCATGCAAAAAACTATTTTATACCCGATTGACTCGAAACTCGGTTTGTAAGGTCAAAATCGGAATTAATTTATGTTTTTATTTTCCGATGTTGGATGCCGGGATGACCACTGGGAAGTGGTTGGGAAGTGAATGGGTTGTGGGTGGTAAGTTGTTGTGGAAGTGGGTGGAAAATGGGTGGTAAGTGGATGTGAAGTGTGAGGAATAAGGCGGGAAGTTGGAGCGATGTGGGTGGGATGTGGGCGGGAAGTGGGTGGTATGTGGGCGGGAAGTGGGAGGGATGTGGGTGGGATGTGGGCGGTAAATGGGCGGAAAGTGGGTGAGATGTGGGTGGGATGTGGGCGGAAAGAGGGTGGGAAGTGGGTGCGATGTGGGTGTGATGTGGGTGGGATGTGGGCGGGATGTGGGTGGGATGTGGGCGGGAAGTGGACGGGAAGAGGCCGGAAAGAGGGTGGGAAGTGGGTGGTATGTGGGCGGTAAGTGGGTGGGATGTGGGTGGGATGTGGGCGGGATGTGGGTGGGATGTGGGCGGAAAATTGGCGGGCAGTGGAAGGGAAGAGGGCGGGAAGTGGGTGGGATGTGGGTGGGATGTGGGCGGTAAATGGGCGGGAAGTGGGTGGGATGTGGGCGGGAAATGGGTGGCAAGTGAGTGTGCGTTGTTGTACTATTGAAGGCGCAGCGAAGCGCGACGGGTTATTTGCTAGTCTATATATATAAAAGAGTTCAACCTGACTGACTGACTGGTGACCGTCGCACAGCCTAAACCATAAAAGATAGGAAGATAAGATTTTCACAGTAGTTTTATCTTATGCTGAAAGTGAGTACTAAGAACGGATTTTGGAAAATTCTGTCGGCAAATGTGGAAAATTCGCGGAGACCTTTGTATGAAACTTTTTTGTTTTTCATCCGATCAAGTTTAAACTCATTTTCAAAGATCTATATGAAAATTCGACAAAAACTGCATACCAATCTTCCGGAAAATTCACCTTGCAGGGTGGAAAGTGGGTGGTCAAGGTTGTATGGGCAAAACTTTAGTTGCCAGAGATTAGCGCCAAACTCATTTTCAAAATTACACATAACAAAACATAAGTTGTAAGCATAGTACGCGAAATAATTTGACACGTGTTTTCCCGATTTTGGAAAATCCGCACACGAGGAAATTGGCCGGAAAATTCTAAATCCAAAAAAGTATTTATCATACGATGGGCTTGAAACTCGGTTTGTAAGGACAAAATACGAAATAATTTGAAATGTGATTTTTCAATGTCGGAAAAGCCGCCCACGAGGAAAATGGCCGGAAAATTCTGCATGCAAAAAATATTTTTCATTCGATTGCCGGATGCTCACTGGGAAGTGAATGGGAAGTGGGTGGAAAGTTGTTTTGGAAGTGGGTAGAAAGTGGGTGGTAAGCGGATGTAAAGTGGGTGGAATGTGGCGGGAAGTTTGACGGATGTGGGTGGGATGTTAAGGGAAAGAGGGCGGGAAGAGGGCGGGAAGTGTGTGGAATGTGGGTGGGATGTAGGTGGAAAGTGGGCGGGATGTGTTCGGGAAGTGGGTGGGATGTAGGTGGGAAGTGGGTGGGATGAAAATGGGAAGTGGGTGGGATGTGGGTGGAATGTGGCGGTAAGTGGGAGGGATGTGGGAGGGATGTGGGTGGGAGTGGGTGGCAAGTGGGCGGGAAGTGGATGGGATGTGGGCGGGAAGTGGGTGGGATGTAGGTGGGAAGTCGGTGGGATGGAAATGGGAAGTGGGTGGAATGTGGCGGTAAGTGGGAGGGATGTGGGTGGGATGTGGGAGGGATGTGGGTGGGATGTAAGTGGGAAGTGGGTGGGATTCGGGCGGGAAGTGGACGGGAAGAGGGCGGGAAGTGTGTGGTATGTGGGTGGCAAGTGGGCGGAATGTGGGCGGAAAGTGGGTGGGATGTGGGAGGGATGTGGGTTTGGATGTGGGAGGGATGTGGGTGGGATGTAAATGGGAAGTGGGTGGGATTTGGGCGGGAAGTGGACAGGTGGAGGGCGGGAAGTGTGTGGTATGTGGGTGGCAAGTGGGTGGAACGATTTGGCTACGTTTAGACTTTTCGAGATCGGTTTCGAAGTCGCTTTCATAAACAGCTGGCTGACTGGCCTGCGCGCGAGTTTGTGTATATCGACAGCAGTCAGAGTTGGCATCATCGCTATAATTTTAATTTACAAAGCTCTTATTTACACTTTAAGTCAATTTATTTTTATTTAAAACAGTTTTTAATTGTTACATTTGAATATGTGATGTCAAATATGGTTAAATATAGCTAAATAAAATAGAAAAAGTGCTGACCGAATAAATTATTTTAAATAAAGCAACCCTAGCAGCTATTGATTGACGATTGAATTCGACTAAAACGTAAAGTGGAATTGAGAACAGCTCGGTTTGAAAACGACCGCTCGGTTTTGCTTTTCACGCAATATTTTATAGATGTTTATAAAAAAATGATTTTAAAATACACTTAAACTGTAAACATTTTAAGTAGTGATGCTAATCGATTTTAAAAATGTTCAACTTTATTAAATTTATAAGTTTACCTTTTTTGCGATTTATTTTAATGCTTTTAATAGCAATTACTTTTCATTCTGCTGACTCTGCAGCACAACTTTTGAAAACGACAATTCTGGTCGATTTGCGGAATTCGGAACAGCAATCAACTCGATTTGCGACAATTCCACTCGTTTTCGGAATTCGTAACAGGCCTGAATATGTTCGGCTATATGCTCAAATAGCTAAACTATTAATCCCATAACCGCTTTAGTTTAAACGAGATAAATAATTAAGTAGATAACACAGTACAACACTAAAAAAAAGCCCGGCATAAGACCAATAAATTATGATAAAAGGCATCTTTGTAAGCATCACCTCATACCCAGTTTTTCAAATCCACCCTCGGTTCGCGTTTAATGGGTACTTTTGTACTTGCAACACACAACTACAACAATTTTAACTAAGTTTTTACTGGCTTAAGATAAAATTCTCCAAAATTCAGCACATGTGGACAGGGTCATTGGGAACGACATATGAAAAATTCACTTAATTCGCGCAAACGGTTAAGGTATCTCCAGAAGGAGTTAAACATTCATTCTTTAATATCTTTAAAAGCGCACGGTAGATTTTTCTTAAAATCGTTGCTTGTGGGGGTATAATGGGCTATTGCTTGTCCCTATAGGGATTTTTTTCCTTGCATAAATAAGGGAAAAGATATTGGTATTAAGTTTGAAGAGTGCCACCTTTGTAATGAATTGTATTTCAAGGGCACTAAATACAAATCTGGTTATTATTTAGCGGCTAAATCAATAAGTATTGAGTTGTTTAAGATTAAATCGTTTATTATAGACAATAATAATGTATTTGTTGTTTGTCAAAAAATTCATTTAGACGGGTTTCAGCTCCATTTCCTTGCTTTCGAAGTTCGTTCCCCTTCAAGGGAAATGGAAATAAAAAATATTTCCGATTTTATAAGCCCCCCTTTACATCTGTATGCTATAAATAATCAAAGAACATATTTTAGAATTAAGTACATTTAAGTTTTTTAGTTTAAAGTGTTCCTAAATATATATAAATAATAAAAAATATCCTATATCTAAAAAAACTGCAATCGATCACCGAAGTATTGTTTTATTTAACCAAGATCGTTGGAACTTCATTCAAGTATATGGATACTTGGATTAAGCACCTTCATACTTATTAGGAGTACATATCGTACTCATTATTTAAGATTAAACATACTTAAATCAAGTTAAAAAAGTACTATGGGTAAGTATTGAGTACTTTGAACCAGTACGATTCGGACTCACTTTTTCAGTTTATGAATACTTGGTTCAAGTTGTAATATCACTTGGATCAAGTATGCACGTACTCACTTTAAGGACGCTTCGAACTCATTTTCTAAGTTTGAAACGTACTAGGCTCAAGTTTAAATATACTTATTTTAAGTATGTTTCTTATTCATTTTTTAAGTCCGAATATACTGAATTCAAGTTTGCAGTACTTAAAAAATCGTACTTGATATAAGTTTGGCATACTTGCCGGCAGTAATTGCAGACTCGGTTGACTATTAAGTTTGAAAATACTGAGTTCAAGCACGGAATACTTGATTTTTTCTCTCTGTGTAAGAGATGGTACTCGACAGCCAAAAAACCGCGAATTGGAGTACCAATTTTATATTCACCCACAAATCAATTCATATAGGCCATAAACAAGGTCTAAAAATATACAGATCTGCGTTTTCAGTTTTGTCAACGAAGCCTTGGTTCGCGGTTTATAGGCATTTTTGGGCGAGAGCGCGTCCACTAAGTGTAGTCTGATCGCAGCCAAACTTTTTATTATATCTATTGGGCCCAAAACGATAGTTTTGCCGCCCGAACTGAAGCCAAAATCAAAATCTCAAATGTATTAAAAATTCTTCGAAAAAAATACCAAAAACAAATTTTAAAATTTTACCCTTTTGATATGATTCTGGCCAGGCTGACTCTCAAAATAAGACACATTTATATTTAAAATGTTGCTATGATATTCCCCTAAAAGGATGTAAAAAGAATTAACACATTCAGTTTTTTTTGGAATTTTTAGAAATTAAATTTCGAATCTCATCCCCCTCATTTCCCATACATTTCTAATTTTCGATTTTGAGGACGAGCGCGCGTCCACTAAATGAAGTCCGATCGTAGCCAAACTTTTTTTCATATCTATTGGGACCAAAACGAACCCTTTTCCGCCCGGTATTTTGAAATCTATTTTTAAGGGCCAGTCTAGTAGATAAGTTTAACTTTAAAGGCCAATCAATTACTTATTACTATAATATAGTATTTTTTGCAGCAAAATAACCAAAACATTATATCCGAGAAATTAAAAAGCGCGCCGAAAAATATGTTACAACAATTTTAAAAATTTATTTTGATAAGTAAATAATAAAAACGAGAGCGTAAGTTAAAATCGGCTCTAACCGACTTCGATATACCCGTTACTCATGGAAAAACATGTTTAACAGTGTTCCTGCGTTCCCTAGGGTGACCATTCGAAAAGTATGCAAAACTTTTAAAGGGTGGGAGGGGGGTTGGCGGGGGTGCTTGGTTCACTTTTTTGCTCATAACTTGAGAACCGCTCATCTGATCTTTATAATTTTTTCGGCAAATCGATTCATTTTGCTAATTGCTAACTATCTTTAGAAGGTACAAATCGCCTATCTTCAAAACTGTAGGAGATATAACGTTCTTTCCAAATTGTTGGGGCGGGAGGGGGCGTGGCCAAAATTTGAAACAAACTTGATCAGCGTGCAGATAAATGAAGCATTTGTCCCATACATGTCAGACCTCTATTTGTAACCATCTCTGAGATCTAGTTGTTCATACAGACAGACCGACGGACGGACAGACGGACATGTCTATATCGACTCGGCTATTGATGCTGATCAAGAATGATTACTTCTGCCTGTTACATACATTTACACGACTTTAGTACACCCTGTTCCCGTTAAAAATCCTAAAAAGGGGATCATGAAGTTGTGCAAATGTATGTAACAGGGAGAAGGAAGCATCTCCGACCACATAAAATATATATATTCTTGTTCGGCATCAACAGCCGAGTCGATTTAACCATGTCCGTCTGTCTGTCTGTCCGTCTGTCTGTATGAACGCGTCGATTTCAGAGACTGTAATAGATAGAGCCACACGTTTTGGAATGTATATAGGTGTATAATGTACCCACATCGAGTTTTTTTCAGATTTGGAAAATTCCTCCTCCTCCATCTTTTAACAGCGAAAAACTGTCTTGTTCTCTATATAAACGCGTGGACCCACAGACTATAAGAGTTAGAGCCACAAATTTTTGCATGTATGTAGGTGTACACCGTACCCAGATAAAGTTTGCTCCAGGTTTGGCAAATTCCTTCTCCATCGTCTTCTAATTTAGTGACTTAATATATATTCAGTGAGGCCCAACATCTATCCATTCTGTGTAGCACAATGAGATCCGAGCAAAAACACCGAAGATATGTACATACGTGCGCCTGCCCATTTATTGAAATATTTTTTAAAATAAATGGAATTCAAAGCTATAGGAACCACATTACTTGGGACAGGGTATTTTGCTGTCGGGGGACTCGTCCGCAACTCTTTTACTTGTTATTCTACGAGTAACGGGTATAAAAATATTAAGCTTTAGACAGCCCAAATGGCCAAAAGCCGTGCTTCTCTCATTTTCTTCGACTGTGTGCTTTTACTTTTCACACAAGGAAAAGGGCCCTTCAGATAAACGCGTTGTTGTTGTTCCTGCGGTTGCTGTTGTAATATGTCGGAACCTGTTGAAAATTTAAAACATATTCCCATGGTTGCAAACATTTTTTGAGAACCGATTATCTGAAAGTAAAAATAAATTCTAGCGTTTGTTAGAAAATTATGTAATTCTGGTGAGAATTATGATATTTGGAATCGGTTAATAAATAGCGGAGTTTCGGGGTTTCAAAGTAAAAATTTTGAACATAGACTTTTTTCACACTTTTTTCCACAAATATCCTAGTTCATACCTGAATAGTGGGTATTAGGAGAAATTGAAAAAAATTAATTGAAAATCGGTCGACAGTTACTCTTTAAATTTTTGCAACTATTTTGGAAAAAGTGGTTCAGAGATAATTGTACTTAAAGTTTCTACAAACATGGATTTGATGCCTTTTGGTGTTAGCTATCACCTATAAAAAAAATTATTAAAATCTGAAAAAAAGTAAAAAAAAAAAGTCTTAAAAATTCCGAGGTACAATTTTTTTTAGAATTATATTTTTTTGGAAACTAACGATGATTTTATAACAATCTTATAGTTTTTTAATTAAAAAAATAAAAAAAAAACAGAAATTTTAATAAATGCTGAGGTCAATGAATATTGTTTTATTTTAAGAGGGAAATAAAAACTGATTCAGTTTATTTTTGTAAATCGGATCTGCTTGAAAGTTGAATGCATGCATTCAAAACTAACAACCAGTTCAAAGCTCGCACAAAAGCTTAAAGCTTTTGCAATTACATTTAGAAAATTGAGCTTAAAGCTTCAGCATAACCACCAAGAAGTTAAAAGCATTATGGTTAGTACATTTTTCTTTCATTGTTTTTTCCGGTTCCCAACTGATCAAACCAATGATTGTTTGAAAATGCAAGTGAAAAGCTCCTAGCAGAAAGCCTACTAAATATGCATTTGGGAGCATGATGAAACGGTTCCGTATAGGCAACCAGCTCTTTTTGGTATATAATGCATAAGTTGTGGACAATCGCAACTTTTTCAGACCCAGAGCCAGCTAAACTGACTAATTATACCCGTTACTCGTAGAGTAAAAAGGGTATACTAAAGTCGTGCAAATGTATGTAACAGGCAGAAGGAATCATTTCCGACCATATAAAGTATATATATTCTTGATCAGCATCAACAGCCGAGTCGATATAGACATCGCTCACTTACTTCAATACTGACTAACTCAAAATAATCCATTTTGAGAAAAACACGTTGAAGTTCTCAATGGTTTACCAAAAAAGGTCTTTTAGTTTCAACTTAATGAAGTAAAATATTATAAATTAAGAATGCTTATTAATAAACATTGAAAATATGATGTTTTAACTGAGAGAGAAGGAGTTTGGTCAAATCGACAGCAGGACTGGATAGGCGGTTCTTGCTCAACATGAAATGAACATGGAAATAATATTGCGACACATTTTCATCTCACATTAAAAGTAGAAGAGATAGCAATACGAAAATTTTTGCATAAAATAGTACAGAAGAGCGCGCACATTTCTGCATCATTAAGTCAAAAATCGTATTTTTTGAGTTATGCCAGTATTGAAGTAAGTGAGCGACATGTCCGTCTGTCCGTCTGTCCGTCCGTCTGTATGAACACCTAGATCTCAGAGATGGTAAGAGATAGAGGTTTGACATGTATGGGAAAAATGCTTCTTTTATCTGCACGCAGATCAAGTTTATTTCAAATTTTGGCCACGCCCCCTCCCGCCCCCGCAATTTGGAAAAAACGTTATATCTCCTACAGTTTTTAAGATAGACGGTTCGTACCTTCTACAGATAATTAGTAATTAGCAATGAATCAATTTGCCGAAGAAATGACAAAGATCGGATCAACGGTTCTCAAGTTATGAGCAAAAAAGTGAACCAAGCACCCAACCCCCTCCCACCCTAAAAAATGTTGCATACTTTTTGGATGGTCATCCTAGGGAACGCCGGAACACTGTAAAGAATGTTTTCTCATGAGTAACGGGTATATCGAAGTCGGTTAGAGCCGACTTTAACTTACGCTCTCGTTAAATATTAGAGGGGTCGCCAGAGAAGTTTTACAGGCTATTTATAAGATCCTAATAAAAATAAAAAACCTTTTTTGTTTTCAATGCTTTCGCTCCCAAAAGATATAAGATACCACACAATTCTGTGAAGTTTTATTCAAATCGGATGAGTATAGCTGCCATAGGAACGATTGGTAGAAAAAGTAGTTCTAGTGAGAAAAATTTTTTTGTTTTCAATGGTATCAATATACTGGTATTTTTATACCCGTTACACGTAGAGTAAAAAGGGTATACTAAAGCTGTGCAAATGTATGTAACAGGCAGAAGGAATCATTTCCGACCATATAAAGTATATATATATTCTTGATCAGCATCAACAGCCGAGTCGATATAGCCATGTTCCCGTCCGTCCGTCCGTCCGTCTGTATGAACACCTAGATCTCAGAGATGGTGGGAGATAGAGGTTTGACATGTATGGGACAAATGCTTCTTTTATCTGCACGCAGATCAAGTTTGTTTTAATTTTTGTCCACGCCCCCTCCCGCCCCCACAATTTGGAAAAAACGTTATATTTCCTACAGTTTTGAAGATAGACGGTTCGTAAAGTTAGTAATTATCAAAATGAATCGATTTGCCGAAGTAATGATAAAGATCGGATGAATGGTTCTCAAGTTATGAGCAAAGAAGTGAACCAAGCACCCCCTCTAACCCCCCTCCCACCCTTTAAAAGTTTTGCATACTTTTCGAATGGTCACCCTAGGGAACGCAGGAACACTGTTAAACATGTTTTTCCATGAGTAACGGGTATATCGAAGTCGGTTAGAGCCGATTTTAACTTACGCTCTCATTTTCCTTTTTTTTTGGGCAAAAAATATATAAGGCAACCCTCGTACTGTCTTTATCGCCCCTTATTTGCCGAGAACATTTTGAAATAGTCGTGCCTCATTATTTTAATTTAGTTGGAAGTTTTACGCCTGAGAGAAAAGTCATTAAAATAATTATGTGCAAGTTCGTTTTATTAACATTTCTGTGCATTTACACTGATCTGGTTAGATGTTCTATAGATCCCAATTTGTGCAACCGAACAGTTTCAGTTCCCTATATAGAAGAAGTCGAAACACCTTTGGAATACTATGGTAAATTTTCGGACATATTTAAGCAACTAAATATTGCGGGAGAAAAAAGAAATGTGGTAATTACTATCGCAGATATTTTTTTTACTTCCCTAAAACTTTCGAATTCCACAGAGCAAAACCAAAGATGAATGGCAAGAGGCTTGTTGTCCGGGCTATGTAAGGTCATTTGATGGCAGTGGCGTATGCCAACTTGAGGAGTCTACTTCAACAACAGAGAACACTGATTACACTGAAAGTTCTTCGCCCGAAATATCCACCGTTTCGGAATCTAATTCCGACCAAATAATCTCAAAAAATTGCCACGCTTTCAAGCAACCTTCCTATGCTTATTTGCTGTATGTGATCTATGGCTTTGTTGGTGCTCTGCTATTGGTCATGGCAGTATTTGCGGTAATTTGGTTTTTGAGACGAAAGCGGAATTATACTGTGGATGAAGGGAAAGATTTTCAACGTGAACTGGAGTTGCGCACGGCTTTGGTCTGTGATAACAAAATATGAGTGTACATTATAATTCCTTCTTATGAAATACGAACAATGCAGTAAACACATTTCTTATCAGTGTAACTTTTAAACAAAGACTTATAAGAGCATGCTAAGTCACCGCCTGTGGGTGTGTTGTTTAATCTCGCTTAATTATAATGAAATATATAAAAATCTTTGTGCAACATTTTTGCTTCGAGTCCAAGTTTAAGTACTGTGTTATAGTTCTAATGAAAAATAAAATGAAAATCATAATCAAAAATATTCACTCGATCCTATTAATCGATCCCAAGTGAGTATAAATGTATGTATAAATAGCAAACGCAAATCGGTTCAGAGCAGAGGTAATACAAATTTTGTATGCTTTAAAAAACAGTTCATTTTTTTAACTATAGTTCATTTTTTGAACTATAGTTTATTTGAACTTTAGTTAAATTTTTTGAACTGTAGTTAAATTTTATACCCGTTACTCGTAGAGTAAAAAGGGTATACTAAAGTCGTGCATATGTATGTAACAGGCAGACGGAATCATTTCCGACCATATAAAGTATATATATTCTTGATCAGCATCAACAGCCGAGTCGATATAGCCATGTCCGTCTGTCCTTCTGTCTGTATAAACACCTAGATCTCAGAGATGGTAAGAGATAGAGGTTTGACATGTATAGGACAAATGCTTCTTTTATCTGCACGCAGATCAAGTTTATTTCAAATTTTGGCCACGACCCCTCCCGCCCCCGCAATTTGGAAAAAACATTTATATCTCCTACAGTTTTGAAGATAGACGATTAATAGAGATAGTTAGTAATTAGCAAAATGATTCGATTTGCCGAAGAAATGATAAAGATCGGATGAACGGTTCTCAAGTTATGAGCAAAAAAGGAAAAATGTTGCATACTTTTCGGATGGTTACCCTAAGGATCGCCGGAACACTGTTAGACATGTTTTTTCATGAGTAACGGGTATATCGAAGTCGGTTAAAGCCGACTTTAACTTACGCTCTCGTTTTAACTATTGCTCGTTTTTTTAACTACTGAGGAAAATTTTAATACTGATTAATACTGATACATGATACACAGTCGGCTTGCTTTCGATGGATTTGTTAAGTTTGCGTGCGCGTAAAATCAGGGCTTCGGTGCTTGCTCGCGCAGTTGCTCGGTCAGTTTGTTGAGATTAAACTGTTTTACTATCTACATAAATGTTAGCAGCGATTTCTTAATGTTGTTATAGCCAAAATGAAAAGCTACATCTTAATAGATGTCGCAGCCACGGGTCACACATGTCGCGCTGGGGGAATCTTTACACAATCAGCGATCACCCTTAACCCGTGCCTCTTAGTAAATTCAAGTTAACATGTCAGCCAGTTGGGAAGCCGGCTCATTAATACCAATAGCGTTGGCACGCTTTACCGAAATTTTCTCCTCACGTACGACTACCTCTAAACAAGAGAGTGTTACCATTTGGTTGGACCACTTTAGGCAAGTTCTTCGATCGTTCACCATTAATGATGGGCAGCAGTGAGAGAACTACACGATTGGCACCATAGATCACTGGATAGACGGAAGAGCCACGAATGATGTGGCTTAAGCTGGGCATATAAGTCCATCAACTGCAGACCTGTCATCTCCTGAGTTTGGTTATGCGGTTTGAATTTGATTCCCTCTGACGCCAAATCCTCGCAGCTGAAGGCTCTCTGTAATGTGTCAATTTCGTGGGTGCCCATGGCCACCAGGGTAAATGTTTTGGAGCAGCTTATCTTGCGGATCAATAAAACTTTTGCAGGACTCTTGGGTAAAGGACACATTGCGAAGCAAAGCGGCCACAGCATGTGGAAGAATCTGTGCCGAGGAGGAGGCAACACTTAGCACCTGCTGCTGGGTAGGCTCGAAAAACTCATACTTTGGCTTTGAGAAATGATAGTCTCGTAGTCCTGCTATTTGTAATTTTTTAAATGTGAATAGCTTGTTAAATTCATAGAAAATCACTATTAAATGCAGGCCCACTAGATTTTCATATCTCATTTATCAGACAATGAGTAAACGCCTTAAAATTTGCTTCAGTGGTAAAAAGAAAATGAACTATAGTTCAAATTATGAACTATAGTTCAATTGAACTTTAGTTCAAAAAATTAACTATAGTTCAAATGAACTATAGAATTTTCCAAATCTGTTTACGTGAGAAAAACTTTATTGTTTTTAGTTCTATCGCTCCCAACGCTTGTATTTTTAAGTTTTTAATGTTTTCACATAATTTCACTAAGACTTGTCGAAATCGGACAACTATATAGTATAGCTCCCATAGGAAAAAAATAGAGGCAAGCTAACTTCGGCTCGGCCGAAGTTTATATACCCTTGGAGCTTGATATATGCCTGACAGTTTGTATGGCAGCTATACTATTAAGTGGTCCGATTTCGACAAATCTTGTTGATATTATGTAAAATCATTGAAAACTTATAAATACGAGCGTTGGGAGCGAGAGCATTGAAAGCAAAAAAGTTTTTCTCACTAGGACATTTTTTCAGACCTAACTTTTGTATGGCATGTATACTATTTAGTTGTCCGATTTCGACAAGGCGTAATGAAATTATGTAAAATTATTAAAAACTTATAAATACGAGCGTTGGAAGCGATAACATTGAAAACAAAAAAGTTTTTCTCACTAAGACTTTTTTTCAGACCTAACTTTTGTATGGCAGCTATACTATATAGTTGTCCGATTTTGACAAGGCTTGGTGAAATTATGTGAAATCATTAAAAACTTATAAATACGAGCGTTGGGAGCGATAGCACTAAAAACCAAAAAGTTTTTCTCACTAAATCTAGTTTTTCGACCGATCGTTCCTATGGCAGCTATATGCTATAGTCATCCGATCCGGCCGGTTCCGACAAATGTGCAACGTATTTGTACCAAAAGACTTCGTGCAAAGTTTGGTTAAGATAGCTTTAAAACTGACGGAGGAGATAGCATAGAAACAGACGGACGGACGGACAGACAGACATGGCTATTGATATAGCCATATTGATATAGTTGATACTCAGCTCGTCATGCTGATCAAGAATATATACTTTATGTGGTCGGAGATGCTTCCTTCTGTGCGTTACAAACATCCGGACAATTTTAATATACCCTCTCCAAGGGTATAAAAAGGTCTGGAAAAAAATCTTTGTGAGAAAAACTTTTTTGTTTTTAATGTTATCGCTGCCAAACTTGTAACTGATCAATGTTACATACTACCAAACAATTCTGCCAAGTTTGATTTAAGTCGGCCGAAAAAGTAGTTCTAGTGAGAAAAACTTTTTACTTTACACTTTTCAGCTATGAATATATTGATGAATTTATTGTATAGCTGGCATATAACATATGCAGGCATATCTCCAGCTCCAAGGGTATACAAACTTCGGTCGAGCCAAAGTTAGCTTGTCTCTATTTTTTTTTTTTTTTGGGGGGGGGCCCTATTTCATTGGGGCTTTATTTCGCAGATCCAAAATAAACTAGATCTATACATGTCAAACCTCTATCTCTTACCATCTCTGATATCTTTTTGTTCATACGGACGGACGGACCTTCGGTACAGAGTATAAAGGTTGCAAAACGTTTTTTATTATTATTACTGCCATACGTCAACGCTTGCAAAAGCAATCTTACATATTTTAAGCTTGATTTGCAAAGCGCTAACAAAATTGCTCGCTGGGTTGAGCACGATCTTCTTTATTTTTTTAACAATTTTAAGCTCATGAAAATTTTTATGATTGATGCCATTGAACCGTTTTATGAACATTTTGAACTTTTTGCATTGTCCTTATTCTTTTCATTCAAATACATGTATGAATCAAATTAGGCTTTTTTTTTGCTCAAGAATTTTCACTCGAACAGAAATGGATAAAACAAGTACTTTTATCTACAGAGGTTACATGACATTTTA
The DNA here is from genome assembly GCA_018904275.1 of Lordiphosa clarofinis. Taxonomy (NCBI): domain Eukaryota; kingdom Metazoa; phylum Arthropoda; class Insecta; order Diptera; family Drosophilidae; genus Lordiphosa; species Lordiphosa clarofinis. The sequence continues at coordinate 1,645,792 of JAEIGQ010000063.1, read as the reverse complement.
ATGAGGGTTTAAGAACATAGCAATATTTTCAAAAAGACTGGTGTCGCGGTTTTCCATTTCTCAATAAATAAGATTTGCTTAGCCAGACTCCTTTTTAAAAGTTCACGATTTAACCAAATCGCGTGAAAGTCCTGAACAAAAAATTTATGCAGTCTTCACTCCACTCGGGGCATATTTATACCCTTGCAAAGGGTATTGCAATTTTGCCCAGAAGTTTGCAACGCATAGAAATATTAATTTTCGACCCTATAAACTACATATCGCTCACTTACTTCAATACTGGCATAACTCAAAAAATACGATTTTTGACTTAATGATGCAGAAATACTCGCTGTATTGTGTACTATTTTGTGTAAAATTTTCATATTGATATCTCTGATACTTTTCAAGTGAGATCAAAATTTGTCGAAATATTATTTTACAGGTTCATTTTCATGTTAATGCAAGAGCGTCATATCTCAGTTGTCCTGCAGTCGATATGACACAATCATACCTCGGCTTTTAGTTAAAACATCATATTTTAAAGTTTTATTAATGGGCATTTTAAGTTTATAATATTTTACTAGATAAACTTGAAACTAAAAGATCCATTCTTTTCGGTCATAAACCCTTGAGAACTTTAAACGCGTTTTTCTCAAAATGGATTATTTTGAGTTATGCCAGTATTGAAGTAAGTGAGCGATATATTCTTGATCAGGGCGACGAGCTGAGTCGATTGAGCTTTGTCCGTCCGTCTGTCTGTTTCTACGCAAACTAGTTTCTCAGTTCTAAAGCTATCGAGCTGAAACTTTGCACAGAGTCTTCTTTTTACTGCACACTGCTAATATGTCGGAACTGACTGGATCGGATGACTATATCTTATAGCTGCCATAGGAACTATCGGTCGAAAAGTGGGTCTTTATGAGAAAAACTTTTTTGTTCTTAATGTGAGTGTCCCCCACTTCAGCAATTATTCATATTAAAAACTTTAACACAGATTCCTAAGTATTGGTCAAAATCGGATGACTATATCTCATAGCTGTCATAGAAGCTATCGGTCGCAAAGTGAGTTTTATTTAGAAAAATTGTTTATTTTAATGCTGTCGTTCGTAAACTCTGATGTATCTCGTTTTGATTCGCGTATGAAGAATACTCGTACTAGCAGAGAGCGTGTGCTAATGGAAGTACCAAAAGTTCAAAGTTCTGGAAAGCAAATATTATGTATATTATGTGTGCCGTGAGAATACAACTGCCCCTTGAATACCAACACAGCATATTGCGTAAGGTAACGAAGAATCATCCACTTTGAAAGAAAAGTAGCCCCGCCTACGCTTTTACAGCGAGTGTACTCGTAGTCAGGCAATAGCTCACTCTTGCAGTTTTTCACTCACAGGGACTCAAAAATCTAGGTATATAGTGGGTATAAGACATCCGCCACTTGACTGAATACCCGGCTTGGCGGATCGAACCGAAATACCACTTAAGTGGGGATGAGACAATCGAAAATTTCGTTATTTTTTGTAAATACCCCTTGAAACTTTGACACACTTTAATTCATCATATCTTAAATCCATTCCACCCTTCCTTTTATTTGATTTAAACAAAATACAGCCCACACTAGTCTGTTTTGCTTTCATGCTCTCCACCCTGACTGTCGGTTGGCAACTGTTGCAACATGCATACTTTTCGCATGAAAATTTCTTTGCAAAGCGAAAAGTGGCTGCAAAAGAAATTGCAAGTCAATTACAGTTAGACGGCTTTGGCATGGCGCCATGACGCAACATGTGGTAGCAACACAGACAGAGGCAAAGACAGAGTCAGAGGCACTGACGACGTCATCGCATACATATCGCTAATTGATTGCGTCTGCTTGCCTCTCTTGTTGCATTCACTTTGCGGGTTTTTGGGTCGAGCCATTCTCCATTGCCACACACAAGAGAGTTCCCCTTACCAGCTATCTCGTCTGGCTTAGGACAAGATCAATGTTGTGGTATATGCTATGTGTGTTGGTAAACATTCAACAGGTTCTCAAAACGAAAGACTTAAGCAACGAACTTGAAAAGCCCATCAATTGTTTCTTACTCTTTTTTTATGTTTTCTGCTGGTTACACTTTTTGTCATTGCAGTTCAATAATTAATTAATATGCGTAACCATTTTCCGACTTCAATTATTTTCATTTTCATTGCATAATTAATTTGATTTAACCAAACGGGTTTTTGGCAAATTGCCTTGTTTGTGCTCAAGTGCTTAAGGGGTTATATACAGTTAGGAGGTCGAAAAAAGGCATTTTTCAAGAATTTCTTCTAAGCAAACTATTTGGTTTATTGATTTGAAACTTGGCAGGTATATTATGACAACCTTAAACTATATTCACATTTTTTTTTTGCCAAAAATAATCATCTTGAACGTTGATAGTGCCAATTTTGCAGAGGTCCGCAAAAAAAAAGGCCCCTTGCGGTGAGCACGATATCTCTGGACTGGATCATCCAAAATGCGAAAACCAAATAAATTTCATTAATATAATGAATAATCTAGTGATTAATCGAAGGAATTAGGAAAAAAAAATTTTTTGACAAAATGGGGGCTACTCAAAGCAAAAGGTTCGATTTTCGAGCAAAATTCGGCTCTTTAATTGTTTAGAAAAATCTGATATTTTCATCGGATCGGGAAATCCTTCGATTAATTACTAAAAAATATAGTTAGGAAGCTTGTGTAAAAATCGCAGACCGATCGGTTCAGCCGTTTCTGAGAAATCTTGCTCACCGACTTTGAAAACACCGTTTCGAGAAAAACGCGATTAAAGTTTTGAAAGCAGCTTACATGTAGTTCATTTTTTTTCCCTAATGTGTCTATAACTTCGAAAATATTCGTCGGATCGACTTGAAATTTTGTGTGTGTATACTCAGATATATATATATTAAGAAAATGCAAAATCCTAACTGTATATAACCCCTTAAGACTTATTATGTGAACAGTAAGTGTGAAGAGTAAGAATGAAGTTTGACCGATATTTAATGCTTAATATTATTGCTTACTGGACGAGAATTTGGTTTAACTTCCTAAAATCGGCGGGAGGTCACTCCGCAAAACTTTTTGGGTTCAGGTTCACGGAGCGGGTTCAGAAGGTCGCTGAACCTAGGTTCGGGCTCGAACCGGTGTTCAGGAATAATTTTTTTCTTTGCTAATTGAAAAAACATGTACATAAATTGAAAGAAGCGATTGAATTAATATGGAATATTATAAATTATATATAAAAGTTTAGAGATCATATCGAACGTAGATCATCGGACGATTTACCAGGCCTCAGGTTAACAAGTCATGGAGCAAGAGATAAAATGTAAACTGCCTCTACGTTTCAAGTGTTGTTAAGCGATTGTCAGCATTGATATTAGTATTGTTCGCAGTGAAAATCGCAGTTAGAGCGAGGCGGGCCTATTCCCAAATGCAATTTGAGAACGTAAGTGACATCGAACAGCTGACTAATTTCTAATCAAAAAACTATTATTATTAATTAACCGATAACAAAGAAACTCGGTTCTTTTGCGTTATTACTATCTTATTTCTTATATCTAATCAATGGACTTGGTCACACGCGTCGCAGTTTTGTGACATTTTTTGATCCGGGTAATCAATTGCTTGATAATTTTAGCTTTTCATTCTATTTTTGTACACCAAACCTTTAAATTCACCAAAGAAATCCTCAATTGGACGACACTGTGCACTATGGGTCGAATCGTCTAATAACTGGCATAAAGTCGTGTGTTGCAGATATCGAGTTGAAATTTGGTACTTTTGATAAATATAGCACCTATAACACTGGCCAACAGCCATTTTGGTCCAGCCCTATTGATGACAAATTCTGATTCAGTTTTGTGCACTAATTCCAAAACTGCTCTCGGTTTTTCCCCATCAGCTCTTGTTTTCAAGATATCGCGGAAAAACCATTTTGCAGTATTTTTGACTTTTAAAAAATTCTGGAGGTTACACCGAGCAACAATATCTGTATTTATGAGCTCTATGCGACAGTATACATATTAAGGTCGCCTAAAAAATCAATGGAGCATCATCAGCAAAATGCGTCACCGAATCATCTGATACAAGAAAGGGGATATGCGCTAAAGGTGATAGGATTCCCAAGGTAACAACAAAATTTTTTAAGGTACCTTATCCCCAAAATCAAAACTTCGTGTTTGGTTTTTCTTTAACGTCATTCAATGCAGCGTACATTAAAACAAAGTTGGTTCGAATAGGACACTTAATGTGGCCACACGACCAACAAATGTAAGGATACCTCTCTAATGCAAATATCTCGTGAACCTGACGTGCTGGAAGAAAACGGACAATTTATCTGAGTTCAGCGGCCAAAAATACATAAGGAACGGTTGCAAAGTTCTCTGTTGCAAAAAATGGCCTTTTTTTGTAAACTTGTGTAATTATTCAAATCCAGATTTCACGAGCGGTTTCCGTAAACACAGACTGTATACATAACATTTTCACTGGTTCTCTGGTCTTTTTTGCTCATAACTTGAGAACCTTTGGCACAGAGTATAAAAAGGTTTCGGCTACTATATGCATTGAGCGAAACTGAAGTTCGTTTCGAATTTAATCGCTTTTAAAGAGGTAAAATTAAAAAAAGATAAAGCACCGCAGGCAATTTTTTTTTAATCGCGCGTGAAAAATAATTTATAAGTGAGTATCCACAAACTGCTCAAACAATGCACATAGAAATACTTTGCATCATAACATTATTTCAAATAAAAAATGTCGTTCAAATTTTACCTTCAAGTAAAACATAATTTCAAATCATAAAACGTCGTACTTAGACCACATTTGTGCATTAATTTGGATAGCTTTATGTATTTCGAAATTTTATTGCATTTAAGCTTTGTGGTTAAGTTGTAAGTCTTATACCCGTTACTTGTAGATTAAAAAGGGTATACTTAAGTTGTGCATGTATGTAACAGGCAGAAGGAATCGTTTCCGGAACATATAAATTTTATATATTCTTGATTAGCATCAACAGCCGAGTCGATATAGCCATGTTCGTATGTCCGTCTATCCGTCCGTCCGTCTGTCTATCCGTCCGTCCGTATGAACAAACAGATCTCAGAGATGTAAGTGACATGTATGGGACAAATGCTTCTTATACCTGCAGGCAGATCAAGTTTATTTTCATTTTTGCCACGCCCCCAACAGCCCCCGCAATTTGGAAAAAACGTTATATCTCCTACAGTTTTGAAGATAGACGATTCGTACCTTCTGGAGATAGTTAGTAAGTAGAAAATGTATCGATTTGCCGAAAAAATATTAAAGATCGGATGAGCGGTTCTCAAGTTATGAGCAAATAAGTAAACAACCCTGCCCCCACCCACTCTCACAATTAGCGAGAGAGAGAGAGAGAAAGAGAGAGAGAGAAAGAGAATTAGAGAAGAGCGCAGCACCAGCATTGCATTCAGCTTCTACTCCAGGTACAGAGTATGTTATAGTCCTAATTCTTTATCTTTCAATCAAAATTTTAAGTCGAGCAGAAATGCCTTTTACCATCCTAATAATGTTTTAAGTGCGGTGCAGTATCAAAAAAAATTTTATGACAAAGGGATTTTTAAAAACTCACATCCCCACAAAACATAAAAAGTATCTGTCTTATGGCGCAAAATTTTAATAAACTATATTTCCACCAGCAAATTTAAAAACACAGACCGCAATCATAAAATTTGCCAACGAATGTTGTCAAAGTAGTAAAAAAAATGTAGGTAAAGTATGGTAAAAGATGGCACCGCAGGCAAAGTTTTTTAATCGCGCGAATAATTTGAAAATTATCCATCCACAATCCGCTTAAACAGTAAACGTTAACTTTTAGTGTTCTTAGAAAACTTTTATTTTCGTTCTTAGAAAAAGAATTTGTAAGCGAATGACTTTATCAGAAAACATTTTAAGAGAGTTAATAATCTTTGAACCGTTTCGAATCCAGAGTGAACCGGCTTGACACCGCGTTTCAACTGGGAAACAATCCATCATATATACCCAAATAAATGCTCACCTTGGCTGGGGTTTATTAATAAAAATAGAGGCAAGCTAACTTCGGCTCGACCGAAGTTTATATACCCTTGAGCTTATGCCCAGTTTTATGCAGCTATACTATATAGTGGTCCGATTTCGAAAAATCTTGTTGAAATTTTGTAAAATCATTGAAAACTTATAAATACGAGCGTTGGGAGCGATAACATTGAGAATAAAAAAGTTTTTCTCACTAAGCCTTTTTTCCAGACCTAACATTTGTATGGCAGCTATACTATATAGTAGTCCGATTTCGAAAAGTTTTGGTGAAATTATTTTCAATCATTTAAAACTTATAAATACGAGCGTTGGGAGCGATAACATTGAAAACAAAAAAAGTTTTTCTCACTAAGACTTTTTTTTCAGACCTAACTTTTTGTATGGGAGCTATACTATATAGTTGTCCGATTTCGACAAGCCTTCGTGAAATTATGTGAAATCATTGAAAACTTATAAATACGAGCGTTGGGAGCGATAACATTGGAAACAAAAAAGTTTTTCTCACTAATACTTTTTTTCAGACGTAACTTTTGTATGGGAGCTATACTATATAGTTGTCCGATTTCGACAAGCCTTGGTGAAACTATGTGAAATCTTTAAAATCTTATAAATAGGAGCGTTCGGAGCGATAGCATTGTAAACAAAAAAGTTTTTCTTACTAAAACTAGTTTTTCAACCGATCGTTCCTATGGCAGCTATATGCTATAGTCATCCGATCCGGCCGGTTCCGACAAATGTGCAGCGTATTTATACCAAAAGACTTTGTGCAAAGTTTGGTTAAGATAGCTTTAAAACTGACGGAGGAGATAGCATAGAAACAGACGGACAGACGGACGGACAGACGGACGGACGGACGGACAGACGGACATGGCTATATCAACTCAGCTCGTCATGCTGATCAAGAATATATATACTTTATGTGGTCGGAGATGCTTCCTTCCCTGCGTTACAAACATCCGGACAATTTTAATATACCCTCTCCAAGGGTATAAAAATAGAGGCAAGCTAACTTCGGCTCGACCGAAGTTTATATACCCTTGCAGCTATACTACATAGTGGTCCGATTTCGACAAATCTTGTTGAAATTATGTTAAATCATTAAAAACTTATAAATACGAGCGTTTGAAGCGATAACTTTGAAACCAAAAAAATTTTTCTCACTAAAACTACTTTTTCAACCGATCGTTCCTATGGCAGCTATATGCTATAGTCATCCGATCCGGCCGGTTCCGACAAATGTGCAGCGTATTTATACCAAAAGACTTCATGCTAAGTTTGGTTAAGATAGCTTTAAAACTGACGAAGGAGATAGCTTAGAAACAGACGGACAGACGGACATGGCTATATCAACTCAGCTCGTCATGCTGCACATCCGATCTTTATAAGTATTTAGGCAAATCGATATGTATCGATGATTTTTATCTGTTTTTCTATTCGTAGAAGGTACGAATGACCTTTGATTCACCCATTTTTACATCGGGTGAAAAAAATCGATAAATAATATTAAATTTAATCAAACATTTTATTAGTAATAGCAATGCAAATGTGTGTTTCAGATTATCTAGAGAAAACTTTGTTTTTACACATTTAAAATTTGTTCAGCCTTTCTCCTTTCCCCCTTGACCATGCTTGCCACTTTGTGGAGCTTAATTATACACGCTCGTTAGTATAAATTTTTCACTTCTCTTTGCGGCCGTTTCCTAACATTTATGAAATCGTATGCCAATTTTCCTTTTGGCTTACTTTTGCATTTTTAATGCGTATGCACTAATTTTCTTTTGGTTTCTTTGTGTATAGAAAAAAAGGAAGTATTTTTGGCCTACCAAGTTTTTGCTCATGCTTTGAATATAGGAAACCCGTAAACTTTTGATTGACTGCCATTGGTGTGCTGTAAACCTGTAATGTGAGGGGTATTCTTTAATTTTATGTTATTTTTCCCGTCGAATTTGGTTCGTTGCGAATGTCGAAGCGGTTAAGCAATAGCTCAAAGTTTGTTATATCTTTTTTATTGCCGCTTTTTGTTAATTTACTAACATTTTAATGCTGCCTAATTACGCTGCGCTCTATATATTTTACTTTTCGTTTAACGAGGGTTTATTTAAGAGTTTTTAACATATGATACAATTAAAAAACTAGTTTTACTGTTGAAAAGATGTTAAAAATAAAAATTTTAAGAGAAGATCTAAACTTTTAAGTCTCTTAGTCTGACTGACTGATTCATAAGACGTGCAGACCAAACGGCGTAGCTACGATGATAAAATGTTAACTGAGTGAGTTCCTGTTGCTGAAAGCGCGACAAATGGGTGCTGCGTACTGAAGAAATGTTAGCTAAAAAAGAGAGCTTTTCCTATTGGATCTTTCACTATCGGAAATTTCTAGGGATTGTGGGGCTGGATTGCTTGAAAAATCCAACAGTGTCACAGATCTTTGAGAGATTTCATTTCATATTTGAAAATCTAATTAAAACATTTGTGTCCAAGATACAGTCAAATCTTATCAAATAGGGTTGCGTGCAATCAATCGGAAGTTCCGATTCGGAACAGGATTGCTCCATTTGTTAATCCAAATAGTTCTATTCTATAAGTACTTTGCCAGTTTTCTTCAACCTTTCAAGCTCCTCTCTTTTACCTTCCATTAACACAACTTCATCTACGCCTCAGTGCAGCACAAAAAGCAACTCATAAAAAAAACAAGAGCGACCAAAATACATACGTCGATTTACAAAACGTATAAAGTAAAATGGCAAAAAAACAAAGACCTACTCAAGTACCCGACATACAAATCTGAACAAAGCATAATATTTATTCAATTTACGCAATTTACACCCAAAAAAAAGCAACAACAACAATTTGCAAACTTTGTTTCTCTTCTTTTGTTTTTGGTGTTGTAATTATAACCACGTACACAAATCGACATCTAAGTCTATACTTAACATAATTTTTGTTGCACTTAAGTTAAAGCATTTTGGAACAGAGTTTGACAACAGAAAACTGATTTTTTGCAATTTTCAACTTTATAACGAGGCGTCGCAAGCCTCTTAAGATAGGAACTGCAAGAGGGACGTAAGTATTAGTTGTAAGCCTAATATTGTACTCTGTTAAAAACTTAGCTAAACTTGAACATTATTGAGCAGGCTAAAAAGTCATGGTGCCTTGGAGCCGAACACCTGGGTATCGTTTGAAAGAACATTTTACAGACTTACAGAAAGAAGTTTAAAAATTGATAAGAACTGCTAAGAGCTTCTATAAGTCATAAAAATTTGAAAGTACAATAATACTAGACAAAAGTGGAGTGTAAGAAACCTTGGAATTGGAAAGCTAAAAAGTAGTAGTAGAATTAATGCTGAAATCAATTTTATAAACTGTAAATTTGTTTGATGTTGAATTGATGCCTCGTAATAACAGTGATATTAGTTTTAGCCTTATGTGTGTGAGTCAGTGTGATGTGTTTGAATCAAATGCAGTGGGACTAGATAATTTGAATCAAAAATTTCCTAAGATCATATCTTGAACACGTCATTTATGACATCAACTTTTAAACTTTTTTACATGGAGACTGTCCAAAATCATCAGAAAGGGTCTGAATGGTAACAATGAATACAGACCAAATTCAATAAATCCTACTTTTGAATCTTAACTTTTGTGCAATGACTACTTTTGTATGTTGCAACGTCTTCGGTGAAAAATGCTGGCCCAGTTTAGCTCCATCAGCTTTTGATTTACGGATAAGGCGGATTTTGTGTTTTGCATGAATTTTTTGCTTTGAAAAAATTATGGAGGTCACACTGAGCAAAAATTTTTGGGTTTATAAGTCTTATGCGACAGAACACATATTAATGCAGCCAAAAGCTGCATCAGGAAGTCCGAAGATGCCTTACTTGGGCTTTGAAGTGAGTTATTCTTTAGCTGATGGCAAATTTTTCAAATTTGATCGTCATGTAAAAGCCAGAGCGTCAAGTATTTTCTTTCAACTACTTAAGCAATTTATATTTTCATAAATTTTATTGCACTTAAATCAGCTTAATAGACAAAGCTATAGGCCGAAAAAAAATAATTTAAGATTATGGCAGGACAACTAGATTGATACACAAAATGTGTATAGGAAATATCCCTTCAGTACCAGCAGAAGCAATTGGTGCAATTCATGGCTGAATTCATGACTGATTTCAGCCAACTCAGTAGGCGTTGCCATTTCACGAGCCGAATGCTGCTCACGTGAGAGTGACTTTCATGGTGTATCAAAAATTGAAAATTAATTATGTAAATATTTATAATCAATATTAATAATAATTATTTATCCTAATAATAAAAATATTTATCCTAATAATAACAATATTCAAATAGTTAAATATTAAATTAAGAGCTGACATTGGATCCCAATTTTTGCTTCTCGCTGCCTTCACGAGGATACAAATATTGAACTTAACTTTTTATAAATAAGCTTTATGGCTAAGAGCAAACATTTATATATAAAAAGGGGAGCTGACATTGGATCCCAAAAGAAAAAGTTTTTATGAGATGCGATATCTATATATGCCGTGTCTCTGGCTTTGTCTATTCTTGATTTCGTTATTTCAACTGTGTAAAGCCTGCTCCCAGTAGACTTGTCATTTCACGTTAACTTGATTTTACAAATTGCCAAATTGACGTGAAACTCAATAATAATTAAACAGGAACAGGAATAATGGCACCCCCTCGCAAAATAGAACGCGTTTCGTTCTATGTACAAGGTAAATATATTTTAACAATAAATGCAATTCTGAAGACTCATTATACCCTTGGAGAGGGTATATTAAAATTGTCCGGATGTTTGTAACGCATAGAAGGAAGCATCTCCGACCACATAAAGTATATATATATTCTTGATCAGCATGACGAGCTGAGTTAATATAGCCATGTCCGTCTGTCCGTCCGTCCGTCTGTCCGTCTGTTTCTATGCTATCTCCTCCGTCAGTTTTAAAGCTATCGTAACCAAACTTTGCACGAAGTCTTTTAGTACAAATACGCTGCACATTTGTCGGAACCGGCCGGATCGGATGACTATAGCATATAGCTGCCATAGGAACGATCGGTTAAAAAAACTAGTTTTAGTAAGAAAAACTTTTTTGTTTTCAATACTATCGCTCTCAACGCTCGTATTTATAAGTTTTCAATGATTTCACATAATTTCACCAAGGCTTGTCGAAATCGGACAACTATATAGTATAGCTGCCATACAAATGTTAGGTCTGAAAAAAGTCTTAGTAAGAAAAACTGTTTTGTTTTCAATGTTAGCGCTACCAACGCTCGTATTTATAAGTTTTCAATGATTTTACATAATGTCACCAAAACTTTTTAAAATCGGACAACTATATAGTATAGCTGCCATACAAAAGTTAGGTCTGAAAAAAGGTCTTAGTGAGAAAAACTTTTTTGTTTTTAATGTTATCGGTTCCAACGCTCGTATTTATAAATTTTCAATGATTTTACATAATTTCAACAAGATTTGTCGAAATCGGACCACTATGTAGTATAGCTGCCATACAAACTGTCAGGCATATATCAAGCACCAAGGGTATATAAACTTCGGTCGAGCCGAAGTTAGCTGGCCTCTATTTGTTTTTTCTCGATTCAGCACATGAGCAATCCAAGGAGAATGTTGAAGTTTCTCTTTAGTCTTTACCAGACAAAAAAATTGAAGAAGTTAAGGGTAACTAGAAATTTTTTTATTATATAGAATTGAAGCACTATCCTAACTGATGTACATTTTCAGAATCCATGCGCCAGGAAGCCCAAGCAGTTATTCGTAAATATGATAGCGGGATATGGATGTCACAATAACTCTGTACAACATTTTTAAAGTCGATCGCATCGAGACCAAAAAACTCTGAAAGGGTGTGATGGTAGTATAAAAATCTTGACGGAGTTTGATAAGCCAACCTTTCAGATATATTTTACACTCGATTTTTTGTGATGCACTGTGCAATTGTGTATTGTATTTATATTATTGTATATTTCCAGAAACAGTGCGACAAGAAAACAAACTACTCCGCGGTAGGTACAAATAATAACAAATATCTATAGTTTATTTGATGTTTTCAGAAAATTTCCAAGCAGATAATATAGTACTTCGGGGTATGGTAATTTTATGGCTTGCAGTAAGGGTAATATTTTAATAGTTTACCTATTTCAGGACAATTGAAGGTACTGTCGGAGACCTTGGCTGAGCAGTCGGCAGTGGTGAAGCATTTGAACCGCCAATTTGAGGAAGACTATATAAGAACTACAGCTTCCAATTCAAACGCTGGCCGATTTGGAAAACATGGAGTCGCTTCTAAATGAAAGCAATGTTAACAATTATGTAAAAAGTTTGCACTCCATTTATATTCTAGATTTTGATTTTAAGTTTTCCTATTTATAGATTAACAAGTTTAGAAGCATTATCAAGACAGGAATTGCCAAAAACTTGAAACATATTTTAAGTGACAAAATCGTCAATGCATCCAACGTCGACGGGGTCTCATGGAAAAGTGGCTTTAAAAAAACAGCAAAAGTTCTCGAATCCAGCTTTCAACAACTCGATGGAGAAAACTTTAAACTTTGAGTAAATAGATAGATCCATTTAGATTAAGATTTTGAAGTTTTTATAAGTTTATAGTAATTAAGTTTAAGTTTTTATTTAAATTCTGAAATAAACGTTTGAATTTTAAATGATGATTGTAGTTCATTTTCATGAGTGATTTCATAGATGATTTTTAGACAAATTCATGGGTGATTTCATAGGTGATTTTAGTTCGAATTCATAAGTGAATTCAGGTCTGAAAATAATTCTGGTACATGTGTGAAATCACTCATGAATTCGAACTAGAATCACCCATTAAATCACTCATGAAACTCACCCTTGAATTCAGTACTGCATTTCATGGGTAAAAGAAGCGAACGTCATGAAGTCCTAGGACATGCCTGTGTTAAATTCATGGCTGAAACTCATATAAGGGATGCCATGAATTCAGTACCAGCCCTTCCATTTCAGGGCTGAATTCAGTACTGATTCAGGCCTGAGCGGTACTGAAGGGTATGAAATAAATCAATGTTAAATACAACTTCTTATATATTCACATTAATTGTTTGCTAACAATTTGTTAATTCTTATGTAAATATATTTACATGTCTAAAAACACTAAAAATTAAAAAAGAAAACTGTTTTAGTTTTTCTTATGCAAATTGCAAAAAGAGTTCGTGCTGTGAGTGAGTCAATGGGTCAAACTGGCTGGATATCACGCCTCCACAGACAGCTGCAGCTGCCTTCTTTGCAACTGCCGCGCAACAGCCCCTTAAGCGGAATTATTATGATAATAAATAGTTTTTGACTGGTTTTACTGGCTTTTCTGAAATTGTGCAAATCGCAGGTGGGTCGCAGGCTCTAACTTCCTTATTAATCAGTCAGCTCAAACCACGAAAACGCAAAAAAAAAAAACTTGATCCAGTGGACTTCATGGTTAGTTTTTCTGGTTTTGCGGTTTGCTCTGTGATTCAATTGAGCATAGCGTACGCTCAACGGTGCGTGACAATGTGACCAACATAAGACATAGACTTTTGGGAATGAATCGCACGTATATACTCGCAAGTATAGAAAGCCGCCGTCAGACACCTGAGTTCAAATGCTTTTGCCATTGACCTCTTTTGCCGCGATGCGAGATGATTAGTAGATTATAATTACAACGAATTGAAAGGGCATCGATTGCATCTAACAGTTTTCTTACCAGTTGAAGTTGGAATAGTTAATCGAGCAATTCATGGAGCCATTAACAGACCAAGTGTGGATTTAAAAGTTTAACCATGAGTTGGAGTTTAATTTTAAAATCATGTTGATGTTGGCATTGAGAAAAGGGAAAAGGCTCTGCCCTTCAAATTTTGACAAATAATTCAAGATTGTTGAGGAGAGACTTCAGATGTAATTTATGCACAATATTCTTCACGAACATGACGGGTAAAACAATTTGGATTTCAAATGTCAAAGAAATTTTTAAGGTAAAACAAAAACGAAAAAGGCAAGGCTAACTTCGTCCGTGCCGAAGTTTTTATACACTTGAAATCGCTTGTCTCAACGGTTATCGACTTCGACCAAACTTCGCAGATCAGCTTAAAAACATTTAATATTACCCATGACCGTGATTAAGAGCGGTAATATTGAGAAAAAAACAGTTTTTCTCATTAAAATCCATTTTTCGACCGATCATTTGTATGGCAGCTACAAGAAGTAGCCATCCGATCCGGTCGGTTCCGACATATTAGCAGCGTTGAGGTGTTTGTTGTTGAGATGAAACGATGAAAATTGAGAGAAATTAGATCCCAGTTTTTTAATGAGTTTTTAGTTCTACAATCAAAAAGCCAAATTTTTAAAACCGACTTAGTTAATTCTTATTTTCCTTCTGTATTTTTGTTCGGACAAGTAAATGCTTCGACATATGCTTTAAATAGTGTGCGCTATATTTAAATATAATTTTTAAAACTCTGAGATTATTTGCTTTGTTTGTTTTCAATCCGACGTATCATGAAATGATTTAACTTAAAGAAAAAAGTTAGTTTCCAATTTAATAAGCAGTTCAGGCACATGAAAATCAATTAACTCTAAACATAATTGTTGATTTCTTAAGCAACCTAAAAGGCTTCCTTAAATGACACTCAACTGTCATTTTTCAACCATAATCAATGCATCCATTACAAATCCTTTTACTTTTGGCTTTCGGCCACCTGCAAAGCCATTCACTCTTGAATGACCAAGACCAGTTTTCCCCACCTCCCAGAAAGGGGAAGGAGGGGTAGGCCAAAAGACTGTGTCACTCGGTCATTTTGCTGACTTGTGTCATTGCTCCACATACGCGCTGTAGTATCATCCATCCAACCATCAACCATAACCTAAGACACACACAGCGAGTTAATGTTTCGATTCCATTTCATGTGCTGCGTAATTGACACCACCCAGTTTCAGTCTCGGTCTTACTCTGGTTACCTTCCTCGTTATTATGTCAATGGGTCTACCAGTCTGCAGCGGCTTTGGCACACATATTGTGGAGCTATCCCAGTGACTTGTTATGCCTGTGTGTTGCATGCAACTTTCGATTTCGTTTCAATTCACGTTTGTTGCATGTCTTGACCACATTGTTCGATTCACATTTCCAAAGAGATAAAGAGAGCTGCCGTTAGATTCAGCGCTCAAACTGTTGAAGATTATGTCACCCGACTCCTACTTAGACACAAATTCAACTATGACAATAAGGCGTCTTCATCAACATCATTGTTTGTATGCAATTACTTCCTTGACTTAATTACCCGATAATTTTATCTCTTTTTGTTATATTTCACATTCGAAATCATCTTTGAATTGAGTTTGATTCCTCAATTGTTTGCAGACTGACCTTGTGGCATTTAGAGTTTTGAATGAAGATTTACATAAATTTCGATGTCAACAAAAGTGTCCAAAGTTGAAAAGCTGCCTATTTATCATCAAATTGTAGCAGAAGAATAAGTCTTTGATTTGCATCTATTTGTTTTGGTGTAACAATCCCATTGACATTTCAGTCCCATTTGCTGGCTGGTGTCTCAAGTCTTGGATGCTCTCCAACTATGACAGTTATGATATTTTATGTGCCATTCACAGAAAAAAGCCTCTTGTGGCTTACCACCACGGCTGTGTAAGCCGTATAACTGTTTAAGGTTTAATAGTCGCTTTACCGTTTCACATTTTTACGACTACTTCCAGGGTTCATTGCATTTCTGGTCAAGGCCGTTGGTTGTGTTTATTTTTCGGTTTGCTACCATGACTAAATGGCTGAAAAGTGCTCAAAATAAGTTGAGATAATCGCAGGTTGTAAGTGCTACTGTGGTAGCGTTACTGTTCAAGCTTTTCCACAACTTCAAGGTTGGCTTTAAAATTAACACTAATTTCAGCAAATGAAGAAAAGAAGTTTGATTGATAAAAACTTTTCTTGTTGGTCGTTCTAGATACTTTTCTGGGTATTACAATCGATCCGTTTCCGTTCGACTCAGCAGCAATAAAGTCTAATTCGATAGATTGCTTTCTTATTAAAGAAATTACATTAATTAAAAGTATTACTATAAAGTGTGCTTGATAGCAATTTTGGAAATTTTGAAACCTTCGCGGGTCTATCAAAACTTAAAATATCTTTTTTTGACTTTTTGTTAACTTATCTATAGAATATACTGCATTTTTGAACCATGTTTTATAAAGAATTTTAATCTTTTAAAATCGTATGAAAAAATGTACGCTACATCATCAAACGATGCTAGGATATTGTCAACCTAACGGGTGTGGCGCTGCGGTTAGTGTGTCGTGGCTTCAATCCCTCCACGGACCATTTAATAAAAAGTTCTTCTCTTTCTTAAGATATAGCTATTACACATCCGGTCAGCTTCATCAGCTTCATTGGCCCCAGCAGTGAAGTAATTAGCCATAAAAAGCAAAATTGCCATGAAAAAGAAAATAAATCAAATTCAGGAAATGAAATATTTATTTGAGTTGATAGAAAGATCTATATAATGCTGTTTGAAGTTTAAAGATGATTTCATCCTACTTTGCCTTACTCTCTCCAACATATCGGTGCGCTTCGAATAAATTCTTCAATATTGGCTTCCAGTGCGTCAACTGTTGCGGGCTTGAGGCTATAGACATATGCCTTAACATAGCCTCACAAAAAATAGCGCTCTCCGTTCACAGTACTGTTCCTGCCTTCATCTTTAAAAAACTACGGTCCAATGATGCCACCGGCCTATAAAACACACCAAACAGTTTATTATTCGGGATACATTGGCAGTTCTGGCAATATCTCTGACTTCGTTTCACACCGAATACGGCAACTTTTTTTTAATTTAGGACTCTTTCGACATATTGACCTTAAAAGGGAAACATTTTAAGAAACTATGCTAAAAAAAAGTTTAGGAAAAATAAACAGTCTTTAAATGGCAAAGTTGTTGAAAAAACATTAAAAAGAATTATTTCTATGAAACCATTGTGATAGATTTAAGAAGTAATGATGCAGTTCGATTCCTAGGACCGTCGAGTTCGGTCATGATTTTTATATGGAAAAAAACTATCATAGTGCAATCGATAAGGGGCATTGGAACCACTACACTAAGAGCAAAATAAAATATGTTCAGTTTCAAAACTTCAATAAGCCAAAACTTTCTTGATTTAGGTACGGATTTTCTTGATTCAAGACCTTTTTTAAAATACCTAAGTTCTTTATTAAATGAACGTTTTGGACAGGATAAGCACGATTTGGGATTTTTTAAAGAACTTTTAGAGCTCAAAATAAGCATGATCTAGACTAATTTATGTTAGGTAAGAGCGATTTGAACTTAAATTAAGAGCTCGTTTTTAGATCAAGATCGAAATGATCTTTTTTATTTGTTTGGTTTTTGGGAAGTGGCTCACCGCGACCAGACCCCTACAGAGATTACAACTCTCCTAGCAGTCTTATTTCCTGCACAAAAGCCAGGACTCTAAATTACTGATATTGCTTGGGTGTAGAATGTGCTTCCCAAATCTGCTAAGCAGGGAATCAAACCGTACGTACCAAAACTAACGTTTCGGTAAAAGGTTATGTTTTGGTTCTGCTACTATTTCGGTATTCGGTTCTGGTACCTTTTTATTTCGGTATCGTACCGGTATGGACCGGTAAAACTAACAGAAATTTTAAAACTTAAGTCCAGTCAAAGTGGGTGATAATCAGTACACATGTATGTGTATATAAATTATCAATTTCATTTGCGTGTGTTTGCCATTAAAACTATACATGTTTGTTACATAAGATGATTAAAATGATATTTTATTAACAAATTTCTTAGCGGAGTCATAGACGAAAATACATTATATACAATACAATACAATAAACTTTACACCGGAAAATAAACGTTCTACGCTTCTGGTGTAGCAAGAATAACTTTTGATAGTTCATACAGTTCCGGAAACTTTGTCGAATTCTCTGACCACCATTTACATTTTTAAGCTCAGAAAACCCTTGATTAATGCCATTAAACTGTTTTGTGACAATATTAAAGTATTTGTATTGTCCTGTTTCTTTTTATAGAAACTCATATATATAAATCGACTTAATCTCCTCTTTCAGACAAAGAAGTTGGTTCAGAGCTGCTCTCCTCATTTAATTACAATTGAACAGAAGTGGATAAAATTCTTGAATATATATCAGTCAAAGCAGTTACACATGTAATTTTCTTTTCAGAGGTTAGCCTGACATTATAACGGTATCTATGAAAAGGGACTGGTCTCGTGATTTTCTCTATCATCGAACAAAAGTTTTGCTTAGCCAGAATCTTTTTTATTTGAAGCTAACAATTGAGCCATATTGAAATAAAAATCCGCCAAATCTAACTGCTCGTTTCGCAGTCTAGTGGTTGTACTCAGAACCGAGTCCGTACCGGTACAACGTTTAGGTTCTTCTCGGTCTTTTAGGTTCCAAGAATATCGGTTCTTGGATACCGGTATACAAAAAATTAAAAGTATTGTGTATTGGCCTATACCGCAGTAGGACTCCGGCCCTACCATTGGTCCTAAATTAAAACCTCTTTTTCTTGAATGAAGAATTTATTTTTCAATTTTTGAATTTTTTATAATCAATTTCGAATTCAAGAACGAATTGAACATGGAATAAAACTTTATATCTTAAATCAAGAATTTTATTTCTATTTTTGAATTTTAAACGATCAATTTTGAATTTAAGAACGATTCGTACGATTTCGCTAGTAACTAATAAAATGCTTTAATAAAAGTTAATTCTTGTTCACTTCTAAAGAAGGACCAAATAATTGATTTAAATTTGTGACTTTGTTTGAGAAGCAATGTTATGGATACTTACTATAGAGTTGGTGAAAAGTGTTCGATTTTATAAAAGTTTTTAAAGAATCAATTTTTTTTATAATCGAACCCACGACCTCTTGCAAAGCAAGCACCCGGCCTCTGCCCCCCTATCTACGCCCTTGAATTTGACATTATTCTATGACTTTCTAAGCCGCATGATTGTTTCTTATATTAGATGCTTCAAAGTTTATTTTATAAGGAGGCCAAGCTAAGCCCATGCCTGCCTTGTCTTACATCAACATCATAAAAATTATAACAAAAATTCAAACTCCTCCACACAATCCCAAGTAATCCCCAACAAAACACATAATCATTAAAGATTAGCATAAAATCATCAACAAACAAACTTCAGCACCCCTTACCAACTCATCAAGTGAAGAGCTCAGCGAGTTGGGGTATTATTCAATTACCTACAAGAAATATTCGTGCTGTTTGTGGTTTCTCAAGCCCCTTTTACGTACATTGACTTGCAGCAGTAGCTGTCGGTAGTCGAATTAAACAACAAAATGGCACGCATCCATAGAGACTCCCCGCCTCACCCTGCTCCTTACTACACATCTCTTAATATTGCAATAATTTTTTTAAGTTGGCGCTGCATTTGGCGCTTGGCTGCCTCGACTTCGCGCCTCCAAAATTCAACGAAGCAAGCCACGACGAATCCCATTCACCATCCAACATCAGTGGCCAGCGATTATTATTGTTATTGTTGTTGTTTGTCTTCGGCTTCGCCGCGTTTGGCGTTTGACTTTGGCTTTAACTATAAAAGTGCGCTCGGTTGGTGCAGTTGGCATCATTAAACCGTTAACCGTTGAGCTGTATTGAGTGTGTGCGATACGGAACGTGTGTAAATCCTCCTCGATATTTTCTAGACGGGATCAATTCTCCGCGTGCCACATATCCCAGCGAAGGATATACTTTAATTGGGCAACATGAAGTTGATGGTATGTATCAGAATGATCAAGTGTTGAAAGTGTAGTGCAAAAACAAAGTGAAAATCAATCTGAGCTGGACTCTGTTACATATACAAAACGATCCTTGATTAATCCAAACTGAATCAAAGTGAATGATACTGAGGTGCGATAAACTAAAGCCCAAAAATGAATCTAAGAAAAACTGTATCGTTATAAAAATTCAATGATCAATTCGGAAACAGATTTGAATAAAATATTTTGTCCAAATTTGGCATCAATCAAGAAAGAGACAGTTTATTAAAGTTACAAAACTTTTACTTATTGTGATTTAGCTTCTAAGATTCTGCAAGAAATTTCGTAGTTATAAAAACATAAAACGGCCTTGTTAAGAAATAAAAATCAGAAATGAAATGCAAATTAAATAATCTGTCAATAAATTTATAAACCCTAAAGAAATAATTGATTCAACACACAAAAGTAGATTCCTGCTTAATTGCTTTCATCACTCAAAGCCATTCAGAATAAAGACTTGAGAATTTTAAAATCAAACACTCAGCGGGCGATTTGCCAGTTTAGTGAAGTGTACTTTTAGGCTGATTTGATTTTTAATCAATTTATTTTTATATTTTCAAATAATCGCTCAGCCATTACTTGTGTTCTCTTTGACCAATTTGATAGCAAGCTTAGGGACTAGTTTCAGTATCTTTTATAGAAAGATGTATTAAACTCTTACAAACTGATCCCTCTTCTTCCCCTAACTTTAGCGCACAGCGACATCACTGGCCTTGGTCCTGCTCCTGGCCACCACATATACCCAAGCTGAAGACGAAAAGAGCTCCGCAGCTGAACAGAAAGCCGAACCCGAGGCCAAGGAAGCGGAAGCCGCAAACAGTGATGATACCACAAAATCCAAGCGTGGCCTCCACCACTACGAGGACTATCATCATCATCACGTTCCACATTATCCAGTGCATGAGGAAAAGACACTGACAGTGATCAAGAAAGTGCCAGTTCCAGTGCCCATTGAGAAAATTGTTCATGTGCCTGTGGAAAAACACATCCATGTGCCCGTCAAAGTCAAGGTACCCAAGCCCTATCCCGTGATCAAGCACGTTCCGTATGAGGTGAAAGAGATAGTTAAAGTGCCCGTGGAAATACCAGCTCCTTATCCAGTGGAGAAGAAGGTCCATTACCCCGTGCATGTACACTACGACCGTCCCGTGCCAGTCAAGGTAAGGCAAAATATAAATTAATCTTTGCTGAAGGATTTACACAAATTGTTTTAACTTAACTTGTTTACAGGTTCATGTGCCCGCTCCTTATCCGGTGGAGAAGAAGGTTCATGTGCCCGTCAAGGTTCATGTTCCTGCCCCCTATCCCGTAGAGAAGGTCGTCCACTACAAGGTGGAGAAGCATGTACATGTGGACAAGCCCTATACCGTGGAGAAGGTGGTGCACTATCCTGTCAAGGTTCATGTGGATAAGCCAGTGCCACACTATGTGGACAAGCCAGTGCCTCATTATGTGGACAAACCAGTGCCAGTGCCAGTCATCAAGAAGATCCCAGTGCCAGTGCATGTGCCCTATGATCGTCCCGTCCCAGTGCATGTGGAGAAACCAGTGCCCTATGAGGTCAAAGTACATGTTCCCGCTCCCTATCCAGTGATCAAGGAAATCCCAGTGAAAGTGGAGAAACATGTACCATACCCCGTCAAGATTGCAGTGGAGAAACCCGTACATGTGCATATCGAGAAACACGTGCCCGAGATCCATGAAAAGCACATCCCCTACAAACAGCCCGAGTTCATACACAAGCATATCGAGGAGGATCACCATCACGAACCCATCCACCATCATCATGGACACCATCAAATCGAGGAGCATGAGCACGAGGTGGAGCATGATTTTAACTATCATGATCATCATTCATATCACGGTTACTAAATTGGTGAAATGAATTTCTTTCTCTTTGACTTTCTTTGCAGCATTGAAAAATGCGGGAATGGTAAACGAAACATTGTGAATCACCTAACACTTCCATTTCCCTAACACGTGATAACCGCTAGAGATTCAGAGAAACAAATGTCAGATCGAAACCCCCTTTTAGACCTAAGCCATAACCGAATCGAACAAAAAAATATCCATTTAGACTCTAAGCAACAACACATTTGGGACCCACACAACCTGAAGAACTAAGAACAAGACACCCCCACCCATCCATACCCCACAAACACACACACCGAGCTCAAATACCAACTGCCCGAGACTTCCTCCCAGGATGACCGTGTGTATTTGGCCTGGCTCTGGGTGCCACCTTTTTTGTGATGTGGTCTGGTCTCGGCTGTATTGTCCTCCAGCTGCGGCCTCACCTCCTTCTGCTCTGGTCCTCATCCGAATCGTGTGCCTGGTTCGTAAGACGTACTTAGTTGTGTGCCGCCTTCCCAGCAGCGTTGTCAGCGTGTGATAAGACTTCTGTTAGCATCTAAGTTTGTACGGTAAGGCAAGTAATGTAGTGCAGTGCGCCTATTTAAGTCAGTTTGTAAACGAACGTATTTTGTATTATCTTATAAAATGTTGCGCTATCGCTCCTAGTTTGTAATATTTCGTTATACACCTAAGCAGATGAAACGGATTTATAAAAAGTACTTAATTTACCAAATAGTTGTTTGTCTCTGTATAAAAGATAAACAAAAACCATACAAAAATGAAGCTGATGAATATTGAAAAACGAAAACAACAAAAAAAACAATACACAACAATAAAAACGAAAACCAAGTGATCAAAACAAAAATTAACCAAGAATTTGTTTCTTTAAAATTACCCAAGGGGGCATAAAAAATAAATGTTAATGAGGGGAGTCCTAAAAATCTCTAGAGAGTTTGGCCTGGGTTGGTTTGCAAAGTACTCGAAAACTGTGTCCAAGATAATGATCCATTTATTTCAACAGGGTTGCAGCTCTTCCACCAACAATTTCCATTTTCTAGTTAATTTTGATGTTTAATTTAAATTGTTTGCTTGTGTTATGTTTTATGATGCATCTTTAAATTATAATTTCAATTTAAATGCTCTAAAAATCAAATGCTAAAAAAATTTTTTAAACTATTTTCGCGCACATCATTTTGGGTAGGCGCAACCAGTCTGAAGCTTTTGCATCCAGCCCTTCACCACAGCCTCAGACAATAGTGTCCAATTGGTACAGGAGGCACTGGAAGTCTTACTGCAAATGGCGCTACCAACTACACTCTTCTGCTTTGAGAAAATCACTGAAGAAATAAGCTTCCTTAAGAACAGAAAAGCCCCAGGAGAAGATGAGATTGGCAATGGAACAATAACGGTGCTCCCTCCCAAGGTCATGTTGCTCTTGCTACTCACCTCAGCTATTTCCCCAACGCTTGGAAAAGCGCAAATATCGCGATGAGGTAGAATACTACAGGCCCGTAAGCCTCCTCCCACGTCTATGGCAAACTGATGGAGAGACGTCTTCTGCAGAGAGTTCTGTAAACTCCTGCAGTCAAACGGAAGATTCCAAATAGAGATGTCGGAAATTTTATCGATATATCGATATTTTTGCCCAACATGATAAATATCATTATCGCATATTTTTCCAAGGCGATATATCGAGAAATGAATATTTTTGGACATATTTATCGGTGATATTTTGCGAATAACTGTATCTTTTGCTCTGGACATGTAAAGCAAAATTTGTAAGAGCTTTTTTGTTTGAGTTGATGCACAGAAGTTGCAATAAATTTGGCAGTGGCAGCACAACAAATATAAAGGGGCAAGAAAGCTCCGTGCTTTAAAGAGTGTTGTTTTTGACACCAGAAGCCGAGTGACCGATCAGTACATAACTCAACGGGTCTGCCTAAAATCTGACTCTAAAGATTATTGGTTATATAAGATTTTACATTTCGTAGCCTAAATGCTTTGTGGTTGCTTTTGTTATGCCTTTTAGTTGTAATGCTGCATTTTAAAAAATAATACATTTAAAAAGTAACAAACTCTATTCGTTCCATAAATTTAAATCCATGAATAAGTTTGCTGAACTCATGTTATCTAGGAAATAAAAATAAATATCTTTTCTTGATTTAATAAATATACATTAAATCTATATTTTTAAAAATATCGATATTGATACTTTTGAAATATCTGACAACCCTCATTTCAAAAATTTAATTTGATTTTCGTCTGAAGCATGGCACTCCGGAACACGTTAAATCATTTATTACCCATAGGACCTTCAGAGTGGTTCAGGATGGCCTTGCATCCAAGCCTCAAGGTAGTGTGCTAAGCCCAAGCCCAACCTTGAATAGCCTCTTCACCTCTGACACGCCCACATCGCGTGATATCCCCATTATATCTCAAAAGGTATGAAGACTGGACATGGAAGTGTTATATTTTAGTTAGTCCCGAGAAGTGTGTCTGTGTCACACACGCTCAGAAGAGATATAAGTCCTGGAGTCTTCCAGCATGTAGAGGTGCTACCACATACATAAATAAAGGTACAAATACTTAGGTGTGACCTCGGGCAATCTACTCACATTCAAGCAACATGTCGCTGATGTAGCTGCAAAACTGCATACAAAGGCAAAAAGAATGAGCTGGCTCCTTAATGCCAACAACAAAATGACTCTTAAAAACAAGGTTCTTATTTTTAAAGTGATCCTGACACCGATCTGGAGGTATGGTTCTGGTGGGTGTTACCGGGAACCCACCAGAACAAAGTGAGGGTTTTCCAATTCAAAGTACTCAGAAGAGTTAACAGTTAAGAGAGAAACTGTGGAGTCCCAATGACAGCCTGGAGAGAAGGCTCTTCAGAAGGAGAAGGGTAAATGGGATCAAGGCCAGGAGGAGACTGCAAAATATCCACCCAACCAATCTGGCTAATCAAAGGATATAAAAAATATAAAAAAAACTTTCCGACTTTATATAAGCAACAAAAAGAGCAAAATAAAAAAATAGAGGGAAGCTAACTTCGGCTCGACCGAAGTTTATATACCCTTGGAGCTTGATATATGCCTGACAGTTTGTATGGCAGCTATAGTGGTCCAATTTCGACAAATCTTGTTGAAATTATGTAAAATCATTGAAAACTTATAAATACGAGCGTTGGGAGCGATAACATTGAAAACAAAAAAGTTTTTCTCACTCGGACTATTTTTCAGACCTAACTTTTGTATGGCAGCTATACTATATAGTTGTGCGATTTTGACAAGGCTTGGTGAAATAATGTGATATCATTAAAAACTTATAAATACGAGCGTTGGGAGCGATACCATTGAAAACAAAACAGTTTTTCTCACAAAAACTAGTTTTTCAACCGATCGTTCCTATGGCAGCTATATGCTATAGTCATCCGATCCGGCCGGTTCCGACAAATGTGCAGCGTATTTGTACCAAAAGACTTCGTGCAAAGTTTGGTTACGATAGCTTTAAAACTGACGGAGGAGATAGCATAGAAACAGACGGACGGACAGACGGACGGACAGACGGACGGACAGACGGACATGGCTATATCAACTCAGCTCGTCATGCTGATCAAGAATATATATACTTTGTGTGGTCGGAGATGCCTCCTTCTATGCGTTACAAACATCCGGACAATTTTAATATACCCTCTCCAAGGGTATAAAAAGATAAGAAGAGATAAGATAACTTGGCAACCTTTAGCCCTTTTCTTATTGCATAGATTCCGCCTGCATTGATAGATGGCATTGAGAGGCAATTTGGTTTATGTTGATATGGCACCTTTTTGTTGGATTTTCGAACATTTATTGAAGCGCAAATTTCAACATTAAAACATAATATTGATTTCCTATATAGGAAAATAATGTTTACATTTACAAAAATTCATATAGCTTGTCAACATTGTTCTCTTATCTCTTTCCCAATTACAGAAGATTTAAAACTAACTAAAAGATATTTCTAGGACAACGATAATTGGTTTTGGATTGGAATTTGTTTGTAAGAGATTTTCGAGACATCTCTGATAAAGCCTTTTGATATTTGGATTCGGCTGTTAGTAATGCCCATATGACACTTGCCGATATTGGTGACCGAGAGTATCGGCCAATAATTAAAACGAGACAACAATAGCTAAAGCGAGAAAAGGAGATAATTATACCCTTGGAGAGGGTATATTAAAATTGTCCGGATGTTTGTAACGCATAGAAGGAGGCATCTCCGACCACACAAAGTATATATATTCTTGATCAGCATGACGAGCTGAGTTGATATAGCCATGTCCGTCTGTCCGTCCGTCTGTCCGTCCGTCTGTCCGTCCGTCTGTCCGTCTGTTTCTATGCTATCTCCTCCGTCAGTTTTAAAGCTATCTTAACCAAACTTTGCACGAAGTCTTTTGGTATAAATACGCTGCACATTTGTCGGAACCGGCCGGATCGGATGACTTAAGCAAATAGCTGCCATAGGAACGATCGGTTGGAAAAGTAGTTTTAGTGAGAAAAACTTTTTTGTTTTTAGTGCTATCGCTCCCAACGCTCGTATTTATAAGTTTTCAATGATTTTACATAATTTCACCAAGACTTTTTGAAATCGGACAACTATATAGTATAGCTGCAATACAAAAGGCATATATCAAGCCAAATAAACTTCGAGCGAAGTGCTAAATTGACCGGATGTTTGTAACGCATAGAAGGAAGCATCTCCGACCATTAGCAGAGGTGAGTTGATATAGCCAGCGTCTGTGGCGATTTAAGAACGCACAAACGTTGCGTTATAAAACGCTGCACATGAGGAACGGCGGATCGGATGACTATAATAGCTGTCATAGGAACGATCGGTAGAAAAAATTTATAAAAAATAGTTTTTCTCAATAAGACTTTTTTCAGACCTAACTTGTTGTAAATGGCAGCTATACTATATAGTTGTCCGATTTCAAAAAGTTTTGGTGAAATTATGTGAAATCATTGAAAACTTATAAATACGAGCGATGGGAGCGATAACATTGAAAACAAAAAAGTTTTTCTCACTAAGACTTTTTTTCAGACCTAACTTTTGTTTGGCAGCGATACTAAATAGTTGTCCGAATTCGACAAGTTTTGGTGAAATTATGTGAGATCATTAAAAACTTATAAATACGAGCGTTGGGAGCGATAACATTGAAAACAAAAAAGTTTTTCTCACTAAGACTTTTTTCAGACCTAACTTTTGTTTGGCAGCGATACTAAATAGTTGTCCGAATTCGACAAGTTTTGGTGAAATTATGTGAGATCATTAAAAACTTATAAATACGAGCGTTGGGAGCGATAACATTGAAAACAAAAAAGTTTTTCTCAATAAGACTTTTTTTCAGACCTAACTTTTGTATGGCAGCTATACTATATAGTTGTCCGATTTCAAAAAGTTTTAGTGAAATTATGTGAAATCATTGAAAACTTATAAATACGAGCGATGGGAGCGATAACATTGAAAACAAAAAAGTTTTTCTCACTAAGACTTTTTTTTAGACCTAACTTTTGTTTGGCAGCGATACTAAATAGTTGTCCGAATTCGACAAGTTTTGGTGAAATTATGTGAGATCATTAAAAACTTATAAATACGAGCGTTGGTAGCGATAGCACTAAAAACAAAAAAGTTTTTATCACTAAAACTAGTTTTTCAACCGATCGTTCCTATGGCAGCTATGGCAGCCGGTTCCGACAAATGTGCAGCGTATTTGTACCAAAAGACTTCGTGCAAAGTTTGGTTAAGATAGCTTTAAAACTGACAGAGGAGATAGCATAGAAACAGACGGACAGACGGACAGACGGACGGACGGACGGACAGACGGACATGGCTATATCAACTCAGCTCGTCATGCTGATCAAAAATATATATACTTTATGTGGTCGGAGATGCTTCCTTCTGTGCGTTACAAACATCCGGACAATTTTAATATACCCTCTCCAAGGGTATAATGAAGAAAAAACCAAAAAAAAATTGTACATTCTTAAGTGTAAGTATATGAAAGTTTTATATCAGATGGTTATTTACAGTTTTTACCCGTTAATCGTAGAGTAAAAAGGGTATACTAAAGTCGTGCAAATGTATGTAACAGGCAGACGGAATCATTTTCGATTATATAAAGTATATATATTCTTGATCAGCATCAACAGTTGAGTCGATATAGACATGTCCCGGTGTCCGTCCGTCCGTCTGTCTGTATGAACACCTAGATCTCAGAGATGGTAATAGATAGAAGTTTGACATGTATGGGACAAATGCTTCTTTTATCTGCACGCAGATCAAGTTGGTTTCAAATTTTGACCACGACCCCTCCCGCCTCCGCAATTTAGAAAAAAACGTTATATATCGTACAGTTTTGAAGATAGACGATTTGTACCTTCTAAAGATAGTTAGTAATTAGCAAAATGAATCGATTAGCTGAGGAATTATAAAGATCGGATGAGCGGTTCTCAAGTTATGAGCAAAATTGTGAAAATAGCCGAGTTAGAAAAGTGTTGCATACTTTTCAGATGTTCACCCTTAGGAACGCAGGAACACTGTTAAACATGTTTTTTGATGAGTAACGGGTATATCGAAGTCGGTTAGAGCCGACTTTAATTTGCGCTCTCGTTTTTAAATATTTTTATTACCAATGGCTTTGGATACTATCCAATGGATAGCAAGCAATTGAAAATAATAATATTTTCAATATGGGTAAATCTTTAAACCGTTTTTTCCCGCGTAATAAACTATTTTACAACAAAAAAAAATTATTTCGAGCAGAAAAAATAGGAATTGGCGATTTTTCATGGAACCACCCTTATATAGTTTTGATAGTCGATACATCGAAGACTAGAAGAGCTAGAGTTGACTCCTACTGTCTGCACGCAGATCAAGTTTGTTTGTAATTTCTGCCACGCCCACCTCCTCCCCACTATAAAATATTTTTAATAACTCCCACAATTTGTATGATACCGTGATCAAATTTAAAGCTTACATTTATATTCGATCGCATTATAAATAGCTGAGTTAAACAATGTTCCATACTATTAAAGGAACGCAGGAACGTTATTAAAAATTTCTTCCCATTACGCTCACGCTTTAATCTTACAATCTCAAGCTATTTGTCATTCAAGGCTGTAAACATCTTAAAAATCGGGACTGATTTTCTCTGGGACTCATGTGTAGTTGTTAAGCAACTAAGTATGTAGAAACCACATGCATCCAACATAAAATTTACCTGCTATAAATATGAACTCACAAAAACATCAAACTCCATTCGCTTGAAGCCCATTAGCCAGATTTTTATTGCGTCTATTCTTTAAGCCTTGGCGTAGATCTGTCTTTGTGCTTGGCGGCGATGGCGATTACAACACCATTTTCAGTTCATTTCACTGTGCTGGCGATTATTTATTGCATAATCAATAAACTGCAAACGCTACAGTTGCATAAACAAAAGCTAGAGTTAGCCTCGATATGGTAATAAAACAGACTCCAGCCAGCTGCTCCAAAAAATATCGGTTAGCGGCACATGTCCTACAAACCGACTAAGGAAAAACGTGATAAATCCATGGCCCACTTTATTTAACCCGCTCTGCAAATTGCTGGCGGCTTCAATGAAGCCGAAAATGCAAATTGAAACCGAATCTTTGCGGTGCCACAAGTCGAGTCAACCACCAACCACTGAAAATAAAGATACAACTCTATGGATGTGTGTTTGTAAGTTGGTGGTGCTAATGAAAAGTAATGCCCAGGCTGCTCTGGGCTGCCAAGCGAAAAGCGCAATGATAAAGTAAAAACCAGGTAAGGAAAATGTAATAAGCGTGTTCAACTGGCGCCTGCTTCTCCTATCTGTGGGCGAGACACTTTGAATATGCAGTTATGGATGCAAGGCAATGTTTACCGCATTTTAAATTAGATAAGACGTTTATGACTTGATTTTGGTGCGATGGAGGAGGAGATACACAACAGTATGTGTGCCTGTGAGTGAGACTGAGTTGTAAAATATTAATCAGGTGGTTTCATTTGAATAAATCGTAAATTAACGAATAAGCTCTTAAGTTTAAAAAAGCAGATTCAGATAAGCTGTATCAGGTTCAGTTTTTCAAATAGAAAAAACTCTTCGAAATAACACACACTGGTCAGTTGTCGATTTTGATTTACAAAGATTTTAGTTTATAAAGTTAGAAAAACTCAGAAAAACGAACTAACAAATAAAACATACATATGAATAAATTGTTCACTTTAGCTTTTTCCACCTGTAACTCGTAGAGTAACAATCTCTTGGCGTATATGTTTATAAAAGAGACAGGCGCCTATGGCTGGTAAAGGTGAACCGATATATAAAAGCTATTTTGTAAAGAAACAAAATCCTATTATCAACCCACAGCCAAAGCTGCCTATCCTGCAGATCTAAGATTTGGCATAAGACTTCGTTTAGTTATGCAGGCGCGCACTAAGAGAGAAAATTTGTAAAATTTCACCGCGAAGTGGGTAAAATCGCCAAAGAAAAGTTAGTATGGAGCACATAAGAGGGTGAAAAATTGTGTTGTGATTTTTTTTACTAGAACGAAATAAAAACAAACAGAGCCTCAACCAATTAAATAAAATCTTATGGCACATACTTAACACATCGATAACTTTCAAAATATGATGACCGTATTTAAAAAAAGAAGTTGGAATTTCACAAAGCTAGCAGCCAAAAAATGTACATACATATGTAACCAAAGAATAGTAGCGGAACTGTGGCGCTCAGATAATATTTTGGACTAAGCTGTTTTGCTAAGAGCGAGAGAGAGAGAGAGTGAGCATGAGAGGGATAACACTCACACATATTAGATAAGAGTTAATTACAAAAATGCCATGGCTCTCTGAGACAGATGTTAGAATAAGGGGGGAGGGGAAAGAGTGAAGAGCGGTGGAAGATGGAAATGAGGGTGGGAAAACAGTAGGGTGGGTGTGAAGAGGGGGTGGCAAAAAAACGATAAAGCCAATTTAAATTGTATTATAATTGAAGAGTGCTGATGCTGCTCTGAAATTCACATTCTTCATATAATATCGCTGGACCCGAAATTCACAATGTGGCCGTGCAGGAAAGGTAAGTTTTCAGCATCTACTTAACTGGCAGGAACATACAAATCCAGAATATTAGAGAGCTTAGAAAATTTCGTTTGGTCCTTTAGGACGGGATGGACGGAAAACCACACCATTTCTTAGAATCTTGGACGGATATAAATCTATATTTCTTCATTCCTGACCAACTGACCCTCTGATTATCAACCCACAGCCAAGAACGTTTATCCGAGTGATCTTAGATTTGGTAAAGACCTTCATTTAGTCTTGCAATCCCGCACTATGAGAGAAAAATTTTGAAAATTTGACCCCAAGGTGGATGAAAATGCCAATAAAAAGTTTGTATGGGGTTCATAAATGAGAAATGGCTATTTGTAAAAGAAAAAAATAACAGGGAGTAGAATCTCTAACAATAATATACACTAACTAAAGAATAACAGTAGCGCTCTCAATTATTCTCCCGACATTGAGATTTAGATTAAGATTTATTCAACGGCTTCCTAGTGCTAAAAAATAAACTTATAAATTAATGCATTAGTTGATGATCAACAGTAGTACTAACAGCAACAATTAAAACTAGAACTAGGCTATGCTTTTGTATTTGCAAAGTCAGCCGGTTTTACCATTTGCCATACCAGCCATTGGAAGGGATGGGAAAGAGGTTGTGAAATGGGGGGAAGAAGGGGTAGCAGTGGGGGAACAATCGGTTAAAAAAAACTTAATTGTTTTTATAATTAAGTGTCGGAGATAGAAACATTATTTAATCAACATTGGGGGTATTCAGCAGGTAATTCCGATTAGCGATTACCGAGTTACGATTTGCAATTGCTTATGAGTCTATGCTGAATAGATTTGATTGCAGTCTTTCAGATATCGGTTGGCTTTAGTACTTTTTATCAATGGAAAACACTCACACAAAATCTCCAATATTTATTGGTTAGTTAAGGTGAACATTTAACATGAATGTCTGAACAAGGGTAGGCTGACCCAGCAATCATTTACCAATCATACCTTTTGTTCGATTTCTATTCAGAAAACATGATTGTCACATTTTCCAATCACAGTCGGCAATCACTCTGTTCAGCAGGTAAAATCGGCAATTATAAATCACAAATCGTAAATCGGAATTATCTGCTGAATACGCCCGTTGTCAGGATTGGAAGCAATGGTACATACAACGTGTTTTAGATAATTATTTATTTTATCTGGAAATACTCATTGAGAATCCGCGCTGGTTGCAGTAAATCAACACAATTTACAACTAGCTTGTATTTATAAAAACGGATACATATATTTTAATGGAATTGGCAACAAGCGAAATGGGATTCTTTGGGATAGGTTAATCGGCGCATACAATGATTCTGATGGTAACACTGCCATTTTTCAATTATCTATATAATTTAAATATTTAAAATTAATAATGATTAAAAAAATTTAAAATGTTTTTACTTTACTTGTCGTTTTTTTACTTGGGCCGATTCACATCTTCTATGGCTTTGTCTAAACTTACAATACAGTGTCGACGACTTCGGCTGGGGAAGGGCTTAATCTGTGTTTCCTTTCCCACTAGGTAGGTTAGGTTAGTTGCGTGGCTGAGAGCGAGTCGCTCCCCACTTGGTCGTGATTTATTCCTATCCCTTTTAAATACTGAGGGGGTCTAGCTTGTGTGGAGTGAGTGAGCTGGGTCTCGCGGTGTCGGGGTTGGTGCGGGTGGGTCGGGTCCCTCCGGGGGGGGGGGGTCCCCTCCGTGTGCCCGGGGTGGCCGGCGTCGCGTGGAGAGTGCGGGGTGGGCGGGCGGGGGTGTGTGGGGGGCGGCCCGCGGGGGGGTTCGGGGGGGGTGCGGGGCGGCCCCGGGCGGGCGGGGGGCGGCGGGGGGGGGGTGTGGGTGGCGGGGGCTTGCCTGGTTCCTCCGGGGGGCGGGGGGGCGGGCGGGGGGGGGGGGGGGGGGGGGGGGGCGGGGGGGGGGGGGGGGGGGGGGTGGGGGGGGGGGGGGGGGGGGGGAGAGTCGGGGGCGCCCGGGGGGGGGGGGGGGCGGGGGGGGGGGGGGGGGGCAGTTTTGATCAACTACACTATGTATTTTGCGTTTAACTCATTCAGTCAATCGCTTTTGTATATTTCACCCGTTACTCGTAGAGTAAAAAGGATATACTGCGTGCAAGTATGTCAGGCAGAAGGAACTTCGACAGGTTTTGAGGCCGAGCGATATGAAGTCGTCCGTCTGTCTAGACAGGATGGTAAGAGATAGAGGTTTGACATGTATGGGACAAATGCTGTACTGCAGGCAGATCAAGTATTTCATTTTGACGCCCCCGTAATTTTGAGCATATCCAGTTTTGAAGATCGTAATTTGTTAGATATTCAAAATTTCACATTCAAATTTGTTCGAATGCAATAAAAATGCATTAAGTTGAATTTTTGTGCTCAAAAAAGGTATCCAAAATTGATTAGTAATCATTGTTGCTCACCGCTTGCAGACCCATAGTACGTACCGGTATACCGAAATAATAATGCGATCCCAATGACCCTGTCTCAATGTGCTAAAGTTTGTACATTTTTATATTGAACCATTCATCCATAAACTAAATATAATATAATTTCGCTGTGTGTTACAATTACAAAAGTAACGATAAAATTATAGTTAATACACCATCTTGGAGCTTGACCCTCTTTTTAACTTTTTCGCAATGACTTTATTAGTCAGCACCTCTACCTTGAAAGAACTCAAGTCTCAAAACCAAACCGCAGACTTGTTGTGCGTTGAAAACATAAGACCAACAAATAAAATCAAGCAATCCTATCCAAACCAAACGAAATCAATCCAAAACAGAGGGCAGGCAATATGGTCAGTCATTGGCACCGGCAATTGCAGTTTGACAGCAATAATTGCACATTTTCGTGGTGGAAAATCTTTAGAGTTTAATGGGTCAGACAGCCTGCATACGAGTACAACGAGTTTCCACGAATGTTGTCTGGGCTTTGTCGTAACAGTTTTTCAGATTTGGCTTATTTAAATGACGGCCAGAAGAAACTGAAACCCGATGCCAGCCAAGTGGAAAGTGAATGCGGGAAATATCATAGACATGTGAGTTGGTTTTTGTTTTTGGTTTGTTACTTGTTCGATTTCATTTCTTTTTCTTGTGTTTGTATGGGTCGGCATTATTTATGTGGAGAGTTAGTGGGCCAAACGCGTAATCGTTGGCAATTTGATTGAAAAATGTTTGAAATCGTGTGTAAATTGTAGACGAAAATAGCAAAATTTAATAATTACTTGGCTTTACTAGCGATTTTAATTGTTGGGGTTTTACTAGATAAAATTAGATAAGAGAATGGCTTATAGTAGGGACGTAGTTGATGGGGGTTTTGTATAACATATAAGCAGTGTTTGGAAGTACCTAGGCCACATTTTATGTACCTTTTACCATACCTCGTTATTTCATTTACTTTGTGTACAGGTAAGGGACAAGCCTGAGTTTTTAAAGTTAAAGGTAATAGCGCTAAAAAAATTCGATGATCGTTAAATTTTTTTTGCCAAGGCACTCAACACATACTTTAAGCTAAGATGTCACAATCAATGCAGAACTGGTTTTACTAAACACATCATTCAAGACGTTGCAACGTCTGCAGAGTAAGTTTATTTTCTTTATACACAAAAATCCAAAGTGCAGACATTTTCTTCACATCAATTCCTGAAGGCGTCATCTCATAAAAAAATTATATGGGGTATTTTGCTAGTGGGACCGTTGATTCTTTGTTAAAAAATATTTGGTTTCTTTACAGGCTTAAGAATTGAGATAGAACTTAAAAGTTGAGAACGTTTAGATTTTGCAGGGCTTAAAACTAAAACTCATGTTCCATATTTAAGCATTTTGATCAAATATTTCCCTAGTTTGGTCTACTTAACCAAAGTATTAAAATTTTGGCAATTAATTTACTTAGCTTAAGCACTTTCTAAATATGTACGGGCAAAAACACCAATTAAAAAGCTTGTAAAATTAACAGTTATATAAGTAAGAAAATAAACATATGTTCCATTTTTTTTAACCGAACCCTTTCGAGTATTTTTTGCCCCAGTTCAGGCTTTAGCTTCGAATCCAACTTTCCAATAATACCGAACTCTCCCACTCAGGAGCGCACAGTGGTCGATGGTGCCAATCTGACAGGCAATAATTAATAACATACAAAATAATTATATATTATTTTTTCCCCGGGGGGGGGGGGAGGGGGGGGGCGGGCGGCGGGGGGGCGGGGCGTGAGAGGGGGGAGGGGCGGTAGCGGGCGTCCAAAAACGGTCTTGAAAACAAACAAACAAAATGTGTTACAAAAGCGGCCAGGAGGACTGGGTTGTCCCTCGGGCCGGCGTTATACAACAATTGGAAAAGCGCAACACGTTCTCAGCAGATCAGGCTGACGTGGTCCGTCCATGCGGGTCCCCAACTCGTTCGCGGGTTAGGAGTCTGGGTCGTTGAGTGAAGCAACAGCTGCTGTGAAGAGTGGTTCTGACGCGACGTTGGCTACCAATGCACCAGTGTAACCGTGATGGTTGAAAGGAACTCTCCCGCCTGCCCAGAAAAAAAAAAAAAAAAAAAAAGAATTACTTTTATAAATTTGTATATAAACAAAAAAAATTATTGAACAAACAAATTTGTAATTTAAATTTTAATGTTAATTTTAAAAACTTCATTAAAATTTTTTTTTTAGTTTTAAAAGTTTTAAGATTGAATCATAACTTATTTACATTGAAACAAGGATAAGAACTCGAATTTACATTAAAAAATAGAGGCAAGCTAACTTCGTCACGACCGAAGTTTATATACCCTTGGAGCATGATATATTTATGCCTGTTAGTTTGTTAAAAGTGTTTCTCACTAGATTTGAATCAAACTTAGCAGAATTGTGTGGTAGCATATAATCAAAGACCAATATAATCTTTAAGATGCCGAACGGCCATATATTTGCACTATGCAGCTATTATTTTGGTGGCGACGAAAATTGCGCTCTCTCCGCTCACACAAAGTTGAGAGCGTAAAAATCTAAAAATAGAATTCACTTGCTTGTGTTAGTAATGCTTGAGAATACGTGTGCACTAGGGCGGCTAGGAATTAATTTTAGACATGGGGTTTCTTCGAAAAATTTTCTTAGAATTCATCGCAGATTCCGAATCTGCTATACGCTTACCACGTTTTTTTAGCTCCATACCCGCCCTAGTGTGCACACTTACAGTCGTCGGCTGTCGATTTCAATACTCCCTCTCCAAGGGTATAAAAATAAATGTAATTCAACTTTGTGTTCTTGAGTTCTTCAAATCTAACAAATTTTCTTAAAGTTATATTACCTCTTTATCGAGTTAAATGTAATTTGTGATCACAATAAGGTATTTTTGGTATTGATGATACTAAAGGGTATGACGACAGTAATAGAGCATGCAATAAATTATCTATTGTATTCCAAGGACAATTTTTTCGGTTGGTTTATCCAAGAGAAGGCAGTGCTTCTCAAGACTGACATTTTTCCTATGAATTGTAGCAGACTGGTGATTCGCAGAAAGTTGCACTTTAAATCGGCACTGGACGATTCAAAAGTTGTACTCCACGAAATTCGCGGCTATGTAAGTAGCTGTACTCTAAAATAAATGTAAAGTTCGACATCGATTTACCACTTATGCATGTAAGAACGGGACAAAAGGACATTTTTTTGTATTGAAAACATACCAACTCTTGTCAAATTAAAAAATTACTTAACAACTAATCGCAAAACTTTAACTTTCTCAGCGCAAAAGGAAATTAATAACATCAACAAGATTAGAGTTTAGAAATTTGGATTTATTGCCTGCCAGATTGGCAGAATCGATCACCATGAAGCGGTTCGATTGCGAACCGGTTTGAAGTAGGGTTGTCGATATTTGTCAAAAAAAAATTAATTTCAGATATCGATATTTGATATATAGACTAAAAAGTTTTTATGGTTTTACCGTAAGAAGAAAATTTCACCAAGAAACCATGGGTTTGAATATATACAGGTCATTTAAGGATTTCATCTTTTTAAATACTGTTTTTATTTATACCACTTAGAAATCGCACTTCTACGACGAAAATAAGGTATTGGTAAAGTAAATCTACGCCTAATAACTGTAGCTGGATCAAGTTGAATGGAGGAATTCATTTTAGACCCAAGGTTTCTAGGTGAAACTTGCTTAGAATTTTTCGTATTTATTTCGTTTTATCCAAAAATCGACAGTCTTGTTATGGCAATTTTATCCTGGAATGACCACAGTAATTTTTTCTGATATATTATAGATCATAAAAATATCGATATCGGCGCAAAAAATATCATATTGGAATAATCCTTATCGTCTAACCAAAATAACGATATATCGATGGAATATTGACAGCCCTAGTTTGAAGCCCTCCTAAAAATATATTATTCTTTAATCATTTTTAAATCTTCGTCCAGTTCAACGACGTCTTACTCCACCTATGGGCACTAAAATCTAAAGGAAGGGCGCACCAAAAATCACAATTTACCTCATTTTTCAACTGTATATCGACGTAGAAATAAATTATTCTTATCTGAAAAGGAAGGTTTTGTGGTGAGGCCATAGCCTTTCCAGTCTATAAAATTTTATTAAAATTTGTGTACTCACTTAATGTATGGAATATTTGCGGGTATATGATACTTGGCTCCCAAGTCAAAATCTTTTTCAGAGCGTAGTACAGGTGGCTTAATACCTGAATACTTTTCACTGCAAAAATCCAATTCGTTAATCCTGAGTTGAACTGACTCAAACTATCCAATGCTTACCGCAAATTCCAAAAATGACAATTCATAGTGTGTTTATTTGCGTTTCCACTGAACACATCGTAACGCCAATTATCCAAAGCCAAAGCAAAAGGCAGAAAAGCCACCTGAAAGATTTAAAATATTTTACATGATTGGCTTTAGTCTTTATCCTGCAATGTTACCTTATCAATGGCCATGGTAAACAAATAGTTGATATCATAACTGGACTCGTCCAATGATCTCTGCAGTAATCCCAAAGTTTGCAAATGTTTTGGGGTCGAAACGGCCAAGCTGATGGCGTCACCTACTGCTTGATGGAATGCGGGATTGGCTCCATTTCTAAACACCTTGGGCAGATGACGATATTGTAGAAAGTATTGTACATGTGCCATCTCATGGTGTACACTAATCAAACTCCTCTGATTGATATCCGTACAAAGTTTAACGCGAAA
Organism: Lordiphosa clarofinis; assembly: GCA_018904275.1. Classification (NCBI taxonomy): domain Eukaryota; kingdom Metazoa; phylum Arthropoda; class Insecta; order Diptera; family Drosophilidae; genus Lordiphosa; species Lordiphosa clarofinis. The sequence goes on along the minus strand of JAEIGQ010000063.1, from coordinate 1,607,723 downwards.
GTCATGACGATTGCAAAAGTCCCAAGCGGAAGGCTCACACAGCACTCGCCTATCCAATGGCTGCTCGAGCAAAGAATTTCTATAGAATTCTGGACCCACTGCCGACATATTGATGGAGGTGAAAAACTCTTCAGCTAGCTGGAACATCAAGAGTGGGGTGTAACCCTGCTCCACCATGCGCGGAGTGACATCTATAAGCTTGCGCCCAGGATAGGGTATAAGTATATCCAATATATTTGACCATGATTGGCCATACATATTGCCCAGTATGTGGGAGGGTAACGGGGCTATGCGATTAATACGATCAGGTCCATAGTAATCTCTCAGTTTTCTGCGCACATACGAGTGCAGGCTTTCGTAAAGCGGACGTATTTGCTCCCACACTATGTCAACATCTTGACGGAAATTTCCGGACTCATAGGCGAGGTACCAATACTCTCCACCATTGGTCACATCTGAAAAAAGCAGAAGGTTTAAAAAGTTCTCTTTAAAATCTATTGAACTCCACTCACTATTCACATAGGCCACATCCTGCATGACATCGATTAGTTGCTCGTAACTATCCCGCATACCACGACCCGCCTTCCTATGATACTCCACCCAAGTATGCTGTAGTTCATCCCAGTCTCTACTTTTGGCCATTATGTCCTTTAAATGGGGTATGTAATGTAAATCACATTGAAAGGGCTGTTGATAGGCGCAAATACCAGCGCCATTGTACAGGAAGAGCATCTCGTTCAACAGACGATTGTACTAGGGGGAAATCATTAATGGAACCATTTCGCAAAGGGTGGAAATGTAGAGCTTACTCTATCCAAAATATCCAGGGGTAAAGCATTGGGTCCAACTTCTGATTGCAGCATCAATTGCCGATATAGACGACGATCAAAGATGAGATCCTTGTTAATACGCTTTGATTGCTCCGCCGTAATACGCTGGAATTCCACATAGCGTTGTTGGGCATTGAGCTAAGAAAGGGGGAAAATAAACGGTAATTTACAAAGCAGCCACCAATTAGCTGGGAAATAGACAGTAAACTAGGTCTGCAAAACTATGTATGTTTCTATTTAGATTTGCACTCCGAATTCCAAAATATTGTCAAAGCTTGGTTTTACATAAAATCGGTCTCCAAGAACACGGCGACCGGTATACCTACGGAGTTCCTATAACACAGTCTATCTATCTAACGGTCATGGGGAACTGAAGGGGAGTTCTTCGGAATAGTTAGAATGCTCCAAATAAGGGCATCATTTTCTCAAAATTGAGAACAGGCTTACTGCCCACGATTTCAAAGATTATCGCACAAGTCGGTTGGAATTGAGCTTGCAGGCTTCGGAGCACGAAACACCGATCGGACCTGCACATGGTATCTGTCGACTTCACTAAAGCTTTTGACTAGGGATGCTGTAAACAATATAGATACATCGATATTTTTGACGATATATCATTATCGAGTATTTTTGCAGGGATGCAAGCCGATCGGAAATTAGGATTGAGTTGGTAGATTTTGTACCGCCGGTTTTTTTTTTATATGGACGTTGACGTACAATGCGCTTTAGATTCAAGTGACCCAATCGACACCAAGCCGAGGCTTGTTACGCGCGAGCCCCCAGCCATAAAAACAGCCCACCTCCTGCCCAACAGACCGAGAGGTGCAGACATTAACGTGTCACAAAACTTTACATTTTAGCTTGCTACGAATTTTTAGCCGCCAGCTTGGCCATCTTGATTACGGCAGACCAGCAGACAAGAGGAAAGAAGAGGCATTAAGATCACTTGGTTGCCCATGTCTTATATTTTGCAATTATTTTTTTTCGGGTGTAAATCAAAAGAAAGTTCGTACAAAACAGTTTAACACAACTTTTGGAGCCGAACCGTGATGTGCTCACGTACGAGGGATTCTCAATTTGAAGGGTTCGGTTAAGCCACTTGTACAAGCTCAAGCTGCTGCCACATAAGTAGAAGATACCAGATTTAATAACTACGTAAAACTTCATTTCAAAACTCACTCATCTTTACATACTTTACATGCAACATACATATATGCTTAACACACACAAAACTTTGACTCAAAAATAAACTCTCATATGACAAAAACAACTTTGACATTGGCATATCTGCCTGGGAACCTTACCAGGCGATTTGACCTTCCAAACGCCACTTTTCTGACTTATCTGACTGTTACCAACTTGATGAGAAACTGCACTACCACATCGCGTGCCATTCAACCACCACCACAATTACCCTTCCCCCACAGCCCTCCGCAGACCGGGCCAAACTACTTACCGCTTCCGTCTGTGTAAAATCGTTTACATTTGTCTCAAAGTTCCATTGGGCTGCCACATTGGCTGTACACTCCTGGGAGCCCTTTTGATCCGTTTCCACCAAAAGTGTGCGCAACTTTTCCAATTCCTGCTGATACCGTCGATCCTGCTGGTAGCGTTGACGTTCCAGATATCCCTGATTCAGATTGAAACGGTCCTGATTGGATAGAAAGGGATTTTCGAAACGATTTCGATTGTTGTTGATGTCCACAAACTCGACATTGGGATTGTTATTGTAGTTAAACTGCTGGTTGGGATTCAAGTTTCCGGTAGAGTAGGGTTGGCCAGGATATCTGTCATTATTGTAGCTGCGATCTGTAGAACTAGAGGTGGGTCCATAGTTGTGATTGGCATAGCGATTGTCGCCACTAAAGGGTGAATCACTGAAATTCAGGCGCGGTGTGGGATAGCCATATCCCAGTCTCATGCGTTCGTCATAGGTCTGTCCGTACTGTAAAGTGAAAGATCACTTTAATTAGCATAACAACTTGTGAAACTATGCACACATAGGAACACACCCTAAAGTCATCGAGACCATCATCACTGTTGCCTGCTGCTCCTGATCCTCCTCCACCTTCATAGGGAGGACCGTACCGTTGATCTCGATCGCGATCTGCTCTTAACTGGGCAGGAGTTGTAGCCACATTGGGTGTATAACCATTATACGAAATCTCTGGTTGAGGCGTGGGCAAATTCAGTTGCGGACTGGCCCAGCTAAGGCCTAAACAGAGACCACATGCTAACCAAACCCTACACCACATTTTGGTAGATGTGTAAAACAGTTGTTATCTTTTTTTCTGGTTTAATGCAACCTTTAATTGCCCACTTTCACGTTTTTCAATTTCACTTTTACGTTCCACCCACGCTATTGCACGTAACGCGTCTAAAACTCTACTGACTAGACGGAAAGAATATTTTCTCGAATTACTTGACTACTTTTTTTCTTAACTCAAAAGTGAATTCAAATTTCAACGCAGTTGCAGTTGACAGCGCAGTCAGCGTTGTCGTCTGATGTTTCTATATAGTTTTTCGTGTATATGAGATAATCGCAATTAGCACTGAGGACTGACTGAGTCTCAGTCGGCGACGACGACGTTGCTGCTGCTCTTAACGACAAACAACCCAAGCTTGGGAACAACAATGATACTTATGTATATGTAAGTGTGTGATTGTTGTATGTAAATGTTTTTTGCATGCATGTTTGCAATTATAAGGGTACGGTACGAATACAAGTGCATATATGCTATATGTGTGTGTGTACTAATCAGTCAAAAAAAGTTTAACCGCATTATAATGGTAGTGACTGTGAGAAAGTCACAAAGTGAGGGAGTCGGACATGGTTGAGCGTTTTGAGTAGATTGAGTTGAGTTAAGTAACTCCAAAAGAAGGTGAACCAACAGTATTGTTCTAAGTAATAGAATTTAATAAATGCACATCAAACTGACCTAGAAGGATCATAAGGAAATGGTCAAGAATTATGTTGGAGTCAAATTAAATGTTTAATGGAGGTCAATATACATAACATTAATATTTAATAATAATAATATTTTATTTCTTGAGTATCAGTTCAATAGTAAATTTAAAAAGTAAGAATGAACTAGGAAGGCTGTAAACCGGTAAACCCGCACAATCGTTTCGGTTCTGGACTTTTTTTGTTGCTTCAGCCGAACACCCTTAGTTTAAAATAAAGATTCTGCTTCAAAAATGACTAACGAAATATTTTTTCTTTTACTTTTTATATAAATTTTTCAACATACTGTTTGATCCAGAATGATTTTTTTAAATTACAAATGAAACTCAAAAAATGGAATTCAATGATGGAATCTTTATTATGGGCAGAAAGAACTATGTCTGAAATTTACTTTTTAAAATAATTTCATTCAAATGTTGACCGCGACTATTTAAATCACACTTTCCAGCATTGCTACGGGGAACTCGCGAATTAAGCGAATGATTTTGGCTTCCAAGTCTTGAATAGTAGCTGGCTTATTGACAAAGACTTTTGACTTCACCAGCCATTGTTTTACAGTGTGTGCCGTTTCACCGTCTAGCTAAAACCAAAAGTCGCCGACATCAAGGGCTTCAAGCTCATGTAACAAGAAATCGTTTATCATAGTGCGGTAGCGCTCGCCATTAAAGGTTCTGTTTTTCAAAAAATGCGGACCGATGATACCAGCAGCCCATAAAGCACACCAAAAAGTACATTTTTGGATGTACCGGGAGATCGAAAGTCTCTTCGAGTTTTTCAGCAGCCTAAATGCGACCCCCCTAAGAGCCCAAATATCTTAATTCACCCAATATATGCAAAGAGCAAAATAAGTAATTAAGAATTTTAGAAAAAGATGCAAATACTTAGATTGTTTTAAAAAGGCATCAGCAGTAGAGATTTCGAAATATCGATATATAATACTTGTAGAATATATTTTTGGTGTATTTTGGTTAGTTTCGGCCACAAAAGGGGAGGATTTCTGAAGGCATTCTCTTGGATAGTTAGGTGGCGGTGTGTGGCCCAGCGGTTAGCGTGCTGGACTGCTGGTTGGGAGGTCGTGTGTTCGATCCCGCCGGAACATCTAATAATACAAGTTTTTTACTTTCTTTAGAAAAAAGCTTTTTCACTTTCCGGTCACCTTCACCAGCTGTGAAGTAACTAGCCATGAAATAGCAAATTCTCAAACTATGCTGTTCGGGTTCGGCGTTAAACTGTACATGTATCCCTTTCTCTTGTGCGAAAAATTTAAAAGCACACACGCCAAGAAATTGAGATCTCTTGGATATTACTAGTATTTTTATACCCTTGGAGAGGGTATATTGAAATTGTCCGGATGTTTGTAACGCATAGAAGGAAGCATCTCCGACCACATAAAGTATATATATTCCTGATCAGCATGACGAGCTGAGTTGATATAGCCATGTCCTTCTGTCCGTCCGTCCGTCTGTCCGTCCGTCTGTCCGTCCGTCCGTCTATCCGTCCGTCTGTCCGTCTGTTTCTATGCTATCTCCTCCGTCAGTTTTAAAGCTATCGTAACCAAACTTTGCACGAAGTCTTTTAGTACAAATACGCTGCACATTTGTCGGAACCGGCCGGATCGGATGACTATAGCATATAGCTGCCATAGGAACGATCGGTCGAAAAACTAGTCTTAGTAAAAAAAACTTTTTTGTTTTCAATGCTATCGCTCTCAACGCTCGTATTTATAAGTTTTCAATGATTTCACATAATTTCACTAAGGCTTGTCGAAATCGGACAACTATATAGTATAGCTGCCATACAAAAGTGAGGTCTGAAAAAAAGTCTTAGTGAGAAAAACTTTTTTGTTTTCAATGTTATCACTCCCAACGCTTTATAAGTTTATAAGTTTTCAATGATTTTACATAATTTCACCAAGGCTTGTCGAAATCGGAACACTATATAGTATAGCTGCCATACAAACTGTCAGGCATATATCAAGCTCCAAGGGTATATGAACTTCGGTCGAGCCGAAGTTAGCCTGCCTCTATATTTGATATTACTAATATCCAAGGGAATCGACATTTCGACAACCCTAATCAGCAGTAAAAAGCAGGGATGCAAACCACTTGGAAATAAGGACTGGTTCGGTTCAGTGGTTCACACACTTTTTGAACCACCGGTTCGGTTCATTGCACGGTTTTTGGGGCTTACTGAACCGCGGTTACGGTTCGGTTCGCTCTTTATTCTTTAAATCAACTAAATAAACATATTTTTGATACACGTATTCGGATTATTCATTAACAAAGACTTGGGTTTTCAGTTAAACGGGTTTGTACAAAATATCGACGGAAATTTATATTTGACCGTCCTCATTTCGTTTTGAAATCCTACAACTTTACATATCAAGTGACGAAAACATCTTTTGTCACTTCATATTGTTTTGAAACTTTGACGGTTTGAAATCGACTACTGAAAGCCAAGCGGATCAAAATCGTTAAATAATTACAGTTTTCTTTTGACCTGATCAAGTAATCACTGACATATTTGGCACTTCACAATAATTTAAAGCATAAATTCCCTATTATTGAGTTCTTTGGCAAGCTTTTCCAAGTCGTCTTTACTTATCGAGTTCAAATAATTATCCGTTATGTTTTCATTAGCGTTTTGAATTTTGTTGTATATTAACATTAAATGAGATTTAGCTACTTTTTTCCATCTTCTGATAACAAGTTTGATTCCAGGAATCTAAGAAATCGAATTCAAAAAAAGGCAGAGCTCTTTTTTCCAAAGAGTTGACAATTACTGAGCTATGTCGTCCTCCCTTTTTTTCAACATGAATTTTGCAGGCCTGCCAGCGAGCAGCTGGCATACTCATACTCATTTTCTATTTAAAGCCAATCTCAATTAAAGATAAAGTTAACGGTCTTAGCTTTTGTACAACAACTCTGCTTTTCCAAGTATTTTCGCAATATTTTAAAGCAAAGTGCCGGTTTTGCTTACTATTCCCCAGTAACTCAATACCCAGCTGAAGTGAACCGAACCGAACCATTTTATTTTTCGGTTTTTGGTTCGGTTCAGCATTTTTGAAAACACACCGGTTCGGTTTACGGTTCGGTTCACGAGCGAAAAAAGCGGTTCGGTTCAGAACCGGTTTGCATCCCTGGTAAAAAGTATCTACAAACAAACACCGTTGGAATATGGGTTGAAATATTACGATCGTTGAAAATTCGGTGGAATATTTAATAATTTGATTAACCACTGTTTTTTACGTGGCAACAGTTTGCAGAAGATTCATTCTAATCGATTCCTATAAGCTCTTAACCTTGCGTCACTGAACGAACAGTTGTCGCTTGATGAGAATGGTTGTTGTATGCACGAAAAACATGAACGGGTGTGCACATTTGCCGAGTTGCTTTTTAACATTATTAGGGAATTAGAACAGTTTAAGAATGATAGAGATAGCGAAACATCATCAAAAGCGGCACATCTCATGAGTGCGATTGGAAAAACGGAGTTTCTGATCTGTTTGCATGTTTTTACTGCCGTCAATGCTGCAATTCTGACACTCAGTAGGACTCTTCAGACTCCAAAACTTTAGATATCATCAGCCTGTTCTCACGCCGCCAATCTGATTGAATTGTTACTTGAAACAAGAAATAATTAGGGACCGAAAATAACTGTTATGATATTAAACTTTAACCAAAAAAGTCACGGTGAAGGGAGTTAGCTACGAATACAAAAAATGTACCATTGTTCAAGTCTTTGCAAGCACTATGAAATTAGGACTTAAACTTTTATTCATAACTTTAAAAATTAAAATTTTTTAACTGTTATTTTATAATTTTTATATAAAAGATTGTAAATAACAGTGTTATTTGTCAACGTTTATTTTAAAAATAAAAAATAACTGTTATTTTGCAACTTTTATTTTAAAAGTTAAAGATAAACGTTGATTTGCAATATTTGCCAAGTTAAACAAGCTATCGGGACATAACGATTCATATGCACATACCTTAAGTCCTACTACCACCATGCCGATTTTGGTTCAAGTCGGATGACTATTACACATATCTGTACTAAGTACAAATTGTTGCTTATACGCAATCCAATGATAGATGAAATATATTATTATGTAATAAACCTTTTCATGTGTACGAAAACGAATTTAAACTTAAATTATACTTTTCATTGTTTTTCAGTATACGCCTATATGCGTATAAAGGACAATTTTTTCTTAGTGCAGATCAGAGAACCAACGGGTAAGAATATGATTACGAATATGATTATGATTAACTAGCAGTAAATTTATTATTTCAAATAATCATCTTTCGATGTAATTTTTGAAAAAATAAAAAAAGTTGCAGACGAAATGTCACTTAAGTTAAAAATTCCTCGATTATACATATCGCTCACTTACTTCAATACTGGCATAACTCAAAATAATCCATTTTGAGAAAAACACGTTTGAAGTTCTCAATGGATTTGTACCTAAAAAAAAATGGTTCTTTTAGTTTCAACTTAATTAAGTAAAATATTATACATTAAGAATGCTTATTAATAAACATTAAAAATATGATGTTTTAACTGAAAGACGAAGTATGTTTGGTCAATATCGACAGCAGGACAACTGAGATATAGCGGTTCTTGCATCAACATGAAAATGAACCCGGAAAATGATATTGCGACATATTCTCATCTCACATGAAAAGTAGAAGAGATAGCAATTCGAAAATTTTTGCATAAAATAGTACAGAAGAGCGCGTACATTTCTGCATCATTAAGTCAAAAATCGTATTTTTTGAGTTATGCCAGTATTGAAGTAAGTGAGCGATATGGTTTTCAAAAAAAGCAAAAGCTAACGCACGAGTATACGACGCTTTTTTACCCCCCATGTTAAATATTTTTATGCAAAATACTATACTAAGAATAAAGCATCTAAAAAGAAATTAGTAAATATTTAGTATACCGCCGTTCTAAACAACAATATTGTAAAAAATGTCATCGATAGGCCGCAAACTATACAGAATTATTATACAACAAAGTCGAAGAGGTCATCCACGGGTTCCTTTTTAATGTAGTTTCAAATTTGCAAATTTTGTACTTAGAATATGGGACTTTCCATATCAACTCGGCCACCTCAATTTTTTTATTTCCAAAAAATTATTAATGGCTATTATTTTGAAGTACTATACATAGATGAAAATACCCCAAAAAAATTTTCACCTTAAATATAAAAAAAAAAATCATAACTCTTAAACGGTTAATCGGATTTAATCCAACCAAAGACGGTTTATTGTTATTTTCTCGCGAACTCTTCGATAAAAATTTGAGACTGCAACCAAAGCCATCGGAAGTATTTTTTTCCTTAAAAAAAATCAGAACTTTGTATTTTTCTCCGCGAGGGCCAATCTGTATTGGATCCGAATATTTTTACTCAGAGAGAGCATATTTTTATGTACATTTTACAATTTATTTCAAGATGGAAGACAGCCAGAAAGCGCGCAAATAATTTTTTTTATAGATTAATTTTTTTTCGGCTTGACTGTTTTTTCAAATACTATGTCCTAAACAATGAACAATTAACCAAATTTCTGTTAAATTTTGTTCACCGAGCTATAAAACTTTTATTACCCATGTAAATAGCCCAAATTCTAACCATAGAAAACAAACAGTGTCCAAAACGAGGCTTTCGTTGCGTCCGCTGCTTTTCCTTGGGAAAAACTTTGACATCAATTGCTGCAGAAAAACGATTGATAAGCATTGCTGCTTTTGGATGCCTGGAATGGGCTTAGCATTGTCAAATCTAGTCTTCAACTCTGCTTTCTCAGTTTCGTGCTCCTCTTTCGTATAGAAAAATACATCGAGGCAAACACTCCTTTCAGTTCTCTTAAGCGTTTTGCTTTTAAAGCCATGCATCTCGTCGTTTCGAATTCGGAAGCTACCCATCGCGCACTCCAAGACTGCGGGGCTACTGTCAAAATCTGCTGGCGTTCGGAGTATGACTGCAAATTGTGGAATTTAACCTTTAAACCATACAACATTTCTTACAATTCCAACTCTCTTTTAGATCAATACCGTTTTGATAGTGGCTGATCCTCGTCGGAACTGTCGGAATCAAGATGGTAAAATGCTCTGAATTGATCGCTCTGAACTGTCCATCGAATAGGAAAAAGAGCGTTCTTCGGGATTTGTAGAGAGCAAGATGATGGGCCAATGTAGCTTGCAGTCCTGGTTCGACAACGAAAGCAAATTTTCGCAGTTAATGGTACAAAGGGAAACTTTCGTAGATTTATTCCAATGTATCTTTTCTCACCGGGCGTCCCCATTGGATTCGCACATCTATCGCTGTGTGGCATTCTACCGACCAAGCGTGAAAAAAGTCACAAATAAAATAAATAGTCTTTAATATCGACTTACGCTATTAATTTAGGTTTAACGACAGAATACAGTTAGCTTTCTTTTTCAATATGGAAAATTTTAAACTCTGACTAACCATTTATGTGGGAGTGGGAATATAAGGACTAGTAGAAGTGCCCTTCTGGCTTAAGCAACGACGTCAATTATTGCAGCAGTCAAAGATGAATTTTTGAATTTTTCTTCTTTTGTTTGATTTCCTTGGTCAGAATTTGGGCTATTTACATGGGTAATAAAAGTTTTATAGCTCGGTGAACAAAATTTAACAGAAATTTGAATAATTGTTCATTGTTTAGGACATAATATTTGAAAAAACAGTCAAGCCGAAAAAAAATTAATCTATAAAAAAAATTATCTGCGCGCTTTCTGGCTGTCTTTCATCTTGAAATAAATTGTAAAATGTACATAAAAATATGCTCTCTCTGAGTAAAAATATTCGGATCCAATACAGATTGGCCCTCGCGAAAAAAATACAAAGTTCTGATTTTTTTTAAGGAAAAAAATACTTCCGATGGCTTTGGTTGCAGTCTCAAATTTTTATCGAAAAGTTCGCGAGAAAATAACAATAAACCGTCTTTGGTTGGATTAAATCCGATAAACCGTTTAAGAGTTATAATTTTTTTAAATTTTCATTTGTATCCGGTTTATCTTAAGAACTATTGAGGGTAGGTGAAAAATTTTTTGGGGTATTTTCATCTATGTATAGTACTTCAAAATAATAGCCATTAATAATTTTTTGGAAATAAAAAAATTGAGGTGGCCGAATTGATATGGAATGTCCCATATGTGAATTCTATTCGTCAATTGAAAAAAAAATTATTCTTCCAATTTTACCTTCAAACTAGGGACTAAAACCGAAACATATTTCGGTTTCGCTCAAGGTATATACATAATATGTATATATGTATTACATATGTTGGCCAAGAACTTTTTATACTCTGTGCCAATGGTACACAGAGTCAATGATAATGCAGTTGCACTCTAAAGGTAAAATTACCAAAAAACAAGTTCTTTATTTTTACCTTGGGAAACTTATTACCTTCAGAGCATATCGACTATTTATATGAGATGATCCGGTGACGCACTATGATGTTCACCGCACAATATCTTTTTATATAATATCCTTGACCGTAGATCTATCTATTCTGAGAGCACAATAAGATCCGAACAATGTTGATTGATTTTGAGTGCCCTTAGCCCCCCCTTAGCCAATTCCTAGATCCGCCATTGCAAACAATCCTCAAAAAATATAGAATGACAATCTGCAAAAAGTGTATTAAAAGAAAACACCTCTTAATGAAACTCTCTTTGTATCCAAACTCAAGACATCTTTTTTAAGCAGGGAAATAAAAATGCAATATTTTCATTGAAATTAAAGCTGTGGAGTTCACAATTTCCGCCGATTTTATATAATTCTTCAAAAGACAAGGTAACATGATTAAACGATCTCAGAGCCTCTATAAGATATATGAGTTGCAAATAAAAAAATAAATATTAATTGATAATAATGAAATAAACTAGTTTTTCAGCAGGAGTTTTTCTTGTTTTCGGTAAACTTTTTGTAGTACTATTTATTTTTAAAAACCGTTCAAGGATCTAAATTTATTATTCAATTACTGTTAAGCTTTATTTACACTTGTCTGATGTCTCATTTGATATGGTTTTTAAACTCCTTAGTTCATTGTGAGTGGGCTGTCAGAGAACTCAAATGAGAAACTCCGACTGACTACTTCTCATATATTTAAAACATTTTTTTGGCTTAGTTTTTTGTTCTCTATAAATATTTTTAGAATTTTAATTTTCTTGTTAATCTTGAAACATTTGGTAGTTTGGATATTAATGCACGTCACCTTTTTAATGACTCTGGACGATCTGTATGATGTGTACGATCAGAGAGAGATATTTGAGTCTTACAGAGATCCCCACCACAGCAAGCTTTCATCTACCAAAAATAAACTAACCTGCACTCCTACAACTCTAACTCATTGGAAAAAATGCTCAAGATTTGACTCGGTTGAACGCTGCTTTTCACCCGCACATTTGAGATATGTGGAATGTTACGACAGTCACTCTTGACCTAGCCACTTGTGAAAAATGTTTTGAGTCATTCGGTAGTTGGTAAGGTGGGGGAAATTAATGAGATGAGATTGAAGCGGAGAGACAGCGAAAAGGTGGCAAAGTGACTTGGCATACTGATTGATGCTTGATTGCATACAAAATTCATACCTGGCGCATTTAAGCTACCTACTTATTTATATAGAGAGATTGTGTATGATTCATTTTGTAATTAGATTGGGATCTGTCTCGGAAATATGAGCTCATAAATACTTTTTATGATGTGGTTGGTTGATTTGTGAGGAACACAATAAACATTTTCGGTTGGTAAGCGCGTATCAGCTAATTAGGAGTCAAGGTCGTTTAATATTAGCAAAAAGATGTTATACTATATAGCTATTAGTTGGACTCGTGGGAATATCAGTTTTGTTATTAAACAATTTACATGAATGAATAATTTTTGTAACTTAATGCTACTACAACGCCCATTAGCGCTGTAAAAACCGCTTAGCATGACGCACTCCAAGCACGTACTGTAATTAATTATTATGTTTTTTCCAAGTGTAGCTATTTGGATTCGTTCTAATGACTGGCTGTCGAAGCTCTGTGAAGAGTCTCCGCAGCTCAGAGCAATTATGTTCAAGTGCAAGTAGAATTGTGCATAATTTGTAGTTTGACCCATAGAAAAAAACACTTTCATTTCGGGACTCCAATTACACGTGTATTTTATCTCATTTGTTTTAGTGCTTCGTTACTTATACGTACTTTCGGTAGACGAACATCGGGTTTAATTTGAAAATTGGTAAATTCATACTCCCGTTTCTCAGATTGGGCACTAAACTCAACTTTTTGGATGTCCGCCAAGGGACTACCGGTGGTCTTTAGCCACTCTTTCATTACATTCATTTCAGTGTGGGGCCCTTCGATGTAACCTTTGACAGTTCCCTTGCCCGTATTCATACACCAGCCACGCAAGCCCAAGGCTTTGGCCTTCTTTTCGGTATGCCGGCGAAAATAGACTCCTTGGACTTTGCCAAAAACTTCGAATTCACAGCAACTAACACGAGCAGTGGACATAACTGGAGTCGCCGAAAAAAATGTTTACAAGCTTAAAAGAATTTAGTAAGAAAAACCTAAAAAGTTTTATGAATTTTTTATATTTGAGCTGTACGGCTAAGTTGGGGAATTTGAACAATTTATAGCTCTTTCCTAAAAAATGTGGCATATTTTTGAGCTTTCGCGATTTTTTTGATTTAAAATAGGTAACATATCCTCGGGCTGAAGACTCTGAAGAAATGTAGATTGTGTATGCCACCTAATTTAAATTGGTTTTTTTGTAGGTATTTAAGTTGTGGATCCATGGATATGGCACTGGGGGGAAGGGGGTCTAGCTGTTTGTTTAGTGAAAGGCTCATCAAAATCATGTGGAGCGTTTTCAAGATATCTTCATTTTTGTGAGACACTTGCTTTGCCCGCCCATACAAAACGCACCTGTTTGGCATAGGTTACATATTATATGTTAAATATCTCGACTTAAAGCTCGTCATGCTCTTGCCAGCATTTTAGTAAAAATTTGAGCAAAATCATGTGGAGCGTTTGGGAGAAGAGTGATGTTTTGTAGACACACTAAATGCACTAATTCAAAAACAATTCAGCCCGCCAGAAATGGAACCAGCGCATTATCGGAACCAGTTACCTGAATACTTCTTATCGATATACGATCATTTGAATTGGGCGAAAATGGTCTGCGATTATCTTAGGCTGTGTGTCATCGATATCGATATTCGATTATTTTTATGTTGATATCGCAATTACAAAAACTGCAAATAAATAAATTATAAAATAAAAGAAACTCAAAGCAATTAAATCATTTCGGCCCTGCTACCACGTCAGCGGAACGATCCGTACAAAAAGAGGAAGCTGTTGCTGTCCACACAAGAGCTACCTCCTGCTCCTGCTCTTGATCCTCAACCAAATATTGCTGAAGCCCACGTAAGAGATTGCAAACAAATTGCTTACAAACTGCTTCTAAAAACTTCTTTTTTTATATAAACGTCAGTCTTCTTTCCGATTCTGCCGATCGTGCCGGTATTGAGCTTCCTCCGGAAACGGATAGCAGTGACGTGCAGGAAGTATTCCTATTTCTATTTCAGAACATGTTCATAAAGCTTTACGTTTTGTTCTATATTCTTTATAGGCATTATGTTCACACTGCATCTCCTGGACCCACCATCATGCAGATCCATCAGTACGCGTACTCCGGCATCCTGGTTTTAGTTATAATAATAAACTTTGTCCTTTCTTTCCTTTACAGACATATGATTGAGTTTACACCAACCAAGTCACAAGACTTTTTGAACATTTTGAGCGGCGAAGGCACAATTGTGTTTGTGGGGACACAGAGTACTCAGGAAGTTAGGTCGATGATTTCATTTTTGGATAACAAAGAAAAGGTGCTGATTGCCACATCGGTGGATTCGCTTGGTCTAGGTAAGAAAAAAAGCTCCTTGCTTTGTAGGTTATCATTATCACTTGTTTCTCTTTGCAGGACGCACGCAATGCATTCGCAATGTAAAGCATGTCATAAATTATGACATGCCAGATTCCATTGAGGAATACGTTGCTCGCACTCGTGTGGGCAATGCAGGACGAGCCACCTCCTTCGTTGTGATCATAGTTTTGTTTTTCGAACATTACTTCACCAAAAATCAATATTTTTTCGTTCTGTAAATTTTGTATTGTATTTTAGGTAAAGCTAGGTATCGAGATACTCGAAATTTTGCGGAGCCCATCTAATTACATAGCTCAGGAAATCCGCTCGCGAAAATTGTCAGAGCGCATTTCCTGTACCGAGACACTCGAAATTCGCTTCGATAATTAACATGGACCTGCCAACTTGTTTTCCTGAAAACAGCTGATAAATTGTCGAAGGGGGTCATGAAACTATGAAACTTGTTTGATAATTGTCAGAGGTACCTACGAAATTTGAGCAGGCAATAAAAAAAGGTTAAAGCAGAAAAAACAAAGCTCCCATTATTTGGAGAGCTCTGAGGTGGACAAACGTGTGGAGCTGATCAAAGAATCGCTAAAATTTTTATGGAATCTGGGCAATAAAAAGCGTTTTGATACGAGGAGCTCCGGCCGCTGCTTCACTTGTGGCTGAGAATCTTTGATGTGGTTGGTATGCCATTCGCCCAATGTGTGCACACCAAACGAGTCCAAACCTCCGTAGCCTCCACAGCCCACGGCCAAGCAGCACTGAACCTTAGCAGTCTCCATGGCCCATTGTAGCACACTCAAAAAAAAAAACAGGCCAAATCGCCCTAAAATTTAGAAATTCGCCCTAAAAAAGGGGTCAAAGGCGATTCGCCTTATTTTTAAGAAAATGCTTTTCTAGATTTCAGGGCAATTTGTCTAAAAAACACTTAGACAATTTTAGCTGTTAGGTCGATTTAAAATTCCCAAGCGGTTATGGCAGCGCAGGCATAAGGAGGAAGCAGTTGACAGTAAACATTTAAAAATAAATTTTAGGGGGAGGTAGGGTAGAACCGACCACAGACCATCGGTTTTTAGGGTTTGTCCCATCTTCCCCCCATCACCAGCACCACCTCCTCACACCAAACAACTTTTTTCTAAGCTATAAATAGATATATAATTAATTTAGAAATAAGTGCATTCAGAATTTTTTTTTACTTACTTTACTGGGACTTGAACACGGGACCTCTCTCAAGTACTGAACTCTCGGACGACGCCTTAGCCCACTCGACTATTTGCCTTTAGTAAAACGTAGCGACTTAACCATAGTTAATAATGTACACAGTTGGGAGCACGCGTGTGGCGTGTGTCAAAGAGAACGGAGTAACTAGAAACTGCGACGCAGCCGGCTTGTCAAACGAGAACCCTTCGAACAGTTGTAGACAAAACAACAACAAAAACCAAAGTTGCAATGATGCAACAACAAATTTACATGTCTCGGTAAAGCTTCGGCAACTAACTACGAAAATAATGAGGAAGAAGCGTTCGTTTTTTTTATTTTTCGTCTCCTCTCCTGTTCTCACGTCTCTCTTTTTTAAATTTTTTAATTTTAGGGCGAATTTCTAGATTAATCTTTCTAAATTTTAGGGTGAATTTCTAAACAAATTTTTCTAAATTTAAGAAATTTAATTTTCTCAAAATAAGGGCGTTTTACTAACTTTAATGGCGGTCGCTCTATTTTGCTATGCATTTCTTTTTCTTAATTCAAGGGCAAATCTGCCCTAAATTTAAGAAAGATTTTAGGAAAATTTCTAGAAAAATGACCCTAAATTTAAGAAAAAAAAAAATTAGTTTCTAAATTTAAGAAATTATTTTCTAGAAAATCTCATCTAAGGGTTATGCTTTCTAAATTTAAGAAAAAAATTTCTAT
The DNA here is from genome assembly GCA_018904275.1 of Lordiphosa clarofinis. Taxonomy (NCBI): domain Eukaryota; kingdom Metazoa; phylum Arthropoda; class Insecta; order Diptera; family Drosophilidae; genus Lordiphosa; species Lordiphosa clarofinis. The sequence goes on along the minus strand of JAEIGQ010000063.1, from coordinate 1,591,075 downwards.
AAACAAGGAATTTTTCTACAATTTAGAAAAAAAATTATTTTATGGCGAATTTCTAAAATGTAGAAAATAATTTTTTTTGAGTGCAGTGTTTTCTCCGGTTTACTGTGATAGTTTCCGTTGCTCCAGCCGCTCCTGTGGCTACCTTTAAGTATTTAACTAATATGCATGGAGCTGGCTGTGGCTTAATGTGCTCATTCTAATCGTTCGATGCGTTTTGGGTTGTCGCTATAGCAGTATGTCTTAGGGAATAAGTTCTGCTCAAGCAGGCCAATACAATAACAAGGGACACTGCTTATACCTTCAGCCACACAAAAGATGCATCCATGAAATTGACCATGGCATTGTCTATGACCTTTGAATTTCTCCCAGTGACTTCCTTTATCAATAATCTTAACTCTTTAATTTTATTTGAATTAGCCCGCCAATTTCTTAAATAAGCAACAGCTGAATTTTTTGCTGTTGCCTGGTCACACCACATTGTCTGAGCGGCTCGTGAAATTATCAAACGATTTCCGCTGCGCAAAAATTTCGAGTGTCTCGATACCTAGCTTAAAAGATAATTTTCCTCATCACTAGTTTTATGGATAAAGTAAACGTCAGCAGCTTTAATTAATCCTTAAGGCCTGTTCTCAGAAGCGCGGAAAATAAATTTTTATGACGCACTCCATATAAAAAAAACAGTGGCAAATAGTTTCCGCGGCTGAATTTATTTTCCATATTCTGATACGCGCTAAATAAATGCCCAGTTGGCCTATCGATAGTTGACGAATCGATAGCGGTGTGGGTCGTGAGTGGATTGAAAGAACAGCTGATTTGATTTGTGGAAATAGCTGTAGCTATTTATTTTGAAAAATCGCTATGGAGAAACATTGGTCTCCCACTGCATGTCTCATGTCCACGCGATTGTTGTATTTTAAAATCACTGTACTGATGTGCCATTTGCTGGAACCAAATGCCAAATGTAGACGACCAACTTCAATACATGAACACAACTACTGAAAGTTTATACAACAAGCATGCACCACTTAGACAAAAAATCTTAAAACCAAAACATGCATCGTGGTTTAATGCCGATATTAAAATGACTATTATAAAACATAACGAAGCCTATAAGAAGTGGAAACGGTACAGGACAGACCGTGTATTAAGAGACTACCAGACACAGCGGAAAGCAGTAACATTTAAATGCAACTCTGCAAAAAGAAGCTACTATTTCTCGAAATTCACAAGTGCAATATCATCCAACCAGTTTTGGAAGGAAATTAAGTGTCTAGGGGTTGGTAAACCAAGGATGAATATTTCTAAAGATATTGATCCCAATGATCTAAATAGAAAATTCGTGCAATCACAATCTGAAGTACCTGATATCATTGAAAATACGTATCTGACTTTTGAAGCATATAATAGTTTAGGTCTATGTTTTAATCTTATATGTGTTGATCAATGTGATGTTCTATCTTTTATCATTAAAGTAAAGTCTAGTGCCACTGGACTAGATGAAATGGACCCCAAATTTACTAAAATTCTTCTTCCTCAAATTCTATCCCATATTTCGCATATATACAACACAGCAATTATGACTTCCATTTTTCCTCATGCCTGGAAAGTAGCAAAAATACTGCCGATTCCAAAAAACAATAATGAACATCGTCCAATCTCCATATTACCGTTCTTATCTAAGGCATTTGAGCAAGTTATATCTAGTCAAATATCTAAGTTTTTGCAGGAAAACTCTTTGCTGAGTGACAGACAATCAGGATTCAGAAAACAAAGAAGTTGCACTACTACCGTAACTAAAATCAGCGAAGATATACGACGAAATATGGACAAGAGCAACGTAACATTTTTGACTTTGCTAGATTATAGCAAAGCATTTGATTTAGTCAACCACGAGATTCTCTGCACAAAGCTTAGTAGATTATATAATTTCTCCAGTACAGCATTAAAATTGATGATCTCTTATTTACATAACCGACTGCAAGCAGTAGCTACTGTCGTGGGGTCCCGCAAGGATCAGTTCTTGGACCATTCATTTTTTCGATATATGTTAACGACCTCCCAAATGTTCTGTCTAAATGTGAAGTTCAAATGTATGCAGATGATGTCCAGATGTATGTTAGTCGCCCGTTGAACAAAATTAAGACATTGGGCAATGAAAAATGGTCTAAAAATCAACCCAACAAAGTCAAAATGCATTGTTGTATATAAAAAGGCATTGGATACAGGTTGCTTACCAAAACTAAAGATTGATGGTATAAGCATAGACTACGTTGAGCGAGCAGTAAATTTAGGTTTTACATTTAACAATATTTTATCATGGGATGATCACATAAACAAAGCAATGGGCAAAACGTACTCCTTAATCCGACACTTAAATGTAATAAAAATTTTCATTCCAACACATATTAAACAACTGGTTGCAAAAACATACATAGCACCTTCACTTTTATACGGCGTGGAAGTGTTTGGTAGTTGTAGACAACAATATAGCTAGGTGTGTCTACAACAAAAAACGATCGGATCACATATCTGAATTTGCAGAGAAAATTTTTTACATTCCGTTAAACTCGTGGATCTGCTTAAGAGTTCTAATTTTCCTGCATAAAATAACACTGTGATAGTCAAAAAAAAAGACAAGACCAAACTCGACGGTTTCCCCTATTTCGGGTCCTACGAATCGAACTGCATCATTACTTTTTTGAGTTACAATCATGGTTTCATACAACATTTTTTGTTGAAGTTTTTCATCGTATGGCAGCTACAAGAAGTAGTTATCCGATCCGGTCGGTTCCGACATATTAGCAGCGTGCAGAGAAAAGAAGACTCTGTGCAAAATTTCAGCTCGATTGCTTCAAAACTGAGGGACTAGTTCGCGTAGAAACAGACGGACGGACGGACGGACAGACGGACGGACAAAGCTTAATCGACTCAGCTCGTCACGCTGATCAATAATATATATACTTTATGTGGTCGGAGATGATTCCTTCTATGCGTTTCAAACTTCTGGGCAAAATTATAATACACTTTTCAAGTGTATAAAAATGTTAAAGTGTTTAAAGTGTTAAATGTTATATAAAATGTTAAGGTTAAGTTTCACTTTTTTCGACATATTGGCTATAAGGACACCCTCAGTTTTGAAGCAATCGAGCTGAAATTTTGCACAGAGTCTTCTTTTCCCTGAACGCTGCTAATATGTCGGAACCGACCGGATCGGATAACTACTTCTTGTAGCTGCCATACGATGAAAAACTTCAACAAAAAATTTTGTATGAAACCATGATTGTAACTCAAAAAAGTAATGATGCAGTTCGATTCGTAGGACCCGAAATAGGGGGAAACCGTCGAGTTTGGTCTTGTCTTTTTTTTTTTTGAAAAAAACTATCACAGTGTAATTAACACCTCAGAGCCCTCATATCTTTATGAGATACTGAACTTTGCTGCGTCTCAACGAACCAAAAATCTAATCTGCCCTAAAAATGAACTCGCTACCTCTGACTTCCATTTCTTCCCATTTGCTATTCGCCTGTGGAATCATTTACCAAACAGTATTAAATCAATTAAAAGCGCACCACTATTTAAGAAAAGGTTAGAACACCATCTTAAACAATAGCACAAATAGTAATAATAGTAATAATATTTTCTCCTTTTTTTTTGTTCTCTCTCCTTGTGTTTTATTTTTTTTTTTAAATATAATTAGTGATTGGTTAAATAATTTATTCGTAGTTTAAGTTAGTATAGTTTTGTATTGTTTTTCAAATTGATTTCAACCTGTGAATAGTGCCATAAACATAAGTCTCCATGTACTTGTAGCACTAAGAAAACTAATAAGCAAAAACAACCCATACACGTACCGCGTTACTCCTTAAGAGACTCTGAAGAAAAAACGCGAAAACGCCTCTACAGCAGCTGTCTGATTTTGATACCTCTCGCGTTGTGCGCTAACATGCAAAGCGCTGAAACAGGCACCGCAGCATTGTGGCATGTTATGTGTCCTGTCTGAATAGCTACATTTGTTATTACATAAACTATTGCGATCCTACCTAACCAATAGGCGTCAAGCTGTTGTTACATCGTCCGCCTCTTCGTCATTTCTGTCCCTTAAGCGTGGAGTCCCTCAGGGATCAGTTCTTGGTCCATTGTTATATTCTATTTATGTAAATGATCTCCCAGATGTTTTGTCAGAGTGTGTAGTTCATATGTATGCTGATGATGTTCAAATGTATGTCTGTCGTCCATTGTCCAAAATTAAGGAATGTGTTACTGTGTCCAACAGTGAGTTATCTAAAGTTAGTGAGTGGTCAAACAAGAATGGACTAGGCTTAAATTCGATAAAATCGAAATGTGTTGTAATATACAAAAAAGCATTAGAAACAGGAGAATTGCCAAAATTAAAAATTGAGAATAATGCAATAGACTATGAAGAAAAAGTATGCAATCTAGGTATAACGCTTAATCAAACTCTTTCCTGGAGTGATCATATAATTAAGGCTGCAGGCAAAATATACGGATCCCTCAGGCTGCTGTATCTCACACAGCACTTTCTTCCTACGCATATTAGACTTTTAATAGCTAAGACCTGTTTGACTCCCTGTCTCTTCTACGGAGTGGAAATTTTTGGCAACTGTGATGCAGCTAGCAAACACAAGCTAAATGTAGCCTTCAACAACATAGCTAGATACGTTTTTGACCTAAAGTCAACTGACCATGTTTCAAATTTCTCCAAAAAGCTTTTTGACCTAAATTTAGATAGTTGGATACAATATAGAGCATTGATATTTCTACATAAGCTTATTAATTTAATTTTAATTTTATTTCAGTATTATCCCAACACTACAGATACATAAGTACTATAAATTGGTGCGTTGGTCACAAAAACATTAAGATCACAAGTGATAATGAAATAAAATAAATATATAAAAAAAAAAAAAATAAATTAAAGTATAAAATATATAAATAAAAATAAAATATAAAATACATAAAATATAATCTTAACAACACTAATACATAACTAGACTTTAAATCTATGTTGTCTAAAATGCATTGCGTTCCCAATAGTCTTAATGTTATATGGCAGGTTATTCCAATGGCGGGCAGATTGAATGAAAAAATGTTTTTCTGAGCTGGCCAAGCTTACGCGCTGTCAAACTATATCTTTCGTTCGAATTGACATAGCAAGTTGTATATTTTGAAATAAATAGGGAGGTTTTTTTTGCCGTTATTATCTTATGGATCTTATAATGTGCGTAGTCAGAATTTGTTTTGCAAATTGCGAGATATGGTCTCTACGATCAAGATTAAAGACATATCTTACGATAGAGTTAAATGCCACCTTAAGTTTTTGCATACTGTTTGCGTCACTACTACCAAATATTTCCACACCATAGAATAGAGTCGGTATGAGACATGTTTTAGCAACCAAGAGCCTGAGATGAAGAGGAATGAGTTTTTGGGTAAGCGACAACTGTCTAACCAACCCGAATGTTTTCCCTGACACTTTCGTAATGTGGTCGCACCATGTTAGGGTATTGTTGAATTGGATTCCCAGGTTAGTGGTATCCTTAGCATATTCCAGTGGAACATTGTTTATTGTCAGCTTAGGCAGATCACTGGTATTAAGATCTTTCTTGTAAATTACTACACATTTCGACTTTTTAGGATTCAGCCCCAAACCATTCGCTTTAGCCCAATCACTAATTTCCACAAGATCCCTATTACAAATTCTTACACACTCATTTAATTCACGTAACGGACGACTTACATAAAGTTGTACATCATCGGCATACAAGTGGACATTACAGCCTTTTAGACAATCCGGAAGGTCGTTGATATACACGGAGAAGAGTAAGGGCCCAAGGACAGAACCTTGAGGAACACCACGAGTTAGACGTAAAAATCCTGACATACAAGACCCCGAGACCACTGCTTGGCTTCTATCACACAAATATGAATTAATAAGACGCGCCGCTGTTGACGAAAAATTGTAGAGATTTTTAAGCTTAGTAGTTAGGATATTGTGGTCAACTGTATCAAATGCCTTGCTGAAATCTAGTAAAGCTAATAATGTAACATTGTTATTGTCCGTCTGCCTTCGTATGTCTTCTACTATTTTCAAGATAGCTGTCGTGCAGCTTCTGAATTTTTGGTAACCAGATTGTAGTCGGCTTAACAGAGAATTGGATGAAAGAAATGTCTGAATCTGTTTGGCCATTAGTTGTTTAAATACTTTTGCCAAAAAAGGGAGAATGGAGATTGGTCTGAACTCGTTTTTATCTTTTGGAATGGGTATAATTTTAGCAACTTTCCAACAGTCAGGAAATAGAGAGGTGGTGAATATCGTATTAAATATATAGGTGATATGATCAAGAAGCAGAGGAAGTAATATTTTCAAGAGTTTTGGGTTAACTTTGTCTAAGCCTTCCGCATTTGATTTAACTTTTAGAACACTTTCTAAAACATCACATGAATTTACACACTCGAAACTAAAACTACTATCACAGAGGGGTAAAGCGTTCAGGTACAAATTTTGGGTTGCTGCAGGTACGTTCAGATTTACAAATTTTGTATTGAGTTCCTCTACGTCCAAGTCTGATTTTAATTGAGTCTTTGCCTTTCCTACACCTAAGCTTTTTAATTATTTCCATGTCTGATTTGGGGTTCTCGCATTACTAAACTTAGTCTTGATATAATTAGATTTGGCAGAGAATATTGCTTTTGTTACTTTTGCTCGTAAAGACTTAAACTTACGGAGTAGAAAGTCCGTTTTGTAGCGTTTCCATTTTTTATATGCTGTGTCTCGCAACTTAATTTGATATTTGATGTCAGGGCTGAACCACGTATTTTGTGTTGGCTTAATAATTTTACTTTTATGAGGAACGCATTTATCGAACAGAAGCTCAATGTTTGTATTAAGTATATACATTTGTTCGTTAACGGTTGTGATGTTATATATATTTGTCCAGTCACAATTGTTAAATTCAACCAGTAAGTTTTCGTAGTCAATTGACTTAAAATCTCTAAACCTAATTAAAATGTCAGAATAATCTAGTGGAAATTCATACTAGTACCAAAGAACCAAAGTACCTGTATGAAAAACTGGAATTCTTAGCATCACGACATACTAATAATATTGTCTGCTTAAGACATCAATTATCCTCATCCGAAAAACATTTTTATATATATGCTGTTCGCCTATGGAACAATCTGCCGCATGATGTAAAGACAATTAGAAGCGCACCTCAATTTCGAGTTAAACTATTTGCACACTTCCAAAATAATAGACAGTAAAAGCTTAGCACATATATAATATAATCTACCATAATCTACTAAAATTATCAATTTCTTTTTCACAATGTTTTGGTTTTTGTTTTTTTCTTAATGTTAATGTGTCATTTATTTAGATTTAAGGATTCAATTAGAATTTTCGTATTTTGTGAATTTTTATATCCTTGCAAAGGGTATTATAATTTTGCCCAGAAGTTTGCAACGCATAGAAATATTCATTTCCGACCCTATAAACTATATATATTCTTGATCAGGGCGACGAGCTGAGTCGATTGAGCTTTGTCCGTCCGTCTGTCTGTCCATCTGTCCGTCTGTCTGTCTGTTTCTACGCAAACTGGTCTCTCAGTTTTAAAGCTATCGAGCTGAAACTTTGCACAGAGTCTTCTTTTTACTGCACACTGATAATATGTCGGAACCGACCGGATCGGATGACTATATCTTATAGCTGCCATAGGAACTATCGGTCGAAAAGTGGGTCTTTGTGAGAAAAACTTGTTATTTTTAACGTAAACGCCTCCCGCTTCAGCAATTATTAGTTTTACACGTTTTTACACAGATTTGGAAGTTTTGGTCAAAATCGGATGACTATATCTTATAGCTGCCATAGGAACTATCGGTCGAAAAGTGGGTCTTTGTGAGAAAAACTTTTTGTTTTTAATGTAAACTCCTTCCGCTTCAGCAATTATTAGTTTTATACGCTTTTACACAGATTCGGAAGATTTGGTCAAAATCGGATGACTATATCTTATAGCTGCCATAGGAACTATCGGTCGAAAAGTGGGTCTTTGTGAGAAAAACTTTTTGTTTTTAATGTAAACGCCTCCCGCTTCAGCAATTATTAGTTCTACACGCTTTTACACAGATTTGGAAGTTTTGGTCAAAATCGGATGACTATATCTTATAGCTGCCATAGAAACTATCGGTCGAAAGGTGGATTTTATTTAGAAAAATTGTTTGTTTTAATGCTTACGTTCGTAAACTATGATGTATTAAAACATTTGCAAGGGTATAAAAACTTCGGCAAAGACGAAGTTAGCTTGGCCTTCTCGTTATTTGTATTTTTGTGACTAGTGCCCTAATCATAAGTTTTAAACAACTTGTAGCACTAGAAAGTAAGTAAGTAATAATAATAAATATCTTTGCAAAAAACGACCACAGCAACATTAATACTTAGCTGCTTAAACTTTCCTTGTAAGTGAGCTCCATTAGAAATCCATTTATATATCTCCATCACGTCGTCTTCCATAACGTTTACTTTTATAGCCTAAGCATACTGAGTACATCTAGCATCCAATATCCTGAGTCAAAAATATTTACCAAGGTGAAATTTGCCAGATTTGTAGCATTTTACTATCATCGACCCTCTTAACATTTTTACACGACAAAATCTTAAAAATGTTGGCAGAGCAAATGGTTATTAAGCATTTAAACTAGAGTTCTACACGATTCTATTTGCTGTGTATACAAAAGCCACAGAGTAGCAGCGACGTCGCTACTCCGACGGTATACGAGCTTACACTGCACTCTTTTACAACAACAAACAAGTGCAAAAGCGTGGCTCACACACACACGCGATGCCAAAATTACCTTGTGTATTTTGCAGCCACTGATTTAAACTCAAGATGTTGAATGTTAGATGTGCTTAGTGTGATTAGCCTATTATTGAATTGTTTGCACATAAATTAGATAATTAAATTTGACAGGTCAAGCATCGCCAGCTGCCACATTTGGCCTGCTTTCTTATAGAATTCATGCATTCTTCGAAATTTTGAACTTAAAAAAAATTTATTAGTTTCAAATTGATACTTCTGCGCATTAAATTAATATTCCAAGTTTCAATGCAGTACTTTCTGGGCTAACTTTGATACAAAAAAAGTGATACTAGTTTCAGTTTCAATTTGAAACACGTGTTTCAAATTGTTATTGATACAAATTTTTTTGGGTGTACTAATCATTAAGGTTTGTTTTCCTTATAACTCGACTATTGTTAATTCGATCTTTATCATTTCTTTGGTAATCGATTACTAAATGTCTTTAGAGGGGAGATGGTAAGAAATGAAGTTTTGTCATGTTTCGGACATAAACTTCTTACACTTGCAGGCAGATCAAGTCTATTTTAAATTTTTTCCACGCCCCTCGCGCCTTGGCAATTTGGAAAAAAGTCATATTTTCCAAAGTTTCGTAGTTAGATGGTTCGTAGCATTTAGATATTATATTATTATTTAGATATTAGTTAGAAATAAGCATTATCGATTTGCTGAGGAAATTATAAAGATCGGATTAACGGTTTTTAAGTTAAGGAAAAAAAGTCCAGTATATTAATGTCGGGCTTGACCGACTTTCTCACTTGTTTTGATCTAAATTCCTTAACCTTCATTTATAATCCCAGGAGTCATCGCTTAGTCGTTTCAATTAATTTTACATGCATTACATTCATCTTGAAAACGCTACAAAAATATTCAATAAAAATAAAGGCTTAAATTAGTAGGCTTAGTAGATTTTATACTAAAATAAAAATTACACAATATTATAATTAATAAACTTTTGCCCAACCCACTTCCAACTTATTTATTCGATTCTGCTGTACCAGCCAGTTGTGCAACGGCTGGAAATAGCTTAACAGGCCATCCATTTTCAGCTCATGTTCACCAAGAAGCTCCTGTAACACTTCTCTATAATGCCTTGAAGAGCCCAAGGACATGGCTTGGCGCAAATTAGGTCCAATCTCACTTCTATCCGAAAGATCACACAGATCTAAAGGTCCACGATGCTTAATCTTAGAGCAATAGTTATTAAGCAATTGAAACTGCAAGACCGTACTCAAAATATGACTGTGGGAAAAATAAGCGGGTTGAGAGTTTTGATAAGAGTTTGTAGGGTATAGCCTCTAGTACCTACCTCCAATACTGATCATCCACTTCCATTAGTAATTTTGCTGGCACATCAAATTCTAATTTACTTCTTCGCATGGGAGCCGTTGCTCCTGTATAATACTCTGTCAGACGCCAATAGGCCTCATTATCATCAGCTTTAATATTACCGCTCAAGACCTCTATCCGGTATTTATCCAATACGTAGAAAACTGGCAAGAGAAAGATCACTCGTAGACCCTCTAGATACAAACGATTCAAACGCGAGGGCAATTCTAGCCATTTGGCTTCTCGCAGTAAGCCTAGTTTTTGTAGATAGAGCGGCGAGGAGGCGGCCAAGGAAAAACATTTCCCAATAGCATCACTAAAATGGGGAAAGGGTTCTTCTCGCAAAATGGTGGGCTGCACAGAGGCAGCACGAGCATAATGCAGCTCACTTTGAGCTTCGAACATGTTGAAAAACCGCTCCTCATCGTTCAATGGGCAGTAGGTAAAGTTGGTATGGGATGCGGTGAAATAACTCCAAGACTTATGCCAGCAACGATCCTTGTCCATTTCAAATGAAGGTTGGGCATGGGTCCAGAGAGAACTAATAGATCAAAATTCTTTTAATATTACTGTTATACAAACTGTACCCAAAAAGTAAAACCAAAACTTATATGGAATCTCAAAATGGTTTAGAGCAAGCTCTGTCTTAATTCCAAGACACAAGTTCTATATAATGTACAGTCTCTCGAAAAACGTGTGATTTGTGGTTTTTGGTGCTGATGCTGCTGTGAAATGCACAATCTTCATATATTTACTAGGGATGGAAATATCGCTAGCCAAGGGATGGAAAATCAGCATCCACTTGACAGGAAGAAATTCCGGAATTTTCAAGCGCCTAGAAAAATTGGTTGGGTCCTTTAGAATGAGATGGGAATAAATTTAACGCAGCAACAACAAATTTATAAGCGTGCTCTCCTCTCTTTATTTCGGCACGTGCGTCTGCAGAAATAACATCATATGTAACTCTCTTCACTATTCACGGCGGCACACACACTCCCACATGCAAAAATTGGGTTTCTCTTTCTATTTCTTGTAGTTGTTCTTGCTTAAAATAAATTTTTTGCATTTGTATTTGGTTCCACGCCGCCGTAAGCTCATTCTGTGCACTCCAGATCTAAAATCACTCAAATTTTTATAAAGAACGCGTTTAAAGTTCTCAATGGGTTTATCACAGAAAAAAGTGGTTCTTTTAGTTTTAAGTTAATCTAGTAAAATATTTTTAATTTAAAATGCTCACTAATAAAACTTGAAAATGTGGTGTTTTAACTGAAAGCCGAGGTATTATTGTGTCATATCGACTGCAGGACAACTGAGATATGACGCTCTTGCATTAACATGAAAATAAACCTGTAAAATAATATTTCGACAAATTTTGATCTCACGTGTAAAGTATAAGAGATATCAATATGAAAATTTTACACAAAATAGTACACAATACAGCGTATATATCTGCATCATTAAGTCAAAAATTGTATTTTTTGAGTTATGCCAGTATTGAAGTAAGTGAGCGATATGTTAACATGTTAACATGAATGTTAAGCGCTGTTAATTAACATTAGAGGAGGCTATTGAACATTTAATCGGTTAAAGCTCCCGTTTAGCTCTTTGATTAAAGCACTTTCTCTAAATGTAAAAAAAGTTTTTTTTAAAAACAAAACAACTGTATCTATATTAGAAAATGGCAGAATACAAATATATAGCAGCTAGAAACAAAATAAACCCTTTTATTTTTTTATGTTTTGCTCCGGCTTGGGTTCAGTTTCGGGAAGGAATAATTTTCGACTTTGGTTCGATGTTTGACTCCGAACCGGCTTGCAGTCCTAATATAACACAGTGGAACACTTAAAATAGCCGGCGATTGGGACCAATAAATTGTGAAACTAGAACATCTAGTAGCAACACCTCATACCCAGTTTTTCTTCAGCACGTCAAGTTCGATTTAATGGGCACATTTATACTAGCAACACACAACTACAACATATCTTGCTGGTTAAAAAAATATGAGAACTAAAATTTTAGAAAATTCACCAAAGTTAGAGGGAGTCACCACCATTGATATACCAAATTCCCGCCTCCAATGAACAAGCGGTTAGTACCCGGCCCATGGAGGACTAACTTAGAAAATGGAATTAATGGAAAACCACTTGATAGAATTGTATAAGATTTTAACTATATTGGGATACGGACTAATAAAATGTGTACTTAAGAGATGGTAACATGCATCGAAAAACCGCGATGGTGGGTACCACATTTGACAGCACCCATCATCGTGGCAATATAGGCCATAAACTAGAGATCAAAATAGACTGAATCGCGTTTTCAGTTTTACCAATAAAGGCTTGGTTCGCGGTTCTTAGGCATTTATAAACTAGCAATTGCCTTCGAACAACATTGACCATTTAGGTGAATCCAGTTTCACCAAAATTATGGAATTAATCTTATGAGTAAAGTGCTTCACTACCAGCAGAAAAACAGATCGGATCAACTAAATACATCAATTCAAGGCATCTTAGCGTATCGCGGTTTGTCTCTCAAACCAAATTTTATTTTTTCTTAGTGGAAATGACGAATTTTATTCATAGGATTTATTGCATAATTTTGGAGACGCTCTTGAAGCCCATATGGTCAATGTTGTTCTGAGGCAATCGCTTGTACAAAGATACCAATAGCCCTCGACTTCAGGCTCTGTCTGTCTGTATAAACACCTAGATCTCGGAGACTATAAGAGCTAGAGCTACCAAAGTTGACATGTAGTCTTCTTTTATCTGCACGCAGATAAAGTTTGTTTCAAGTTTTTGCCACGCCTACCACCGCCCCCACAATAGAAAATGTTGAATAACTCCCACATGTTTTAAGATATCGAGTTCAAATTGATAACTTAAATTTATATTAGCTATAACAATAATCCATAAAATTTACATCAAGATCGGGTAATATATAGCCGAGTTAAAAAAGTGTTGCATACTTTTTAGATGGTCACACTAAGGAACTCAGGAACACTGTTAAACATGTTTTTTCATAAGTAACGGGTATATCGAAGTCGGTTAGAGCCGACTTTAACTTGCGCTCTCGTTATCTCTAGCTTATGGCCTATATTGCCTCGATGAAGGGTGCTGTCAAATGTGGTATAACAACATGGTGGGAATTTAGTATAACAAATGTGGAGACTCCCTCTAACTTAGGTGAATTTTCCAAAATTTTAGCTCCCATCTTGTTTTAACCAGCAACAGATGTTGTAGCTTTGTGTTGCTACTAGATGTCTCGAGTTTCATAATTTATTGGTCCCAGTCCCAGGCTATAAAAAAATTGAGTTTTATGGCAAAGTGTAATTATTAGAATCATTTAATGACACTTTGATATGAAAATGGTTCAAAGGATATCTACTTATTTTCTAAACTCTCCCAAGAGGAATGAGACTCATAGACACTGCAAAGAAGAAAAGAGACATCGAAAATTCAAGTGACCTAAAGAAATCTCATAGTAAACTTTAAGCCGTGTGACACAAGCGTGAGCGATGGTGCAGTACGATAGAATGACTTCCATTCTTAATAAAATTTCATATGCTGAGCATTAATGAGTTGGCGAAACCCAAAATTGTTTAAGGAATCTTATTGTGTTTAGGTTGCAATCATGATATTCCGAGGTGGGATCGAAGCCACGACCTCTTTCAAAGCAGGCACACACATTATCCTACACCAAAACCGTCCAGTACTTCTCAAAAAAGTAATGGGACTCAAATTGATTTGATTCCTTGATAGAAATTCTCTAGATTTAGTACCGTGTGCTTAAGAGACTTTAACAGAATTGCAGCGCGATCTCAATCCAAAACCGAGAAACAATAGATTTGGGATTACATTTTGGGGCACATTATGTACTTACTTACCTTTCCATCTGGGGTAGTCCTAAGCCTCTAAAAAATTCCGCAACATTCCAAAATACTCTCTGTGTGGTGGTCAAACCACGTCGTTGTAAGGCCTGAGTTATGTTTAAAACACCCACTTCCAAATCAGGCAAATCCCTAAACCAAGTGAAATGTTTTCTTCCAAAAGAGTTGCCTATAAAAACCTCTGACAAGTGTTGTGGGTAGGGTTTGCCTTTAGGTACCAAATCTATGCCATGCATTTTTCTTAAGGAACCCCTTACATGAGCATGAAACTGCAAAAATAATGGTCTTAGATCAAACATTAACTGTTCCATTAGCGTCATTGCTTGTCTACCACTTAATTCCAAGGATCTGAACCAATAGTCTGCTGGCTGATCATAGCCATTAAGATGGGCGGTCTTCTGATAAAGCTGCATAAAGTCCACAAATTGCCAGCGATTGGCCAGTCCGGTTCGTTTTCGCCACTCCAACCAATAAAACTCTAGCTCATCTGTGTCCTGACTGTTATTTAATATGGTCTGTACTTCGGGTGTGAGACGAAGGGAGCAGTTGTTAGGATTTTTATGCTCGCACAGCTGAATATGCTGATAACTATTGCTCATATTGGCTAGCAGAGTATTTATCCTTCTTAATTGCCCACCTGATAGGGCCGCATAGCCTAGTTGAGGGAATTTCAAGAGTTGCCTTTTTTGTAAAATATCACCTAAATTCAAGCTCTGAAATTTCTTTACCAAATGAGTTTGCATTTTTATGTATGAACTCAATTTCTCATTTGCTAAATCAATCTCTAGTAAAGCTAACAGATCATTTGATCCCTGTAGCTCCTGCTGCAATTGAGCTAAAACCTGTTTATCATAGTTAGTTGCTAAAAATAGATTACTTTCGCTTAAAAACTGTGCTAAGGTGGGATCGGTGGAAGTCTGGACTGGCACTAAACCTGAAAAGAGCTGAATAAACCCAAATATAAATATTGTAAATTTCTCAGAATTTATTTAACCCACCAACAGTAGGTAGCCCCACATCTCTTTCACTTTTGCACTCATTGAAATTCTTAACCTGTTCACGTTCCGTACTCGACCAGCGCTGTTTGACAACTGAAACTAACGATCCGTGCACAATTTGTAATTATATTGCTTTTCACATTTCACCATTTGAATTTTAAAGAAACTGGTAACTTTATTGAGTAAAAGAACTTCAAAACAGTTAAAAGAGAGTTTCCCAATTAAGAGGACACACATTCTGTAAAGAGAAATACAATGTTGAATTAATGCTTTGGGAGCAATTTGAGTTTAGCTCCGACTTACTGTCTGATGCTGTCCAGCCTATGTGAACGGAATTCTTGATGTTTTCGGCCTCTAGCCAAACACGCAGTGGTTCAAAGTACTCGGCTATGGCCTTGCCAGTCATTACACGTTCGCCGTTGAATGCCTGCAACGCATCGGGCCATGGCTTAGAGGCACCCATAGACAGCATATTGCTAAAGGAAAATAATAAGCAAGTAAAATGTATGAAAATAATATTGTTTGAGATGATTATGCGGATTCAAAAAGATAGAAAGTTTAGAGTATTTGGGTTTATATGGTTGATTAAGTTAAATATAAGTTAGTTAATTAAGGTTAATAAAAAGGAAAATAAACCAGGGACCGTAATCATTATAAGTTTTATTTTAAAAATCTCGAAATAATGATTATAAAATGATTTTTACGATTTTCTTCAAAGATAATGATTATTTTTGAGTAATAAAATAAAACTTAAATAATAATAATTATTTCTGAGCAAAAAAATAAAACTCAAAAATAATGATTAAAAATGATTTTTATTTTTTTTGCTCAAAATAAAACTCAATCTTAAATTACGGCTTCTGTGTTAAACTTTTCGCGGATGTGATTTCACATTCTTGATCTATGGTTGAATACCTTTCATATGATATACCACATGTCCTTCAAGGACGAATATTAAGGATCTACTATTTTCTATTAAATTTCATTTATTCCTCTATTTTCTGTTGCAGTATGTATGTAGTATGTATTATGAAGAAAATACGAAAAAACGCTATGTGACACAAGCATATTTCAAGCTGAAGTATGTATGTGCAATCTCCCGTTGCGTAATATGGGAAAGAACTATCATAATAGAGAAATAGCTAAACTCTCAGATAGCCAAGCAGCGCTCTAAGCGCTCAGCAGCAATAAGTTCACCTCTAAGGTAGTCTTAGAGACAAAAAAACAAATTGGACCAACTAGGCAGCAGGAACAACCTGACCCTAAGATGGCACAACAACATCCCCGGAAACGAATTGGCCGACGAATTGGCACGCAAGGGTGCAACAACCGCAATGGTCACCATAGGTGTTATAGGCCAACACACAATGAAAGGGCTTCAAAGAAAGGAAGAAAATGTGCTTAGAACAGCCTCCTGGGTAAACACCAGGGGGATGAGACAAGCTAAAGCATTAATAGTCAACCACGACCTCAAAAGTTTCCAAAAGTTAATCCAACAAAGAAAGAATGCCCTCAGGATTCTGACAGGGCGAAAACACAGGTCACTGCGGAGCCACATGTACAAGTTGGAAATAACAAACACCCAACTTTGCAGATATTGTGGAGTCCTCTGAGCATATACTAGCACACTGCAATGCCCCTGCGAGGCGCAAAATCATCAGATTTGGGAAACACATTCTACACCCATGCAATATCAATAACTTAAAACTCACAAAAATCCTGTCTTTTGTACAGGAAATAGGGCTGCTAGCAACAGACCGAAATTGGTCGCGGTGCACCACTTTACAACCAATAAATAATAACTAATAACTAATAATACCCAAAATAATACATACTACATACATACTGCAACAGAAAATAGGGGAATAAATGAAATTTAATAGAAAATAGTAGATCCTTAATATTCGTCCTTGAAGGACATGTGGTATATCATATGAAAGGTATTCAACCATAGATCAAGAATGTGAAATCACATCCGCGAAAAGTTTAACACAGAAGCCGTAATTTAAGATTGAGTTTTATTTTGAGCAAAAAAAATAAAAATCATTTTTAATCATTATTTTTGAGTTTTATTTTTTTGCTCAGAAATAATTATTATTATTTAAGTTTTATTTTATTACTCAAAAATAATCATTATCTTTGAAGAAAATCGTAAAAATCAAAAATTTAAAAATCATGGTGGATATGCAGAGATTGTACAAAAATAAGAATTTTGGTGTAAATCATTTCTTTCTAGGTCCATTATAAGTGGGTGATTTTTTTACTTAAAAAAAATAAAATAATCATTATTTACGGTCCCTGAAATAAACTGATTCACGTAAGAGACTATTTGGTTTCCCGCTACATGGACTTTGTCTTATCTCTAGAAAGAAACGCTTTCTTGACTCTTAGGAGAGTCAAGGGACATTTATTCTTATCCTTGAGAAGAGACTTTTTCCTAAGAAGAAACGTTTTTTTTCCTCCCAGAAGTGTCGCAGAGTGTCACTGAAGAATCGCATTCTTATCATCTGCGATAATAAATGTTTGCTGGGTTTATTTAGTTTGCGTGAGACAGACAAGGTGAATTTACTAATATTAACTATTAGTACTTATATTTATTAATATTAATAAATTCACCTTGGCCCAGACGTATATCCGGAATGAAAAAATGCTAAGTCGACACCGCTTTTGTTAGAAATCGGTCAGCTGTTCGCTTTCACTTACGCTCTCTGGCTACAGTTGTTCAGCTGTTCGCACTCATTTATGAATATTTCCCTCTTGCTCTAACTCTGTGATTTCTTATGTGGCACTATAAGTATCATGATTCAACTAATACGGTGTGGCACTTATCCAACAATGTGAACTAAGCGCTTTTGCTGAGAGCGCGAAAGAAAGAGTAAAAGTCAGCGTAAGGGTAAAAGACGTACATACACACACTTTCGTATGTGTATAGAAAAAAGGCAATGCTGAAACAACATAGCGTTCTGTGAAAAAGAAATCCACCCCTTTAAAATCCCCTCTGCAAAACACACAACCTTCTTCTTCTTTAAATGTCAACTACGCACTGAAATTTTGTGGACCGAGCCAGGACCGAACTTAGATAGTACCATACCTGTCTTGGTTGTATCATGATAAGTATATCGTTGAAATCGTACAATTTGTAAACGTGAAATTTATCATTATTTCTTTGCGCTACCGAAAGCAGAGAATGACTAATTCTGTGGTGGGTCTTCACCAAAAATTTCAATGGTTATGAAAAGGTTAACTGAATTTCTTTCAATCTTTTACTCAAACTACGTCCTCACGCCAGAATTTTTCGATAAAATCCATGAACTGATCTTAAACGTTCGATTTTGAAATTTTCGTGATATTTCGTGATCAATAATGGAACATTTTAGGAACATTTTGTAAATATTTTTTAAAGGATTAAAATTATTTCGCATTGAAGTAGAATGACCAGACTCTGGTCACCAGAGTAATATATTTTTTTATTTTTCTACTCAAAAGTCCCACATCTACGAAAACACTTAGTTAAGAATTAAGCAAGAGTGCTGATTTTCCAGAATACATTCGGAAATTCGATTAAAATGTTTTACCTTTACGAACATTAACAAGAGTCGAATAAAGATAAACGGGAATTAAAGTCATAGGCTGAATAACCAGAGAATAAAATCGAAATATATAACGGTAAGAGGTTACGTTAGCAGTTCTGGCCGATAGCTTTTTTCCAGTTACAATAATATTACGGTTGTGGGATATGGCTTATGGTTATTTACTCTAATCTGATTCTGGTTACGGTTATTGGTATAAAATATCACTTTGGCAAATCATGCAGACAAAAGAAGCTCCATTTGTAATCTTATTTGTTAAATATAAGTACTAACTGCTTTAAAAATTTTTACCCTGTGTTACACTTTGTGACGCAAAGTAATCCCAGAATAAAGGCACACGAAATACAAGAATGTGCCAGAAACATTTTTCTCTTGCATATATACCTATATATACATATATAAATGCATGTTTAAGGCTTTGCTTTTCATTCTCGTTCTGAGAAAGAGAGTTAAGAAAGGAGATCGCGCTAACACAAGAATATGTGCGAATGCTTATGTTTTCTTACAAACAAATAAGCATAACAAATAAAGGAAAATAGTTGAGGAAGAAGAGAGACAACGCAGTAAACAACAATCTTTACTTCTTCATCTTTCCTGTTTTTGGTTATCAAATTAATTAAAATTTTTACTAGTAGATGAAAAATAGAAATGAAACATATATCTTTTTATGTTTCGGTACTGACAATGAATACTGATGATGGATATGTTATGGGTTATGGGCTTCGTTTAAAGAAACAAATTTTTTCTTGGTTGTGGCTACGGTTTCAGTTAGACATTTTATTCTTAGCGGTTGAAGGTTACGGTTTCGGTTACGAGAGATTACAACCAGGGTTCGTAAAATAACACACATTTGTTTTTTACACGCCCAATATTAACACAAAGAAAAAATTAAGTCTGTAAAAAATATTTATTTTCACACGTGTTGCTAACAATTTTTTACAGAAGAAAATAAAAATTTTTTTTCATGTTATTAACGAGAGAATTTTTTTCACGCGTGTTACTAACAGGAGTGAAATAATTTTTTGCTAACATCTGTGAAAAAAAAATCCAGAGAATTTTTCACACAATATTTTTCTCCCGCGTGTGAAAAATTTTCAGAAATTTTTTTCATTGCAATTGTATTGGTGTGTATGTGAGACGCGCTGACTCTGGCCGCAAGACGAGTACATTTGAATTGGAGTGTATGTGAGACTGTGGCTCAGCCAGAGCACAGATGGGGGTGGGCAGGCACACTTTTTGCGTGTGTCTCTCCGAATTTCGTAATGACCTGCTGCACTATGCAGCTGTGACCGCAAATATCCAGATTAAAGCAAAACATTCGACCTTTAACTCTGTCAGCAATGGAGTGATGAGAGGGAATATCCCTTTTTATGAGGGCCATAAAAATTGGCGTTCCCCAGTTGTCGCATCTACCTGTTAACCGTCAATGGACTGGGAGTCAAAATAGATAAGAGTTAACCATTTTAAAAAAGAGACAAATGCATATTGTACAGGTACTTTTCTGGTGACGCCACGTAAAATGTAATTGATTTTTTGTCTTCAAGCCAAACCTGGTATCTTCATTTAGAGTACATTTAAAAATTGTTTCAAATAATTGGTTTTCAATCTTATTCGCAATTAATACAATTTCTTTTTACTATTACTATTTAATAGTCGAATGTTTGGACTCAATGTGGATATTTGCAGTCACAGCTGCATAGTGCTGCTGTAGGCAGGTCATTACCCAAATCGGCTCGATCGCACAAAGAGTGTGTGCCTTTTACCCACCCTCGTTTGTACTCGGCCTGAGCTCAGGCTAGCCGACGCGTCTCACATACACACCAATACAATTGCAATGAAAAAAATTTCTGAAAATTTTTCACACGCGGGAGAAAAATATTGTGTGAAAAATTCTCTGGATTTTTTTTTCACAGATGTTAGCAAAAAATTATTTCACTCCTGTTAGTAACACGCGTGAAAAAAATTCTCTCGTTAATAACATGAAAAAAAATTTTTATTTTCTTCTGTAAAAAATTGTTAGTAACACGTGTGAAAATAAAAATTTTTTTCATTGACGTTAATTATCATTACAGAAAAATATCTTTTAAGCATTTTACGAACCCTGTTTACAACACTGTGAATACGACAATGGTTTTTTGGAATCGGGAACATTTGATAATTCCAATTCCGCATAACTGGCTCGAAATAGGAGACTGTAGCAGGGCTGAATAAAAATGTCAGTTCTGAAACCTATCGGTGAGAAATAATGGCCTATGTTCGACACATAAACTGACTCGGAGGTAAGAGATTTGGTTTACTCAAAAACTCACTGATTTATCAAATTGCCCTCGACAAATGCGAAGTAAATTTAAGTGGCATAAGCGACAGCAATCTAATGCTGTTTAGCACACAGCTGCCTTCCATTCTACCCATTGACCTGTGGACAAAGCCGCATATAGAGCGGAACGTTATTCATGGTAGAGATTAAAAAATAATCAAAAAAAAAATCGCCAAATTATCACAATCGCGCGTAAAATGAAGATAATACAGACTAACTTTTTGTACTTATAAATTAGTAGAGTTTTAGTACTATTATTAAGAGAATGGGTCAAAAGATTGTTCTTATCCCACATGGGCCACTTAATCTAGGTTGACTAATCAAGCACAGTTTCAAAACAAGCTAAAGATTAAAGATTTTTTAAACAGTCTTCTTTATATATAGACCAACGTCGAACATTAAAATCAGAAAACTTGAGGAATATTTAGGGAATCTTTGTCTGATTTCCATTATCTTCCTAAACGAGGCAGCAGCAGCTCAGCAGCAAGTGTCTCATACATTCACAATGTCCAACTTTTTAAGTTTCAATATAGTACTTACCGGAAGGCTTCACCTGCAGCCGCACTACCATAGATATCACAATTATCCAAAGGCAATTCCTTATTAGAGGGATCATATTGACCAGCCTTGATGCAAGCAGACTTATAAAACTGGAACTGTATGATGAAGGAAACCAGATATCTAGAAGAAGAAAAAACCACAATAAGCCCCTTCTCGTTACCCAATCTTAGTAAGCACCAGTTTTTCTTCACCCACCTCAAATACTCCACATCTGCGGACACATGATACTTGGCTGGTGGATCAAAATCCTTTTCACTTCGCACTACAGGCGGTTCAATGCCGGAGTACTCTTCTCTTAACTTCCAGAAAGCACAATTCCAATTCTCTTTCTCCACCTCACCACGGAACAGGGACCAGCGATACTTATCCATGGTAAAAGCGAAAGGTAAGAATACAATCTTATCCAAAGCCGTCAGAAAGAGCTGATTAATGCGCGCCTCCTCATCGCGTACATAGTTCGAGAGCAAGCCAATCTTCTCCAGATGTTTGGGTGTGGAGACAGACAGCGATAGAACATCGCCGACAGCCTCATGGAAGCCAGGATTGGCGCCCGTACGATAAACGAAAGGCAAATGTTGATACTGCAGGAAATACTGAATGTGTCCCAGCTCATGGTGGACAGTGAAGAGCTGACTCTGGGTAACTGTGGTGCATTGCTTAATGCGCACATCATCCTGGAGATAAAAGTCCCAGGCACTGGCATGACAAATTAAATCGCGACCATCAGTAGGCTTTTCAATAATGGACTTATCCCAGAATTCCCTGCAAAGAATGTAAGATATCAGGTAAGAGTCATTTTTTAAGAATTTCCAAGTTGGACTCACTGTGGTAGCTTGGTCAGGTTCATTGAGGTGAAGAAATCATCTCCCATTTGGAACATTTTGAGAGGAGTGTAACCCTGCTTCACCATCTCATCGCTGACATCCACCAAAGGTTTTCCAGGGAAGGGCGATACCAGATCCGCTATTTCCGACCATTGTTGAGCCCACATATTACCCAGCAGATGCATGGGAAGGGGTCCCTTTTCGGAGACCACATCATCACCATAATGCTTCCTCAAGCGATAACGCACATAGCCATGAACCTGTTCATAGAGCGGACGTATTTCGGCAAATATATCCTCCAATTGTTGTTCAAAGGTCGCGTCTTCATACTCATCCAGCCAGACTTCGGCTCCGGAGGTAAAGTCTGCAAATGTATGAATAGTGTTATGAAACCTTTTATAGCGTATGTAAAGCTACAAATGACAATACAGGAACGGAACTAAACCACCCACATTATCCGACCTGCTTGCATCCCTGTCTCCCATCCCTATTCTGCACAAGGGTAAGCAAATACTGAAACTTACTATTCAACTTCGCAGCCTTGGTATTGAGTTCCACATACTTCTCGAACTGCGGACGGACTGCCGTACCCGCTTTGTCATAGAACTCGCGCCAATAATACTTCAATTCCTCATGATCACGACTTTTGGTGATCACCTCCTCGATCTCCGGTTCCAAAGCCAAGTCACATTTGGTCTTATCCTTATAATCGCACACCTTCACCTTAGCAAAATTGGACTCCATCGCGGAGAGAGTCTCCAAGAATTCAGCATAATCTGCCTCGGATAAAGCAGCATAACCCAATTTGGACAAAGCCTTAAATTGTCGCTTCAAATCCTCCGATTGATAGCTACGCCATGAAAATTTCTGTATATCACTTGACACTTCCTTCAAAAACTTGGCCAACTCGGCGGATATTTCATTCTTCTTCTTCTCGTTTTCATCATTGATGTTGGAGGCATATGCCCAGGCGCCTTCGGTTTCGACGTTTGTACGCTTCGCCAACTCTTTGTTCAGATTCTCCAAATACTCTTTGGCTTGAATCTCCTCCTTGACCAAAGCTTCCGTTAGCTAGAAATAAGACAAAGCAATTATTTTGGAAAACTTTTTGGATTTTAAATCAAAGACTTACCGCCCAGGTAGCAACTAGGACTGTAAGCAGGAACAGCTTCATGTTGCACCCTGCTGTTTCTTCGCAGCTAGAAAAATGGAAATAACAAACATTTTTATTTTCTTATATTTGAGTTTAGATTAGAATTAAAAAGACGACGTCGAAACGTCTGGGGGAAAACTTTGCTTTGTTTTGTTTTGTAGCGGTAATTGACTCTGGGGTCAAAATTCTATATTTGTCTCGTTCTCATAATTTATATAAATTTTGTAAGCTTTTAGTTTGAACTAGCAAGTTTTTTCAGAGGAAAGTGGTTTGAAGTACGCTTCATTTGGGTGGGCTAATCATAACCGATAAGATTTCACTATTGATAAGTTAATGGCAAGTATAACTATACACGTACAACTGTTACAAATTACGCTTTAATGTTAAGGGAAGTACTTTTCAAGCAAAAAAGTTATTAACAGGCCATATAATTAGTTTGAAACTTTCTAGTTATCTCTTAAAAACGCAGTTTCGACAAACAACCGCCCGTCTGGTAAATATATAATTATAAACTTGGAAAAGTTAAGAAAAGGTTAGCAAATATAAATGGGAACACGCGCAACAACCGAGTTTCCATTTTGAATGCTCAAAAACACCTATTAAAGCTATACGAGGGTTGATAGAAACCGTTGCTGGGATGTCTTCAGATAACCTTTCTTTGGCATAGCTTAATCAACGGATGGCGCCATTTCTTGGATTGGAAAACAATTCCAGTTCTTCCAGCACCAATCACAACTATCGATGCTTGATACTGCCGCCCTTTTTATATATCTCATACAATCAGAAAATTTATTTTCTGTATTTCAGAAAAAGTAACCCTTAAATAAAATTTACAAATTTAAAAAAAATTCATATATAAATGGGATTTTAGACGCGGGAATTAAAAAAAGTACCCTAAAACAAGATCATCCTCAAATTTAGAAAAAAATGAGAGCGTAAGTTAAAGTCGGCTCTAACCGACTTCGATATACCCGTTACTCATGAAAAAACTTGTTTAACAGTGTTCCTGCGTTCCTTAGGGTGACCATCCGAAAGGTATGCAACATTTTTTTAGGGTGGGAAGAGGGGTAGCGGGGGGCTTGGTTCACTTTTTTGCTCATAACTTGAGAAAATCGATTCATTTTGTTAATTACTAACTATCTCTAGAAGGTACAAATCGTCTATCTTCAAAACTGTAGGAGATATAACGTTTTTTCCGAATTGCGGGGGCGGGAGGGGGCGTGGCCAAAATTTGAAACAAACTTGATCTGCAAGCAGATAAAAGAAGCATTTGTCCCATACATGTCAAACCTCTATCTCTTACCATCTCTGAGATCTAGGTGTTCATACAGACAGACGGACGGACAGACGGTCGGACATGTCTATATCGACTCGGCTGTTGATGCTGATCAAGAATATATATACTTTATATGGTCGGAAATGATTCCTTCTGCCGGTTACATACATTTGCACGACTTTAGTATACCCTTTTTACTCTACGAGTAACGGGTATAAAAACGGCAACAGTTACAATGATTCGAGCATAAGTGTCATTTACCGTTTACTTATCAAATATCATTATGTTAAGCAGAGTATAGAAAATCAAGAAGTCATGTTGGTTAAGATCTACTTTTTGTTAAAAATATGATTTTTTTTCAAAATAATAAAAAATAAATCGTTGGCCTTTTTAATAGCGAGTGTAAAAGCGTATAAAACTAATAATTGCTGAAGCGGGAGGCGTTCACATTGAAAACAAGAAAGTTTTTTTTCTCAAAGACCCACTTTTCGACCGATAGTTCCTATGGCAGCTATAAGATATAGTCATCCGATCCGGTCGGTGCCGACATATTAGCGGTGTGCAGTAAAAAGTAGACTCTGTGCAGAGTTTCAGCTCGATAGGTTTAAGACTGAGAGACTAGTTTGCGCAGAAACAGACAGACAGACGGACGGACAAAGCTCAATCGACTCAGCTCGTCGCCCTGATCAAGAATATATATGTATAGTTTATAGGGTCGGAAATGAATATTTCTATGCGTTGCAAACTTCTGGGAAAGTTATAATACACTTTGCAAGGCTATACAAAATTGAAAAATTTATGTTTTGGTATGAATATGACCGAGTCTATGCTATGCTAACAATTATATTTAAAATGTTGCTAAGAAATTCCTCTAACTACATTAAATAGAATTAACACTCAAAATAAAAATTTGAAAAAATTAGAAAGGAAATCCGAAACTTATCCCATATATTTCAAAATTAATATATATGATCGGAGACGATTCCTTCAATGCGTTGCAAATTTCTTGTCATCATTCCACTTTTTAAGTGTTTATAAAAATCTAAAAATGATAATGGGATGGCAAAGAGAACTAACTTGTCAACAGAATCGATCTTCAATTATGATGATTCGTCATTGTTTTACATGAACAATTGGGCAAAGAAATTGTGAGAATTTGTCAATGAACAACAAACACAATTAAGATATGGGACCTTGGTCTTTGTGCTTTACAAAATCAAAAGTACTGCTAGGAAATAGATCAAACAATATCAATATTGCCAGAAAACCGATCATCTGTTTAAGGACTGATTACCAAATTGGACTAAAAATTGACTGGTTACTTAACTCCATACAAATAGATCGACATCAACTCTATCAACATCATAAATAGTCCTCAGATAAGCGGCCTCAGCTACCGATAATTTCGTAGAAAATTGATGAACAATGTGTGATACTACTATGACTATGGGTAATCCGTTCAAAGCACAAAAAACAAGATAAGATTGTGAATTGGTTTGTCCCATCGTCTTATAACCTTATATTTATAAGCGAAAGATCTGGTGGATTTTCAAACCCACTATGAAAACTTCACGAAGCTTGCTTCATCGTTTAAGTCCGCATCTAAGTATTTCCAAGAGTTCCCAAGGGTATTAAATCTGATAAAGCAACATTGTTTGGAGTACAATCTTGGGACATCTTGCCTTTATACATATGTACCAGAAGTTCAACAATTTCTATAGTCACTTTTCCCAGGCTTATCAAGTTATGGCAGTTAAGCAACATTTTTTTTTGATTAAAAACAATTGGATCAAGAACGATTAGCAATTAACAAATTTGTTGTAAACTAACTCAATTAATTCACTTCTCTTGCGAGACTAATGACCAATAACCAAGTTCTACTCACATTTCGATTCAATATATTTATGTATATATAAATATTAATGTATTTGACAACTCAACGACCCACAACGAACTTGACCGGCTCGCCAGCAAATTGAAACTGAAAACTTTTGAATGCCAACTCGTGAGTTTTATAGCCAAGAACAACAGCGAGCGAGAACTGCGCGCCGATCGCGACGTGACCAAACGCTTTCAATGCGTCGGCTTCAGAGAGAAACGTCAGATATATGTGAGCATTTATTTATTGCCGCTCAACCAAGCTACAGATAGTTCAGGTAGAGGGCAGCAGAGATACAGCTAAGCCGTCAATAACGCTCATTTAATATGCCTGACACATTTCTCAACGGATGGATTCATAAGCAAATATCACAAAAAGAAGGCTCAAGAAACGAAAGAGAACTTTAAAGTCCAGAAAGTGATAATTTGTATGGTAAAAAAATTTACAAGTGATAGCTCTGATTGATTGAGGTGCGCCTAATGCGATTCTCTTGTTTCAAT
Source organism: Lordiphosa clarofinis (assembly GCA_018904275.1). Taxonomy (NCBI): domain Eukaryota; kingdom Metazoa; phylum Arthropoda; class Insecta; order Diptera; family Drosophilidae; genus Lordiphosa; species Lordiphosa clarofinis. The sequence continues at coordinate 1,563,892 of JAEIGQ010000063.1, read as the reverse complement.
TGCTCACAGAAAAGAAAGCCAAAAGCCCGAACGGTTTATAAATATCCTGGTTAATCGGATTTGGAAAGAAAACACAGCTTTCTTAAGTAAAACTGGAATATTTTTTGAGCGATATTTTTAAGCAAAAAAAATGTTTTAAGTACCAAGGCGCTGCGTGCTAAGTACTTTTCGCTCGTGGCTGCTTTGTTTTTGTTAATCATTGGCCACTAGCAACGAACGAATGTGAGAGCAATTCAGAACTTGAACTTAAGGTAGCTTACTGATGAGTTATCATCGTATCACCGCAAAGTATATTCGATTTATGGTGTAGAAGAAGTATTACCGTTGCCGGTTGGTCAGTTCCTGATCAATTTAAATTTTCGAAGGGAATTGGATGGTTTTGAAACTGGAGAGCTTTTCAGTAAAACAGTTGAATCACAAATTTGTGAATCAACTTTAGCTTAAAAAAGAGTTTAAATGTTATTTTGGGCGAGTTTTATTGGAAAATATTTTTAGAGTGAACGTTTTTTTTTTAGACTTTTGACTTCTTCTTTATTGGCCCGATATTCAGCTGCGCCCGGCTTATACGCCCTCTTTGCTGGAGCTTTTTAATTCATCCATGTCCTATTCAGCGCAGCCGCTTTTGCTTTAAGCGCTTGATGAGACTGGAGTCCCCATACAGCTCATACAGTTCGCTATTCATTTGGATGCGGAAATCATCGCCAACTTTTAAAGGTCCATAAATCCTCCAATCGCCGCCTCATCCGCTGCTGACATTGTTCATGCTTCTCCGACTGGGATGATAAGCGATTTGCATAGGGCTAATTTTGTTTTTCGCGTGAGGGTCTGCTCTTAAACTTCCTACTGAGCCCGTAGAGCATCGGTTTCCTAGAGTTATTCTTCGTCGAATTTCCAGGCTGATGTTGTTGTCGCTGGTTATCGTCGTTTCGAGGTTAACAAAACCCTTTACAACTTGTCCTCATTTACATTTCTCAATATCTGAAAACGTCTTTACCGCCCGTTCGGTTTTGCCGATAATATCAATATCATCGGCTAATGCGAGTAGCATTAGATCTTTACGAATAAATGCGCCCGTTCTGTTGGCATGTGGGTACTGGCACAGTATATATTCCATGAATAGATTAAATAAGTCACACGATAAGGTATCGCCCTGCCTAAAACATCTTTTGGTATCAAGTGGTTCGGAGAGGTTCTTTCCTATTTTTACGGAGCTTTGTGTACTTCTCAACGTCATCATGCAAAGTCGAACGTACTTTGCTGGAATACCTAAGGTAGACAGGGCTTCGAAAAACCTTGACCTTATCGGTGTGTCGAAGGCTGATTTATAATCAACAAAAAGGTGGTGTGTTTTGATGCCTTTTTCATAGGTCTTCAGGATTTGTCGTAATGTGAAAATCTGGTCTGTGGTGGATTTACCAGGATTAAAGCCACACTGCTAAGGTCCAATCGGTGTGTCAACAAGAGGGTTTAGACGTTCAGAAATAATGCGCGACAGAACCTATATGCAATGGGAAGGAGACTGATCCCGCAGTAGTTGGGGCCAACTGCAGGGTCTCTTTTTTTAAAGATTGGGCAAAAAAAACCTTGGACTCCAATAGTCGGGCATGCTTTCGTCAGACCATATGCGGCATAGAAGCATCTTACCAATTCTTCACCTCCAGCCTTGAACAATTCAGCGGGTAGCTCGTCAGCGCCTGTTATTTTGTTGTTCTTTAGCCTTTGTATGGCTAAACAGCAGAGCTCGCAAATAACTGTTGACCGTTTTTTGTTGTCCAAAAATAACTGTTATATACAGACCCTTTGAGCAAAGAGTCAGAGATGAACCGTTCATGTCGTCTCTTGAATAAATGGCTCTCCGCTCAGAGAACAACCGATATATTTTTTCTCTTTTGCTCTGTTCAATAAAAGACCGTTTGAATGCGAGCGAAGAAAATAAAAGTCATTTGCATTTGTGTGCGTGTGTGTGCTAGTGAGGCGTTCGTTTCGGCTTCTGAGCTACAGAAGCCAAACACAAACAAAAAAAAAAGACCGTTTGCGCTGAGCCTTTCATTTTTTTGCTCATCTGCTGACTGTTATTGTGAGAGCGCTCAGTCGGATCGCTCTCAGTAAGTGGTCATTAAATGAGCATAACAAGAATAGCTCAAATGAGAACAGTCAACTGAAAACCAAAACAAATCGGAACGAGGTGTTTTGCTCAGAGAGAGAGCAACCGTGTGTGTTTTTTTTCGGTTATGTTAGTGCGGGAACCGCAAAGGGAAGTACGGTCAACAGTTATTTGCGAGCTCTGCTAAACAGACTTTCTGTTGGTTGTCGATTGGTGGCATCGCTACTTCTCTAAAGGCGGCATTGCGTTCGTCATCGCCTCCTAGCAGGTTGGAGAAGTAGCTTCTCTAATTGTAAAGTGCCACTTGCAGATCTGTGACCAGATTCCCGTGTTAATCTTTGAATTGTGCGACTCTGGGCTTACAACCTGTTAATTGCTTAATGTTTTGATCAAATTTCCGAGTCTCACTCATGCCGAATAACATCTCGACTTTCTCACGCCTTTCCAGTACACTCGATGAATGCCTTCCGTCGATCACAGCGTGATCAATTTGATTTCGTGTTCGTTGATCAGGGAACTTCCAGGTCGCCTTATGTATGTCGGGATGTGTAAATCTGGTACTACTTATGACCAAGTTCCTGCCCTCTCTCCGTTACCAGAGTTTTATTCATGAAGGCTAAATCAGACGACTGTCGAACCAAAACATCTTCTCTCACGATTTTCGCGTTAAAGTCGCCTAGCACGATCTTTATGCATTGATCGGGGCAGCGCTCGTATAGTTGTTCCAGCGCTCATATCATTTGTCGAGGCGTCCGTGTCTTCTGCAGGCTCGTATGTACAGATAAGACTAATATTAAAATATTTTGCCTTAAGTCTGAGCGCGGCAAGCCGCTTGTCAATTGGTGTAAAGCTGATGACAGAGTGGCGCAGTTTATCACTCACTGCAAAGCCACACCCAAACTCGTGCTTGGTAGCATGACCGCTGTAGTAGATCTCCCAGGGGGTTGTTTTCTTTCCTGTCTTATCCTGTGGTAGCGCTATTATCTTGCTTCCATATCCTATCCATCGCATTTCCTGGAGTGCGGTAACGTCCGATGAATATTCCTTGAGGACATTCACCAAGGAAATATAATCACCATCTCCGTTGAGGGTGCGGACATTCCAGGTGCATATTCTCAAATCGTGGTCCTTAAAACGTATGCGTGGGTCGTCGGCAGAGGGGTTCCGTATCGGAGGCATTGTAGTCGCAGTTTTAATTGGTGGAGACTTTTGACGGTGGACAAACTCGACTTACTAACCTAACTAATTGAATACTGTAGGGAAGGGCGGATCGCCGCTCACGTTAGCCAGCAGCTTTGAAATGCATCGCTCTGTTTCCGGTGGTTACTGCGAGGAGGTGTGAGTCGAATTGAGAAGCAGCAAGTCAGGATCACGCTGGGTTCGCCAAGTTGAACTGGCCAGCAGCATTAACTGACTATAACCGCCCCCATTTACTTGTATTGAACGTGACTAAAGGCAAGAACAACCACGAGACCACTTCTAATTCCCAAGTTCGAATTCCCCCATATTTGATTTAAATACTGCAACTTAAGTTATGTTAATGGCTCTATTTACTACTGTTACGTGCGAGGTGGTATTTCAAAGTCATTTATTATGTACTTGTTCCATGCAGGAGGATAATTTACAACATTAGTCCTCAATAGAATAAAGAATTATCAGGTCTCCTATTTTTAATTACTCCAGGTTTTCAAATCACAAGTATGTGGGTTAAAAATTCTCCATGAAAATGAGGGCTATAGTGATGCTGCTCTACCTTCAAACACAAGTGTGCGGTCTACTCCGTCTGCTTTAAGGCTATCGTTACCAAACCTTGCACAAAGTCCTTACTTAGTGTTTATTAAGATGATATCGCTCACTTACTTCAGTACTGGCATAACTCAAAATAATCCATTTTGAGAAAAACACGTTTGAAGTTCTCAATGGATTTAACCTAAAAAAAAAATGGTTCTTTTAGTTTCAACTCAATTAAGTAAAATATTATAAATTTAGAATGCTTATTAATAAACATTGAAAATATGATGTTTTAACTGAAAGACAAAGTATGTTTGGTCAATATCGACAGCAGGACAACTGAGATATGTCCGTTCTTGCATCAACATGAAAATGAACCTAGAAAATTATATTGCGACATATTCTCATCTCACATGGAAAGTAGAAGAGATAGCAATACGAAAACTTTTGCATAAAATAGTACAGTAAAGCGCGCAGATTTCTGCATCATTAAGTCAAAAATCGTATTTTTTGAGTTATGCCAGTATTGAAGTAAGTGAGCGATATGTTCTCTCGAATTTCTACAAAGTTTTATCAAAATCAGACTACTATATGATATACCTGCCGTAGGAACGATCGGGACCAAAACTAGTTCTAATGACATTTTGTTTAATTTTGTTTTCAGTGGAATAATGCGATATTTGTGTGGGAGGGGGGAGTAGTATTTGTCCGAAGTTGTTCATCTTAGAAACATTTTTCCGTATAGCCAAAAAAAAACTTTTATTTCAAATTTCAAGCCGATATCTCTTACACTACGACAGCAATTGATTTAAGTCCCCCTAGATGAGCAAAATCTTACACTGTGGGACGGTGTGGATGGGCCGCCCACTAAACAATACAAATAGTATGCGCTCTGATAAAGCAGGTACTATACGAAGTAATGTACAATGAAGTAAATGGTATATAGACTGGTAATTCGGTTCAAGTACAGCTCCTTATGCGGTTTGTAATGCTATTTATTGAAGGCATATTTAAACAATTTATAAGCCATTCCAAAACACAAAAATAACACCGACAATTGCTTTTGGGCCCGCCACTGCTTTACATAGCCCCACTTCTTTACATAGCCCGCGAAATGTTGGCCAGCCCTGACTTATCGATATCATAAAGAATCGAAACTACATACGGTCACACTGACAGAAAGTGCCAATCGTAACTTGGTCACTTTAAAAGTATCTTTAAATCGAGGGTGGTCGCCCTAATATATTGAGGTATTACTAATCCATAAAAGCAAAAAAAGCGTAAAGACAAAGGCATCACTTTACAAACTAATAAAAGGTAAGATAAATTCCCGTAGGTAGCAAACATTATACCAAACGTCTAACTGTACACGAAAAGAAAAAGTTACCTACGGAAAATTAAATTTCGCAATATGGAAAATGCCAGAGCAGACGCAGCATAGTGGCAGAGCAGCAGCAAACAGAGCAACAGCATTTAATTGATTATTCAATAGAATCGCGAAACACACAGTCACACATACACAAAACAACAATAACAATAATATTGTGCGTCATGATAATAACAAAATCTTAGAAACGAAAACAACAAAAGCAAGCTGGGAATTTCTGTCTTCCATGAAATTATTGAAGATAGAAATTAACAGATGATAAACAGCTGGAAAATACTATGCTGAATGCCAAATTTGTAAATTCTTCCAGACGTGACGCCATGATGGAGACAGCTCTGAGCTCGGGAGGCTCGAATGCGTCCAGCGAGTGTGCTCTAGAGGCAGGCACCAAAAGCGCTCGCTGCCTGGAGGCGAATCTCAACAACAATGGACAATGTGGTAACGGCAATGCCTTACTCAGCCAGGAGGTTAAGGATTTGTACAGGTAAATATGGCTTACTCTTACTTCCTAAACGTCTTTATCTTAATCTTGCTCACAATCCAGAGCATTGTACACTGCCTCCAAGCAGCTGGATGAAACCAAGCGGAATGTCCAATCAATACAACAACTCTTCGACTATGACATTGAGCAGAAGCGTTCCATGCTCGTCCAACTCTGCAAGCAAATCATCTTCAAAGATTATCAATCGGTGGGAAAGAAAGTGCGCGAGGTCATGTGGCGACGTGGCTACTACGAGTTTATCGCCTATGTCAAGAAGAACTGGCATAAACAGGGTATGGAGGGAGTCTCCTCGCAGGAGAATATGCAGAAATTGGAAAAGTTTCTATGTGCAGGCATTTTCAACTACAAGCGGTTGTCTTCGAAAATGGAGGAGATTTATGACTTGGATTTAAAATATCTGATCGATTTTTCCATCATCAGTGAGGGCTATATAACAGATCTAATCACAGACGGATGTGGAGATGGTCTTGGCAGAGAGGGTAATGCCTGTTACAACCAGGCGGCAGTGGACAAGAGTTTGGAGGCCGTCTCCTTTGCCTTGGACACCATACATTCGTCTCTACTCAGTTTGGGAGATCTTCATCGCTATTTCCTGGACTTTCGCTTGGAAAGCAAATTGATTATCAGCAAGGACCAGGTGGCCAAATACTATCTGGAGGCGTTCAAGCTTAATCCCGCCATTGGTATGGCACAAAATCAATTGGGAACTCTGTATTATGGCCAGAACTACGATTTGGACTCCATTTACCATTATCTGTACTCTCTGGTGTGCATCATCCCCTTCGAGCTAAGCGAGAATAATCTGAACAAATTGTTCGCCAAACACACCGAATATCTGGAGCAAATGGATCCCACCAAAATGGATTTCAATATTGAAGATTTCTTTGCTCGCTTCTATCTAATCGTGGACATTTTCTTCTTTGACAAGGAGGTGCCCGATTTCAATTCGCTCTGTCATTGCGTTCTTATTGACTTGCGCAAAATCCTGTGCTCCCAGCACTTACGCATTTCCGAGTCGAGCATATTCAAAATAATTTCCATTTTATTCTTCTGCCTCTCCAAATTGAAAATGATCAACTCGCCCAAGGTTTACTCGCTGCATGCCTTCCTGGTGGCCGCCTGTTCGGACTTAATGGACGCTTGCATCGTCAGTCTGGAGCAAACGATTCTCTCTCGATCCGCGGACAACGAACAATTCCAAGCGGACTATGATCAACGCTTCCAGGAGTTTGATACGGTGGTGCGCAAGTCGCGCAATGAGTACAAAAACTGGTTGACTTTAGTGGGTGAAAGTGAGCGCAAGGACAAGAAGCTGCTGAATCGCCCACATTCACTTAAGGACTTCAGTTCCGATTCGCGAGACAGTCAACACTCAATGGAGGATAACAAGACCCAGGAGGCGGCAGATGGCGACAAATTGGGCGAGCCCATTTCCACACGTTCCAGTGATGAGGCCAAGGAGAGCGATCTGAAGACACCACTCTCGTGTAAGAGCAAGCGCCGTGGCGGAATGCGTTTGCGTCGTCGCCGTCGCAAGATGGCTCAGTCCGATGATAGCTCTTGCTACGATAGTGAAAGTGACATGGATACTGATTTCTATAGCGATGAGGAGGATTACACCGATTTGAGTTCGAATTTTGACACGGACTTTAGCGACATCGAAGGTGCCGAACAGGACAAACAAGGTGTCAGGGAGGGATCGTATGAGACAGCAGGTGAGTGTACACTTTTCTCTGTAACAAAGGTACACAGAGTAAGTTTGTGAAAATGTATGTAACAGCCAGAAGAAAACTATTAGGTGCAATATAGATTTGCGTCAACTGACGAGTAGATAAAGACAAGTCCGTATATACGCACAGATCTCAGAGAAAGTAACAGATATTCGACAGGTATCTATGTTTCAAGCAGATGAAGTTTTTTTTTCAATTTGTGCTTGCTGCCTGCCGACCGCTGAGCGCAGGACCCGTTGGAATTGCAAGACGTTTCAAAAGTTCGTTTTTGGTCGTTTGACATTATTATGAGACTTCGTCCTAAAAATTGTCCAACTGCTGACAATTTGACGATTTTTATTGAATAATGGCCTCACACTCAATTGGTTATTCAAATACGAGAAGGCCTTGCACTTCTTTTTTCTTCCCAACAAAGAAGAATTTAATCGGAAAATAAAACCTTACTAAAGTAAATCATTCAGAAGTTCACGCTGTGTTCGGATAGTTATCTTGTTCCAGCTTCTAGTCCTCTCTTTCCGGAAATCGTGGATGCAGGGAATGCATCCTTACATTTGAAACTCAAAAAATCAACTCAATCAACATGTTTTGTTATCTTGTTGAAACCACATTTCATACAAGTCCAATTCTTACTCCTTGCTTCTTTGTCTTGTAACGTTACAATTTTCATTAATTTTGTAAAAGTTCGGATGCCGCCGCCTCACAAACCGCACCAAACAGTGCGTTTTACATGGTTTTGCCTTTGGCTGCTCTTCAAACCAACTTCGGCAATTCTGTGTTTTGACGTAACCATTGAGCCAAGCTGAAGACAATTTTTAAATACGGGTGTGTCACAGAAATCTCTAGAGGTTTTCGTATAAACGTCAGCATTTCATATCAGAGCTGTTTGAATTTATTGGGGTATTCACTTTGTTGAGCACTTGAGCACTTGAGCAGTTTTGCCTGACTTGTATTGTGAGCAGCCCTCTGTGCACGAAATTTGTGCACAACTACGTTTGAGATATGATTTATTTTTACGGTGCCGAGTAGTAGTCGGCATCGTGGCATCGTACGATTATAATCGAAAAACCGTAAAAAATAAAATTAAAAATAATAATAATAAGAATATTAGCAAGGTTTATTTTGGTGGCACAGTTTGGGAGCCAGCATCCAGCACTCGGCTGATGACTTATTAAATCGCGAAATAATACCAAAGAGGATAAAAATATTAAAAATGTCAAAAAAACTTTATGACCAACCAAGTAAAAAAATCATGCCTAGATTAATGCATAAGCGCAATTCGCAGCTGAAGGATCTGCATGGTAACAAAACCTCTTAGTGCTTAAGAAACTGCTTTTCAAGGGCACATGTGACCACACATAACTACATTACCATGATTTTGAATAAACCGAACCGCGATAAATACCATGGATGACCAATGTTAAAGAATATAGTGAAGATCATAAGGAATGTTTCAGACCACTTTTTAGGACTGACAAATCATCAAATCGCGGGAAAGTACCGTTGCGGTTCAAAAATATAAATAATGTCAAACATACTTTACTTCCAACCAAGTAAAAAATCAAGCCAGGATTAATGCATAAAAGCAATTCACATCTAAGGGATCGCCGTGGTAATAAAACCGCTAAGTGCTTAAGAAATTGATTTTCGAGGCAAAAAATTAGCACACATGAGCACTACATTACCATGATTATGATAATACTGAACCACGATAAATGGATGACCAATCCATGGATGACCACACCGGCAATTAATTTGAAAAAAATTTCGGAAATTTTGAAGAAAATTTCTTCTTCTAAGTTCTTTGTTAATGGTCATCCATGGTATGTATCGCGGTTAGTCACTAGAGGTTGGTCATAATCATGGTGATGTAGTTATATAAGATCTATTGTGGCCTTGAAACTAGTTTCTTAAGTAATTAGCGGTTTTATTTCCACGGATAACCCTTAGCTGCGAACTGCGCGTATGCAATGATCCTTACATGGTTTTTTTCCTGTTTGTTTGACATTATTACTATTTTTGATCCTCAACGGTATTTTTCCGCGATTTGATGAGTTGTCAGTCACGAAAAGTGGTTTGAAACATTCCTTATGATCTTAACTGTATTTTTAACCATTGGCCATCCATGGTATTTACCGCGGTTCGGCATTGTCTTAATCATGGTAATGCTGTTATGTGTGGTCATTTTTGGCCATGGAAAGCAGTTTCTTGAGTAGTTCGCGTTTTTATTACCACGGAGAACCCTTAGCTGCGAATTGCGCTTATGCAATGATCCCGCCATGATTTATCAATTTATTTGCACTGTCTTTTTTTTATTACTATTTTTTATCCTCTTTGGTATTATTTCGCGATTTAATAAGCCGTCAGTCTCGAAAGCTGCAGGTAAAGGGCGATTCCGAACCCTCAAAAGTAAACATGAGTACGGTGCCAAATTGACAGCTAGGTAATCGTACTCATTTGTAATCATACTCGGCGAGTAATTATCGATTACTTTTTTATTTACTCGTGCAGGTCTCTATAAGGTACAAGTGCCCGACTTTTCGTAGTCAGGGTCTGGGTCGAGCAAGCTGTGCACAATTTGTTCAGAGTAAATTGTTGTTGGAAATGTTTACACTTTTCCCCAAGTGCTCAAGTGCTCAACAAAGTGAACACCCTAAAGCAGGCCATCCACACACGAATTTGTTCGACGAACTTGTTCGCCGCACAAAAATTCATTTGCCCACTAACCTGCCGACCATTTTTTACGAACATCATTTGATTCAAAATCTCACCGAATAAACATGAAAATATGGCAGCGAAAACTAACAGAATCATGGCCTAAATGGCGATACAAATTAGCTTAGAGCATTATTTGATCAATTTGGGGGCATTCAATAAATTCCAGCAACATTTCATTGCTCATTGGGGCACGTGTTCACTCTACAAATATTTTTTACAAATGATGTTCGTCAAAATGTTCCCATCCATTGACGAACAAGTTCGCACGAACACTCGCAAGATAGAAACATTTATATTCTCTGCGAACAAAACGTCGAACAAAAAAACTGTCACGAACACCTCCACTAACGTCGAACATTTCGTCGAACTGAACAAATTCGTCGAACAAATTCGTGTGTGGATGGCCTGCTTAAAATATGCCCGGCTACTAGATTAGATGTCAAAAGTTGAGAGATTTGAAACCGCCTGCTCAAAGTCAAGTAGATTTGAAGCGTACGGTTTTCCATCCACGTAATCTAGTAGGCGGTCTGATTCTTGGCACTTCGCAAATAAAGTATTCCCTGATTTGTTCGAAGTGCAATCGCTTACACGAAAATCTCTAGAGATTTCTGTGACACCCCTGATAAAAACATATTTCTCACAGAGCACGAATTTTAAGCTCTATTTACACGACCTGATCACTCATCTGAGTTTTCGTCTGATTTGCTGTCTGACCGTGTAAAAAGGCGTCTGAGTAGACATGAAGAACCGTCTGAGTAGATCTGACGAAATAGAACCGGTTCTATTTGGCCTGAGCACTCATCTGAGGGGCACTTATCGAGTTACAGTGTTGTCTAACTGCAGTATGCTGGCGTTGCCATTTTCTGACAATCGATATACATTTCTTATCGAATTTTGGCTATCGGTCAAGTTTCTTGTACTAGTAGTAGTAGAAGTTCTTCTTTATTAATAGAAGATTAAATATATATAGGCATGGCATTTTGCCGTTAGCCTTAAATTTAAGTTTTACATATCACATTTTTTTTTAATAAGCGAGAGCTACCGGAACGCCCATCTTTCAGAGCTACACCACCTACCTTTCCCGCTCGTCGCGAGATAGTAGATCTTTCACTCCTCAGGATGGAGTCCCGGGCTCCACCAATTAATAAACAGAACAAGGAAAAAATATAACGGAATTCTCTTTTAAAATGCTTCCTGCAGGATTCTTGCCCTGTATTTGTGAGCATCCAACAGGTATTTTGCTAACAGTCTCCAAGATAGCCCGTTTAGGACTGCTACAAGCTCTTCCAGTGTAAGGTATGCCTTGCCCCAAGAGCGGATCCTCAGTTCCTTCAAGATTGGACAGACTGCTATGAAGTGAGTCACATCTTCGCGTGCTCTCATGTTGCAAAGGCTGCACAGCTCATTTTCAACACGTCTGTGCGGTGAGTAGTTAAGCGCCAGTATCTCTGTTCTTGCTCTGCAAATATAAGAAATGGTTAAATTGTCATAGTCTTCCCTAAAGTAATTGTTTTCCCCAAGCTCGTAACTTAAACGCTTGTACATCTGTCGAGAAGTGCTTTCGCGGGCTCGCCTGACATTTTCCTCACGCGTTCTCTCGTAGATCGATTCAGAGGCCAGTTCTGTCCATTTTTGGAAGCATTGCGAAGACGACGCTATCAGTGCAGACGCTACCATATTCGGGTACCTGTCAGCTGACAAAGACATGATTTTGTTTATGTATTTGAAATGCGCTTGTAGTGTGTGAAGGGACATCTCAGGTAGGCCTGTCTCCAAATGTATCGCATATGTTGGCGTATTGTTTGGGAGATAAAATATTTGTTTCAGAAAGAATCTTAATCGTCGTATGACTCCCATCCCCAGACTTCTGCAGCATAGCACATAATTGTTTTCGCCGTTGCCTGAAACATTTTGTACTTTGTACTCGCGCTTACGTTTTTCTTCTTCATTAAGGCTTTCCATGTGCTGTTTAGTGCTCTTTTGGACTCACTTAGTTTTAACTTTATGTGCTGTTTAAATGACATGTTTGAAGATAACGTCACTCCAAGGTATTTGAACAGTTTTACCGTTTCTAGTTCTATATTGCCAAGTGTCCATTTCTCATCTCGCGCCAACCTCCCTCGGCCATCTCGAATTACACAAGTTTACAAAAAAAGGCCATTTTTTGCAACAGAGAACTTTGCAACCGTTCCTTATGTATTTTTGGCCGCTGAACTCAGATAAATTGTCCGTTTTCTTCCAGCACGTCAGGTTCACGAGATATTTGCATTAGAGAGGTATCCTTACATTTGTTGGTCGAGTGGCCACATTAAGTGTCCTATTCGAACCAACTTTGCTTTAATGTAAGCTGCATTGAATGACGTTACAGAAAAACGTGCTGGAAGAAAACGGACAATTTATCTGAGTTCAGCGGCCAAAAATACATAAGGAACGGTTGCAAAGTTCTCTGTTGCAAAAAATGGCCTTTTTTTGTAAACTTGTGTTATCATTGTTTTTGACTTTTCCGTGTTGATTTCCAGTCCCCATTTTAGGCAGTATCTTAGCACTTCATTGATCATCTCCTGTATCATTATTGGTGTTTCAGCGAGGATGACCATGTCGTCCGCGTACATCAGGATTTTAAATATATTCCCACCAAATTGCGCTCCTCCATGGTGTTCAGTGGAGATATCATTTACAAACAGGGAGAACAAAAGAGGGCTGAGAATGCACCCCTGCTTTACTCCAAGATTTGTTTTGAACCAGGGCGAAAGATTAAAACCATCCCACACTGCCGTTTCATTGTCCTCATAGAGGCTTTTTATTATTTGTAGTATCTTTGTCGAGATGCCTATATCCGCTAGCTTGTGAATCAGGCGTTTCCTGTCTACTAAATCAAATGCTGCTTTAAAATCAATAAAAAACAGGTAGAGTTTTTTGTTTGTCCTCAGAAAGTCCCACCTTACCGAAGTCAGCACGAAGATGCTGTCAATCGTGGAATATCCTTTCCCAAGTTTCGTGTATGTCAAGTGAATTCTTATTTAAATCAAAAAATAAATTGCAACTTAAGAAGCATCAGAACGCTGATCGCCATTTCGCTTTTTATTCTTCTTTTCTTCTTCTATGTAAACAAAGCAACGTCACAATGTTCATATGAACCATATAATTACGATGAACCAATGGTTCTGACATCTCTGAACATCTCTCTCAGTGTGATCTTTCGATCGGCTGCAGGCAATAAGTCCCCAATGAAATAAGTCCCCAAACGATAAAATGAAATAAGTCCCCAAATTTGGGGAGTTATTTCATAATGAAATAATACCCCAATTTAAATTATGAAATAAGGCCCCACTGAAATGAAATAAGGCCCCAAAAAAAAAATGAAATAAGGCCCCATTTTGAAAAATGAAATAACACCCCAATTTTTCAATTCTATTTTTTTTGTTCATTTTATTGCTTTATTCAATTTATTCAATAAAATAAAAACTATTGGAAATACCTAATATAAAATTTTAAAATATATTTTTATTTGGATTTTTAGTGAAACAAACTATTTATAACATTAAATAATAATGAAAATTTTTTACACAAAAATCCCGCGATTTTTTTGTACAAAATTTTCGCCTGCGGCGCTTAAATTGACACAATTTTTTTGATATAATATAAAAAGTTTTCATATAAAAAAAAAATCTCGTCTGCGGCGCTAAGATTTTTTAAAATAGACAATATAATTACCTCGTCAAAATACAGCATTTTTTGTTCTTTGACGTAGAACAAATTTCCAGTTCGCCGTAATGCAAGAATTTTTTCGCACTTCATAATGTTATCTCGCACTTGAACGTTTGCTTTACACAATGCAAATCACTAAACTGATCAACAAACTCAAAAGGTTATCACTGAACTAATTGTAAAACGGTACTTTTGCTCATCTGTACAAAAATGCATCAAATACTAAGTCAGAAAACGCAGGCAGATAAGAAAATTAACCGTTATTGGAATTTTTTTCCATATATCAGCAAAAATAAGAGAAATGAAATAAGAACCCAAAAAATTCATATTAAAAATTGGGGTCTTATTTCCGCGAAATGAAATAAGACCGCAAACCTAATTTTTGGGGCCTTATTTCATTTCTTCTTTTGGGGACTTATTTCATTTTGAAATTTTATTTAGGAAATAAAGCCCCAAAAAATGAAATAACACCCCAAATTTGAGAAAAAATCGTTGTTTTTGTTTTCCATATAAATTTTTGGGGCCTTATTTCATTTATTTTTTGGGGCCTTATTTCATTGGGGCCTTATTTCGCAGCGCCCTTTCGATCACGCCGTGAAAGTTGTGATTACCACCACACATGAAACATTTAAAACTCAACATCATTCATAAAAATAATGGGATTATGCTGAATAATGCGTTGAAATTTTTTTGAAAGAAATGAGATCTTGAAACTTTCAGCTTTTTTCATCCATCACAATCACAAAAATGAGCAATTCTGATTGCACATTCGTTCACCACAACAAAACAAATAGATGCATCGAGTTTTTGTCGTCGATTTGTGCTGGAGACCACGGCCTTTGGATTTCTGCCCGCTTTGTACGGATCTTGCATTCGCGTACTACAGTCGAGCAACACAGGCACTCCTTAACGAAAAAAGTATGATTTTGTACCTAAAGAGGAAACCCACCAAATTTTCCATAGTTACAACGCATAGAGCTATATTAAGCTATTGTTAAAAGAAATTCTGTAGAGTAACCGAAACCATGAACGAGAGTAAAAAAACTGAATAAGGGCTAGTCGGAAAGTATTAAAGCCGTCGTGCAAATAAGGGATTGACTTTTTTCAAAATATTTTGATTATTTATATTCAAAAAATCTCCAGAGATTTAGGCCTCGATAAGTTTTGAAATCTCTCGAAAAATACCGCGGCGTTACAAAACGTTATGAGATATCTGTTTCTTATTTGTATATCTGGTTAGTGGCTTGGGTGCAATAAATCCATCATTAAACAGGGATGCCCCTCTCGCAGCTATTTATTTATCTGATCTTCATGAGAATTTAACCCCTTTAATTTAAACTTTCAAGATACCCAAAAAAAATAATCAAATTAAAGGGGGTTCAAAAAGCAGCTGCGATTACTCAGTATATTTGCAAAGTATCGCCAACAGCACTCGAAATTGATAATCTCATACGAGTTATATGGTTAGACCAAAGAACAAGAAAAGCGATACGGCGGCATGAAAACAGAAGCCTGGCAAAGACTTGGAGATCTGTTTGCCGGTCAAGCCGGAACTCATCGCACTTGGAAATCTTTACAGGAAAAGGTCGAGATCTTAAAAAACGGTCGCTTAAAGAATTCGCAACTGATAAGCGAGAAGTTATCGCACTGGTTGCGGCACTCCCAGCACCGTTGGAGTCTCGTCCATTGCGCAAAATATTGGTGATCCCAAGCTTAGCCCCAGGATTGGAAAATGAGGTTTATAATGATTGTAAGATTTTATTTATGATATGTAATCTTTAAAAATATTTAATTGACTTCTAAAATTTTAGCACAAATAACACTATGCAACAATGAGTTCAAATCTGCTCTCAGATATGTCAAAAGTAGAACGGTTTTTGAGATATCGCGAAATTTTCAATTTTAGTGTTTTGAAAAAAGGTAGGTCTACTAAAATGCCATTTTCTCTGATTTTAGTCCACCGATATGTATAAACTGTAACAAAAATAAAAGATAATAAAATTATTTCTTAAAAAAACGACAGTTGTTGTAAATCCAACCATAAATGACGAAGTTATGGCACTTCAAAGTTGGATTTTTGAAAAATTTTGATAATTTTTAATTTTTTGCTGACTTTTATTGAGTTTTTTTCAATCTTACCATTAAAATTGCTCAGGTCTCAGATATTGACAGGATTGGGTAATTTTTAACGAGCATTTTTTGCCCTTGGTCATCAAAATCGGATGAAAAATAAACGCTATATTCACAATTAAGTAAACATACCTCTGTTTGAGAGTATTTTTTTGCTAGTTTTTTCAGTATAAAAATCACATCTTAGCAAGCCAAATAAGAATAAACGTTGATCATTAGGAGTTTGTATTGCAGTTCAAGGTTGGATAAAAGTACTCAAATGATGTAGACCGCTTTTGTTTTTTGTGCAGACTGTGTGTTTCTCGCAACAAGAACCAGCAATAGTCTCTCATCATTGCCGGATCCCACTTGCCTTGGTAGCGAAACTCCATCTGCTGCATTTGCTGATGGAAGCGTTCGCCATGCTCCAAATGGGAGTGCAAAAAGTGAATTTTTAAGGACATATTTACACCTTTAAAAATAAAAAAAAATAAAATTGGTAAATATAAAAACTCGATGAAAAACAGACTGAGATTATACCATTTTTTTGTAGTTTTCCAATAAATCATCAACAATTTCTTTATAGTCCTCACTTCTTTTGCTTCCCAGAAAACTAGACACTACTGCGCAAAATGATTCCCATGCTTTTGCCTCGTCTGCTGATAGTACCGAGTAAAATTCTCTGTCGCTCATTAGCTTTTTGATTTGCGGACCCACAAATACGCCTTCTTTAATTTTGACGTCAGAAAGTTGTGCGAATCGTCGTTTTAAAAATTCAAATGCCGCAAAATTTTAATTTTTATGGAGAGCTTTAACGAAGTTTTTGAAGAGACCAAGCTTAATATGCAACGGAGGGAGAATAATTTTGTCCTTTTGAACTAGGGGCGGAAATTTTAAGTTATCTTCTCCGACTACAAAATTGGCCCTTCCATCCCAGTCTTTACGCAAGTAATGTTCACTGCGATCTCGGCTGTCCCATCTGCACAAAAACAGCAATGCTTTGTCCATCCTTGTTGCAAGCCTGTTACCATTGCTCAACTTTCAGATCGGCACAGTTTTTCCACCGGTGAACTGCAATACAAACTCCTAATGATCAACGTTTATTCTTATTTGGCTTGCTAAGATGTGATTTTTATACTGAAAAAACTAGCAAAAAAATACTCTCAAACAGAGGTATGTTTACTTAATTGTGAATATAGCGTTTATTTTTCATCCGATTTTGATGACCAAGGGCAAAAAATGCTCGTTAAAAATTACCCAATCCTGTCAATATCTGAGACCTGAGCAATTTTAATGGTAAGATTGAAAAAAACTCAATAAAAGTCAGCAAAAAATTAAAAATTATCAAAAAATTTTCAAAAATCCAACTTTGAGTGCCATAACTTCGTCATTTATGGTTGGATTTACAACAACTGTCGTTTTTTTAAGAAATAATTTTATTATCTTTTATTTTTGTTACAGAGAAAATGGCATTTTAGTAGACCTACCTTTTTTCAAAACACTAAAATTGAAAATTTCGCGATATCTCAAAAACCGTTCTACTTTTGACATATCTGAGAGCAGATTTGAATTCAGTGTGAAATTTTACATTAGAATCAATTGCTAAAAGTGCGGGATACAAAAACTTTTCAAATTTTGTGACATAGTGTAATCAGTCTCTGTGTGTTTGTGAAAGCCAGTAATGCACTATCGTGGGATACTTGAATATCTGCACAGTTCGCCGAGAAAGTCTGACTCTAAGAAAGTCACCCACAATGATGAGGAAGCTACCACTTGCATGATATCGCAGAGCCAGTTGAGGTGAAGTCCTAGCAAAACGACGGCGGGCAGTGAGTTTGCCTGCTTTGCGATTGGTGCCATTTCAAATTTTCCGTCGCGGCGGTCAAGACATCTGCCATTACGGCGTCTGCCATTCTGCTGGACTTTCTAATCCAGATCACCGCATGTCTCTTCCTGTCTCACTGCCTGCCTCCCAATTTGATTTCGGGGATGCAACAAATTCGTTTAAACATTTTGGTTTGGCAATTAGCAAAGTAAATAATTCAAGTGTTCTACACAGTTGTTGTCTATCGTGTGAAAGTATCGATAGTTCTATCGAAACTTGCCGGCCGGTTAAAATTTGACCCCAGCATGAGGCTGCGGTTAAAGTTGCCGGCTGGTTTTCGCCAAAGACTGCATGAGACACTCAAATTCGCCTAGCCAGCCGGTAAGTTTGCCTAACCGGACATTAAGAAAATGGGCCTAAGACAGATTTTTCGAAGCTGCGGCAGCTGCGAATAGACTATAAGCAAGAGCCGGACCCTTCTGGGCAAAATTATCTTTCAGCAAGAAAATGAGCTAGTCGTGAGTGGTTCTCCGGACATGATGCCAATAAAAAACATGTGGGTTAACCTTGCACGTCGTGTTTATGCTGGCGGACGAAAGTTCAACTCGACTGAAGTGTTTCGAAAGGCTGTTACTGAGGAATGGACCCAAATACCGGATTCAGAGTTCGAAATCATGATCAGCGCCCCACGGTTACGTATTTTCGAGCTTATAAATAAGTCTGGAATCCATTATTATTTAATTTTTTTATTATCCTTGTTTTGTATACTTTCTATTTTTTCCCAAGACTAGCGTTAATTAAATTTCGCAGTAAAAATTAAATTTTTGTATAAAAAATGGAGAAAACATGCTTTTACCTTAAAAAGAAATTAATTAAACATATTTTGCCAAAAAAAAAATTATTTAAAAATTTTTTAACATATTTTTCTGAACAAAATGTAGGTGGCTTTAATTAATTTCGGGAAGTGTACATGCCAAAATTTGTGGCTTTATAGTCTCTGAGATCGACGCGTTCATACGGACGGACGAACGGGCAGAAGGACTTGATTAAATCGACTCGGCTGTTGATGTATGAACTTTAAAGGGTCGGAGGGGCTTCCTTCTGGCTGCTACATACATTTGCACAACTTCATGATCCCCTCTTACCCAGTCATTTGCATTTACATCACTTTCTTGAACTTATTTTTCCCCTCTTAACGTTTCTGACATCATCCAACTGCGTATTCTATTAACTTTTCTTATGCTCATTTCTTTTGCCCAGCTTCTTCTTACAACAAAAAGGAACGAAAACCATCCGGTGGAGGAGTCTACTCAGACAGTGAGGATGTGGTCATTGAAGAAGAGAAAATTGTTTATCCCGAAGAATTGGAACGCAGACCCAACTCTCAAGAGGTGGACTCTGAAGAACTATTGCGTAGCTTTGAAGTGCTTCAACTGAATTTCAAAAGCGCCGAAGAACAAAAGGTGCCGCCCAAAGATGTGACAGTCCCAGCATCACATCCACCCGTTAGCTTCTCTGAGCCACCCAAGAAGCTGGTGTATCGCAATAAATACACCAAAATCAATCCAAACATTATCATTGACTGTCTGCACAATGAGCCAACTATTCGAGCTTTGAAAATGCTTTTCGATTGGTTGCGCATCAATCCCGAGATTCTGATCGGTTGCTATCACTCCAATCCAGAATTTGTGCACAAAATTATGAAAATGTTGAACTATTGCAACATCGATGTCTTCACGCGTAAGGTGTACTTTGAGCGCGAGCTGTTGACCACCAGCAATGTGCGTGAGGCTTTGGTAGAGCTGTTCGATGTGCGTGCCAATGTTCCTTTGAGTGAGGATTTTGCCTTCAAGAATTTCGACATTTTCCAAAACACACAAATCACTCTGGACTGGGAGACCATCATAAGAGAGCGGGTCACTCCGCAGGAGGAGTCGATTTTACGCATCTTCAAAATGGTGGACTTTGGTTTCTTCATATGCAAGCAGAAGAAGTTTAATTATCGATTCTGCGTGAAGACACGACGTTTCACCGAGAATCAGAAGAAGAAACAGCGCGAAGAGAAGAAGGGCGGCACCTCCCGTCGCCGCGAGCGACGCACAGCTCCAAAAACCACACGCAAGAGGAACGAGGGTCGCACCCGACGATACTCGGATCGTAAGAATGGCATCGTGCGCAAGAGTTATACCAGCAACGAGGAGAAAGATACCGTGGAGGAATGCCGCAAAATGCCCCGTAAGGGGTATCTGCGCAATCGAAATGCTGAAAAGGCTGCGGCTGTCATAGCCAGTGCCACCGGCACTTCAGTGGCAGGCGGCACTTCGGCTTCCACTACCACAAATAGTGTGATTGAGAAACTTAATGTTCAGTCGAGTTCGGGGGCCGATGAAGAACGCTCAGAAAAGTCCAAAAAATGCGAGTTAATGGGCAAACTTTGGCTGCAGAACGAAGTGGAAACATTGGAGGAAGAGTTACGTGACAGTCCAGCCCATGTGGTCATGTCACCGTTCGTGGTGGTCGACTCCAAGGCCTTGACCGAATACAATGGCATAGTCAAGTCGTTGGTGAAGACCAAGAAGTGCATTGTCTTGATACCCAATGCAGGTGAGTCGAAACGTCTAAGTGTGTACTAGATTAAGCTCCCACTAACATTGTTCCTTGTTTTCGCAGTGCTCAATGAACTGGATGAGCTCAAGAAACGTAGCGAGAACGTACGCCATGTCATACGTTGGCTGGAGCAGGAATTCAAGCATGGAAACCGACATTTGCGTGCCCAAAGGGATAATGAGAGCCAACCGTTAAGCTTGTTGAAGATTTCCCGGAAGATGGGTGAGTGTTCAGCGAATCTGCAACACAACAGAAAATTATATTCTTAACACTTGCTCTGCCCCTTTCAGATCGCGATGCTTCAGTCTTTCTGCAGATTGCCCAATTCTGCAACCATTTAGTAGCCAATCATGCCGATCCCCATGTCAGTGAACTTCAAAAGAACGTGGTCACCTATCTGTCTGGCGATAATCTGCACGAGAAGAATCGTCAACAGCAGAATTTCAGTTATACCGGCATACTCGACTCCATACCCGTGCGCTATGCCCAGATCCAAAGTTTCTATGCCAAGTTTAAGGCCAACAAAAAATGAATGATTCTCTGGGGCGGCAGCGGCGATAGTAACACAAAGGCAAAGGCAACAAAATGCACAACCAAGATGCAAAAATTGCGTGCAAGCAAATGGGTGCAAGCAAACCAACCAACGACGACATGGAGTTTCCAACAAAAAGTTAACGAAGAAAGATTTCTCTCAGCAAAACCAGCAAAACGTTGCTGCAGCTTAGGTTGTGGGTCCATCATAAGAACAACAGCACAGATACCCAACCTGTTCAGGCAGCAGTAGCAGCATGATTTGGAGTTTGCTTGTTGTGTTTCAGACAAAAACAAATACCGTAAAACAGACAGAAAAAAAATCAATCTAAAAATCGTTTACTTTCAAACTCAATGGCAACGATGATGACGACCGAAATCCCAAAACAAAACATTTTTAAAAACGTATAACGGACTAAAGGCCCAAACACTTGAACGTATAAAAAAAGAACCCTGGAGAAAAAAAAACTAAAAAAAAATATAATAATTTAACAGTTAAATCCCCTCTAAAGCGTGGAAGCAGAAGAGTAAGGTTTCATCCCACTCCTGATCATTTCTGTGGCCCTTTGCTTGTCAGGTGGTGGCGAAACAAACAATTTACAAATTCAGCTCCTGCACTTAATTATGCATTCTTTTGCAGCTTCTGAAAAAAACATATATATAAACCATATTAAGTCCGCATAGTAATCAGGAAAAACATTCGTAATTTCCCTTAAAAATAAACATATTTATGTAAACACAACTCTACATAATTTAACAATTTAACAAAAATCAGTTTCATATTTTGTTGATTTCAATAAACAGCCCGACAAAAAAAGTGTACTCTTTTTACTTCATTGTTGATGGGACGTTCTTGAATTAATGACTCTTATAATTTCTAGAAATCAAAAGTAGGCGATCTTTAAGCAGCTGGAGCAGTCATAGTCATTGTAGTATAGTAGTAATAGTCCGATGAGACATTACATTGCCGTCAGACTGCTGCAAACTAAAAGCGAATTGCAGCAATTATGTACGTTGGATGAGGGCTATCAAACTTAATTTTTACAAAGTATTTCCGAAAGGTTTTGATTTTCGTGTTCTGAATTACAATTAAGGGTGCTGTATACCTTCAGGTTCAGGTTTACAAAAAATTAAATTACTCAAAAACTAAAAGTGGTGTTAAGAATCGGTTTTTTTTTCATTCGATAGGTAATCGATTAAATTAAGTAATTTTTTTTGTTGTAACTGCGGTTGTTGTTGTATTTCTGTTCAAAGGTAACCAAAATGAAAACATTGGCAAAAATTTTTTGAGAACGGATAATCTGAATTCAAAACGGAAGACGGGGTTTTGTTAAGAATTGATGTAATTCTGGTGTGAGCTAGGATATTTTGGATCGGTCAATAAATGGCGGAGTTATGGGGTTTCAAAGCCACTGCACTGTGGGTCGAATCGCCAAATAATTGGCATAAAGTCGAAAATATGATGGAAACAAAACTCATTTTTAATAATACACCTTAAAACTACACAGTCTAAGTACACAGAATCGAATAATATTTTCGATTGTTTGGCAACCCTGAAATTGTTATCGATTATCGAAGTCAGGTGATGAGTGCAGTAATTGTTGCGATAAAATTGGCGACAACTATTTGTTAACTTTGAGGTCTTGCACGTCGTGTAAAGTTGCACAACAATTTTTGCCAAAATATGGATAATAAAGACCAGGGTATGTAGAATAAATAAATGGAAGCATTTCTTGATAATATTCAATATGTTGCTTTAAATTGTGTTGTTTCGTGTGGTCCCTAAACAGAGAAAACTTAAGAAGAGTGCAAGTCTTCTGTGGAGCAAAACTAACCTTGTGCGTGTTTGTGTGTTTTGTAATGTATGTCAAAATAAAGAAGAAAGTGTATATTAAAAGATAATAGTTAACCTGTTTGCGGCTTTTGCGGTGCTTTAAACTTGAAGATGAGCTTAAACTCAATCATGCAACGCTGTTGGTCGTACGGATGGCAACTCTCCTGCTCCTACAAACTGGATATTTGCTCAACTCAAGGAATGTACGCTTAGTATTTGACTATAAATAACTAAAAATTTAATTTTAATTTACATTTAAGCTTTTCATTCACAGTTCTAAAAACTTTGTTTTTAGATCACGTATTCGCAATGTTGCCATATAAGAACGGTCGGGGTAGGCATGATCAAATTAACTTAACCTTTTGTATAAATATTATAGGTGTTATATTTATCAAAAGTACCAAGTTTCAGTTCGATATCTGCAACACACGACTTTACGCCAATTATTTGGCGATTCGACCCACAGTGCATAAAAACGATCGGTTGAAAAACTAGTTTTAGTGAGAAAAAATTTGTTGTTTTCATTCGCTAACGCTCCCCACGCTCGTATTTATAAGTTTTTAATGATTTCACATCATTTCACAAAGATTTTTCGAAATCGGACAACTATATAGTATAGCTCCCATACAAAAGATAGGTTTGAAAAAAGTCTTAGTAAGAAAAACTTTTTTGTTTTAATGCTATCGCTCCCAAAAATTGTTACTAATCAATACTATATGCTACTACACAATTCTGTCAAGTTTGATCCAAATCGGATGACTATAGCATATAGCTGCCATAGGAACGATCGGTCGAAAAAGTAGTTTTAGTGAGAAAAACTATTTTTTTTTTAACACTTCACACTTTTTAGTCATGAATATATTGATGAATATCTTGTATAGCTGCCATAGAATAAACTGGTAGTCATATATCAAGCTCCAAGGGTATATAAACTTCGATCGAGCCGAAGTTAGCTTCCCTCTATTTTTGTGTGTGAAACGCTTTCTTATCCCCATGAAGAGACTTTTCGTATCTCCCAAAAGAAACGCTTTTTCTGCTCCAAGAAGTGTCGCATTTCTATCCGAAGGGATAGGGCACATTTCTAACATGGGATATCGCTGAAGTAAAATACCTACCAGAAGAATCGCATTAGTATCTTTATATTTAGTTTGTGCTAACGTAAGTATGTACAGGGTGGTCCATTTAAAAATTGGAATTTAATGTTGCCATAAAAAAAGAACGGCTCGATATTTTTCAAAGGTTGAACATTTATTGGAAAGGTTGATTCATGTCATTTATTTATGAAAAACAATTGCGGTCGAATTACCACAGCGACTGACCCAATTTACCCAATTTTTGAGAACATTTTCAATTGCAAATTGCAAAATAAAATTGCAAATTTGCAAAAACTGCTAAAACACAACCAATGAAATTTTCCATGCCATAATACAAACCCAAAAAAATTAATGATGTAATAAAATAACTTTTAAAAGGTTTACTAAATTTTTATTTAGAGGGTTTTTTATTTAAACTATATTTTGTGATTTTTGTGTGCTGCCTTTTTATCCAATTAGATTGAGTTCTAGTGTTTGTGTTCTTTTTTTTTAGGAGTACAATTAGGGTACACAATATAGAGAAGGGGGGTTTGGTGTATACATATAGTAATATTTTTTTGTATATATATTTTGAATTTATAACTATTTGAAATACTTGTTAAACGTGTTTTTCATTTTTGTTGTTTGTGGAATTTATTTTGTCGAGGATTGAGGCGTGTTTTTTGTTAATCGATTATCAAGCAAATTTTAACTAGGTAAATAATATTTTATGTTGTATAGATTGTATATAGAAGATATTGTATATAGTATAAGTTGTTATTTGTTGTTGTTTTTTTTTTTTGGCTTTTATCTTAGATTCTTTTCGCTCTCTATATCCGCACGTATATATATATTCTGTTATGGGTGTCAAGTCTTTAGGCTAAAAAAAAACTACATAATTATGCATTAAATATGATTAAACTAGTTGTTTTTCAAACGACACTTAAGAGAGAAAAAAACATAAACCTGCACATAATAAAAACAATAATAGTAATAATTAAATAATAAATTATAAAACTTGAGATTACAACAAGACTCTGTACAATAACTAAAAAATAAAACTTGAAAAAGTTGCACACCCGCATTTTTGTTCGTTTTTAACTAATTAAAAATTTACACATACAACAAAATCCAATCTAATTTAAATCACTCCCGAAACGGATTTCTCATAGGGTGTACCCAAGGTATCGCGCCGTCTGGGCAGGGTACCGCTGGCTGTCAACGGAGCCGATTCGGGGCAACCTAAGCCCACTAGTAGATCCACCAAAGCAGTGGTATCCTCTACATTATATTGCGGAGCTGGAATGCCGCCATTATAAGCAGCTGGAGCGGGAGCAGGAGCGTTTACTGTGCCCACGGCAGCGGCAGCGGCCGCCTTCATAGATTTAGCCGTGGCCAGGGATTGAGCAGCTCGGGCATAGGCCAAGCAGGTGCGACCCTCATGATCGGTGTGCTTGATGTTGGCGCCATTCTAAAAGAGTTGTTAAAGATGTGGATACAATTAGAACAAAGGATTATCTTTCACATTTATAAGCTAACCTACCCATATCAATAGCTGGGCTATGGCCAGATTGCCTATGGCACAGGCCAGCAGCAAGGGTGTGCGCACATCCCGTGCACTCACATTGGCATTGCTCACTTCTGCCGGGCAAGTGGCCAGTATGGCCACTATAGACTTGATGTCTGCCCGTATGACAGCCTCTATCAATTGTTGTCCTGGACTGGGACTGGTGTGTCCTTGGCTGAGGGGCGTCAGAAACTCCTTGGCCTCGTATTTACTGCGTATCCAGCGTTCCTTCTCCTCACGTGTGGCCTGTGCCGTGGGTTTAAGCCTCTGTCGGATATTTGCTTCCCACACGGAATTGGCCAGGCTGTTGCCTATGGCCAGCATGACACTGAGATGGGGTGACCTATGGGTAAATAAATGGTTAAGTAAGTAAATCTGGATTAAGACTTATTCCATTTTAAACTTACGGCCAATCATCCAGACCCAGAGAGCGCACTTTGGAGATGTGTGAACCCAAATTTCGATGTATACCAGAGCACTCTATGCACATCAGCACACCCAGATTCAGGCTACCCCATTCGGGATCTGTTAATAAAAAAAAGTGTTTAAATAAATCAATGTGCTCCTTCTTTAGCCTCCTCTTCTTTCCTACTTACTTGCTGCCCCACAATCCACACAGTGTCCATTGCCTGGCACACGCTGACGTATGGCCAACATGGCTGCCACTTCGGTGCTGGTCACCTGTTTGGTTTTGCTACTTTCTATACCCTGCAAGCTCTTGAAGATCTCCTGTTCGACAGCGGCCACCCATTCATCGCGCTCCTCCGAATTGGCCGCCTCGAAATGCCACTGCTTGGAGTCCAGTGAGACTATATAGAACTCATAGCCATCATTGTCATCGACCTCGTTGGCTTTGACGCTGCTGCTCTTCATGCGACGGTGCCGTTTCTTTACATTCGGTGTCTGGGCCTCCAGTTTGTTCATTTCCCCGCCACCAGCTATAAAAGTCTGCGAATTGGAATTGGACATGGCTATGCCCTCATCTCCGCTGGTTTGTTGGCTACTGTTTGATTTTAGGGGCTCCGCTGCTCCTCCACCTCCTGCTCCTCCCCCACCTGAAGCTGCTGATCCACTGGCTCCCAACAAGGATAATTTCTCATTCAGCTTCCTTTGATTATCCTTGGCCAGGGTAAGGCAGCCTATACCCTCACTTAAAGTGCTCTGAACCCTTTGACCATTTGCCAGTAGGGAACTGGTCAAGGCGCTGTTGGTTATGATGGATTTGGAACCCCTGGGCTTCTGGCCCGGTACCTTAACTGTCACATATTGCAATGGTATCTCCTTGCCATGCACATCGTCCATATAATCATGCAAAGAGGGATGATAGGTGAGCCGGCCATCATCACAAAGAGTCACGTATTTCTTTTTCCATTCCTTGTTCAGGGATTTGCTGGAACGCTTATATAGATAGCCCTGCTTAATGGGAATGGAACGTCCACTGCCCAGTTCACTACTCTTGGCATCCTTATCCTTGTCCACCTTCTTCGAAGAGGAGGGTATGAAAAGATTCGAACGTCGGCGACTCTTTCGACTCGTCGTGGGCGTTGAAGTTGGCGTGGGCAACTCTTTGCCTGCCGGCGGGGCCAAATCGCGTGGATCTCTTAATTGAACTTGAGAGCAATCACCCTGTAGGGATGACGAGGTAGCCGCACCTGGATTGTATTTGGTTATATTATTATTCTCCACTGTGTGGGCAAAAGAGGCGGATGAGTTGCTAGTCTGCAGAGACCACAATTTCTGTTCAGCCTTGACAAAGTCTGCACTCATTCTAAGCGGTAACTGCTGCTGCTGCCCACGCTGTTGTCCATTTGTGGGTGGCTGATAGGGAGCCAGGCCTAGACGATTTCCCTGGGGGGTAGTGGGTCGGGCAGGTTGTACTGAGGGGGGCAGAGGCAGGCGTTGGGAGAGTATTTTTTGACAAGCTGGAAGAGAATGCAAGAGAATTAAATGGTTTAATTGCTAGATGGCTAGGCAGAGGGTGGAAACTCACCATCTTGAAACACTCGCTCCACATTCAGGCCATAAGTAGCGCAGGTCTCATAGTACGAGCAACGCTTCAGATCGCTGGCCAATTTTCGGGCTCGTGTGTCGTCAATTACGCGTGGATTACGCTCGCTTATGGCATCTGGAAAAAAGATGTTTTAAATATCAGTCAAAATACAAAGAACCTCTTAAATTCTAAAGAAGGTTCGGTCCGGAGATTCAAATCCAACGTTAAGTCTTAAGTTCGATTTGCAGACCTGTTACTAAGTTTGTCGCATCTCAGATTATTTTTGGTGAATATTAGTAGAAGAGAACTTTATGTTTCATTGTTATACTCCATAACGACCTCTTTCACAGTTCTAAAAGTGCCTGGGAGTGGGTTATTGAAGCGATGATATCCACATGTCGGTGGAAAGTTTTAGAAACATTTTTTCAAGTAATAATCTGAGGTTAGTAAAGTTGCCTTCTTTTACTAACTGGCTCTCGAGATGGCAAAGTTGTTGTCTGGCAAAGGGAGCCAAAACCGAGCTGGAAAGAGTACTCTCTGAATGGCTGGCGGGCAGCTGGCGTCTTAGAGCTGAGCTTTGCTATACAACGAGTGGCCTAGGCCCAAATACTGGATTTGGGACTGGAGAGCGGCCATATTAAAAACTACTAATTTCGCCCGGGGGCGATCCAAGGCTCTTCGAGCATAGGATTTGTCGTTGGCGGCGAATGATTTCATTTGTTTTTAGACAGCCACGAGCACAAACATACACAAACAAGAATCGTGTTTCCATTTCTTATGGTACATATGTATTGGTGTCTATGGGACCCTAAATTAATTCTGGCCAAAGCTGCATTTAAGAAATAGTTCCACAGCTAATGCAGATTAGATCAAAACGCTATTTGTGGAGTACAGAGCTATGGACTGCACCAGGAGCTATTCCTTTGTTTCTTACTTTAGTTGTTTTATTGAGAATTGTAATTTGTTTAAAGTATTGGATTTAAACCAAATATTGCAAAAGAAGTTCATGGGTTGGTAAGATTGCAATGATTGAAATGGGAAAATCCCATTTCCTAGCTTAGGCCAATAAGATTCCGCTATGTTACCCTTCAACCCTTTCTATGCTGTGATCGTATTCCATATAAACCATTTAGAAAGAAGCACTTCTTTGAGCAATTAGGCAACATCTATTTTAGAGAAGTCTGACACATCGTTTAACATAGAACAACCCAATACCCAACTCAATAGAGCTGGAGTAACCGAAGAGTTTCATTCCCTAAATTGCAGCACCCCTAAGCATTTCTTATGTTCAATGTTGCAATGTCCAGGAACCGAAATGAGATTAATTCCGAGCCATCTTATTAAGAGATCTGCGGCACACAATCAGAATATTGACATTATCTATTAGTTGGGTGTCAAGTAGAGCAAACCATACGGCGGTGTTCTACAAACCTCTAACAACCCAAAAGCAACCCAAAAGCAATTGTCGGTGTTCCTGAAACCTCTTTTGGTTGTTTTCAAATATTGCACATTTTCTGGCGACATTTGGCCTATGTTTTGCTAGTAAAGAAATTTGAGTCAAATAGAATAATGAGGAACACAACTTGAATGCTTGACTGATCGAATTGCATTGATATTATTAAAGATTTCATATGTTTTAAGTAATAAAAATGAATTTTAAAATATTGTCCACCAAAACAATGCAATGGTCTGACAGCTGCAGAAAGCAACAACAAGCAAACCTGCCAACTTCTCCAAATTGGACAATAAAATTTTCGGAGTTTTAATTTTCTTTTCAAAATTAAATGTTTATACTCTTAAACGAAGTATAAATTTCACAAGATTATGTGGATAAATGAGCAGGTTAATAAAATATGTTTTAAAAGCATAATTTAATGAAGTATCGAAAAAAACCTATCGATAAATTATGTCGGCGATAATTTCAAATCACGAAATGGAAGACAAGTTGTCAGCGGTGTAACTTTTATCTTCGCTTTTTACATTTATTTTAATTTTTAAAAGTTGTAGGATGATTTTATGGTGGCAACATTGAGCTCCGGAGGAAGAGGCAGTAATGCCATATGGAATAGCAGTTGCATATCTCGGCAGAAAAGAAGCTTACACTTTATCAAAAATCAAAAAAGGATTGCAGCATTTCTAAAACTCTTGGAAAGGTTTTGTTTCCCTTGTCACTGACCTTCCCCCAGCAATATACAAAGCAATTAATGCAACAGCGGGCTTTTTTGAATTTATTTTTGTCCACTCCACTCACTTGTAAGCAACAGGGTTGTCAACACAAAATAATTATTTGGCGGGTAAGAGTTTATTTAAATTCTTAACCCGATAAAATTGAGTCTTAATGGCTTCAAAATTATTTATTAGTTTGGAACTCAGTGCATACCAAAAACGCTTTCAGCATTTGGCTTAGAAACTTCAAAATTATTTGTATCCAACAATTATTTAAATTATTTTGAAGCCCCCTCTAACATCGCACATCACAATTGCTTTCAGTCAGCTGTTTTTTGGCAGCTACTCCGAAGCTAACTCCGAAAAATGAAATCTCCGACATTTGTGGAACACCGACATTTGGATTGGTTGTTTTCAAAAACAACTGACCCCTAAATCTCTAGAGATTTCTGGAACACATCGGATAGCCTCTAAAATGGATGGATTTAGGTATGGGCTACCAGGTGGCTAATCAGCCATAGATATGAAACGGCTTGTTTGCAAATATAGTCGGATTGATACACTTTCGCCGAAGTTTTGAAGTTTTGGAGCTGGGTGATCCCATCGTAGGCGACTATTTAACCATCAAACCATTACACAAGCTAAGTTATGACCTCTCTGAACTCTGAGAATGAGTTCGGACGCTTGTTTTGATGACACAGCACACACTCTATAGTTCTGTTTGTTGAACGATTCCTCTATTTGAAAAATATTCATTCGTTTTCATTTTATGACCAAAAAACAGAGTACCAGGTACAATCAATCGAAATCACGATAAAAGTAGGAAAAGGTAGGTATTTTGGATTGATTTGATTCTTTTTTGACCCGAAACTGGTGCGATGCGTTTGCTGGATTAAGTCTTCATCGTTTAAAAGTTTTTAATAGTCGAACTTTATACATTTGTAACAAAGAATATTTAAAGCCTTCTTTTCCATTTTTTAATCCAACTTTTAAAACTGAATTCCAATTTTACTCACCTTGCGTGCCCACCAATATCATGGGTATATCCTGTCCATTCCGAAAGTGCGCCATTTTCGTATAATAATTATAAACGGTATTGAAACTGCTCTCGTTCTCCAGGCTGAATACAAAGATTACCGCATCCACCCAGCCAGCGAACTGTAAGGAAACCAAAAAAAAAAAGAAAGAAAGAAAGAATAATATGAGTAAAGGCAAAGAAATTCAAAAACAAAGCTCGAGCCAAAAGTCCTTGACTTTGTGCAAGCTTCTGCGTCGATTTGGGTATGAGGAGTAAACAAAACTGCGGCGTCTGGCGGAAACGCGCAAAACAATGGACACAACATACACAAGGTCTGGAGGCTGAGCACACACATACACTTGGGAAAGTCGCTAATGAAGCACTTGAATCCTGGCCAAAAGGAACTTTTTAATGATTTTTGTATGCCTCCCTTGCACACACACACACAAGACACACATAAACACTCAGAGGATAATGAACTTCTGCGCAGGATTGAAAGGAATTGGAGTTCAACTATTGATTGCACTGTCCTTCGGTTTAACTGCCTCAATTGATTAGTTATTTATTTAATTGTTAGATGTTGTCTACCTGTCCAGTCCTGAAACTCTAATGAATTATTTATGTAACCGCTTAATGGAACTATAAAGAGCTTGCGACAGGAGCTAACAAACGCCCGCACGCGATGCCAGACGACAAACAACTGTCCTGGCGGCTGGCATGCACGGCCTGGCAACGGGGTCCTTCTATTTGCGCTCGTCGATGGGTGGGTGGGTGGTTGGGATGTTGGGTGGATTTTGTCTGCCGCCAGCATAGCCACTTTTTATGATTTGTTGTGAAATTGTATGCATAGGAAACAGGAAAGCAAAAAAAAAAAGCGGAGAAAAAGAGAACGGAAAATGTGAAAACACAAAAGTTGCACCAAATGGCGTCACCAAGAAGAGAACTCACTCGATACATATGTATGTGTGTAGAAAGTTGGACATAATATGGCACATATGTATGCTGTAAATTACAGGTAAAGGACTTAGCTAACGACGACTACACAGTAACGTTTTATACCCTTACAAATGTACAAAAATATATTTTTACTTTTAAAAGAATTTTATTGGACTAAGATCGAAGAACGGCTGTTTAGAATACTAAACAAATATGCTAGAGACTTTAGAAGGATTAGATCTCATAAAACAGAAAAGCAAACCGAATTGTATTTCGCTTTAGGTTCCGGTTCTAGTATTGAACCTACTTGTGTTATACTTTTGGTTTCGGTTATGACTCGGAGTTTTCGTTTATAAGAATATCCATTTTCGAGTACTTGGTTCTGATTCTGAGTAATCGGTTTTGGCTACACGATTTCATCATATGCTAAAAAATTGAATTTAAGCAAACCAATTGCACCACTGAATGCGCCGCCCATTCCCTCTGTTCGCTCTATTTGAAATCGACATCTCGAAGTCATGGCTAACGACAATATTTTTGTCGTCTCTTATATACACGAGCAGCGGTGTACGCCGGACTTTTCCCAGGGGGGTTTAAATAAATTTTGCTTTGCTATTTTGCATATAAAAACACATTCAAAGGGGGTCTGGGGGCTAAACCCCCCAGCATACGCCACTGTGTGTAAGTACGTACATACTATTGTATATATGGTAATGATATCCTTCTCTGACAAAAACAACTGCAAACATTAAAAAAAAGCGCGACTGAGTGGCGACGCGTCGTCATTGAGTGAGTGATTTCATACAAAGTTACTTGCTGTATGTGTCTACCAAGTGCGAGGGTGTTTTGGCTTTCCTTTTGCCCTGACTGGGGAGGAAACTTTTTGCCTACTCAGACAAAATCGAGGGTTATTTTATGAAATATGGGTTTATTATGTTGCAAATCAAGGATGCGATTGACACAAGTTGGCCTAAAAACAAAAATCACATCAAATTAGTTGCCGATGAGAGAATGACTGAGAGAAATAAGAGAATTGAAAAAAGATTACCAAAACTGTTACACAGGGGGTAGTAGAGCAATAGGAAAAGGGGAGAATTGCATAATGGTGCACTGATGGTACCCTGCGGTGACTTTCAAACTGTAGCCGTAATGTGCAGTATTAAAATGACTCTGTAACTGTAAAGTGTATTGTAAAGGTTGAAATCTTAACTTTACTATTGCAAGGGAGGAACATTTGATATATAGCCTTACAACACAAAATCTAACTGAGTCCGAATTTTTTCTGCAGAATTTTTTTAATTTGACTTTTTTACTCTGTACCAAAGGTACACAGATATAAAAAAGGTTGTGCAAAAGTATGTAACAGGGGAAAGGAACAGTTTTTGCACTTAAAGTAGGTATATATTACTCTTGATCAGCATCAACTCCTGCCCACCAATTTGGAAAAAACGTCATATCACTTCTAGAGTTATTTAGTAATCAAGATAATTTATTTTGCCGAGGGAATTATAAAGATCGCTTGAACGATACTCAAGTTATGACCAAAAAACAATACGATTCCGCGCGATGCAGCGCTACTTTCTGCTGCTACTGCAGGTACAGAGTATATTACAGTCGGGCGTGGTCTACTTTCTTACATTCTTTCTTTTTTTGTTTTTCTTTTTCGAGAGTGAGTTCCACTTTCACGGCAACTTATTGAAAATGGAATTGACCAAGCTGTCAACAGATTGAACAGATGAAGATTTTAGCAGGAGTAAAATTTTATTTCACCGTCACGTGACGCTAACATATTATATTTTGTGTTGTTGTTTTGTGGACACAAACATGCGCACACAAAAAGAATTGGCAAAGGGTGGGCGGGAGGTTAACAGGATGAATGGGGAAAGGTTGGAAAGAGGGGGAAAAGTGGGAAAAAGAGCAGCTGTCTTATCAGGGACAGACAGAGACTAAAGAGTTATTAAACAGATAGTGACTAATCAGTGACTTAACAGTGACTTGACGATGATTTGAATTAACAGTGACTAGGCAGTGATTTGACAGTAACAAAACAGTGACTTGACAGAAACTAGAATTACCAGTGACTGATCGGTGACTTAACCGTGACTTAAAAGGGACTTGACAGTGACTTAACAAACGGTGACTCGATAGTGACAAAACAGTCTTACAGAAAAGAAGGGAGAACACAGTAGCTAGTAAATTTGATCTGAACTGATTATACAGTAACTAAACAAATTAGTGGTCAAGATTGACTAAACACATTACGTAGCAATTCTCTGAGCAAGAGTAACTGAACAAATAAAAATAAAAACGAGAGCGTATGTTAAAGTCGGCTCTAACCGACTTCGATATACCGTTACTCATGAAAAACATGTTCAACAGTGTTCCTGCGTTCCTTAGGGGACCATCGAAAAGTATGCAACATTTTTTTATGGTGGGAGGGGGCGTTGCGGGGGTCTTGTATCCTTTTTGCTCATAACTTGAGAACCGTTCATCCGATCTTGATCGTTTCTTTGGCAATCGATTCATTTTGCTAATTACTAACTATCTTTAGAAGGTACAAATCGTCTATCTTCAAAACTGTAGGAGATATAACGTTTTTTTCAAATTGCGGGGGCGGGAGGGGCGTGGCCAAAATTTGAAATAAACTTGATCTGCGTGCAGATAAAAGAAGCATTTGTCCCATACATGTCAAACCTCTATCTCTTACCATCTCTGAGATCTAGGTGTTCGAACAGACGGACGGACGGACGGACGGACGGACGGCGGACAGACGACAGACGGACAGACGACAGCGGACACTCTAATGACCGGCTGTTGATGCTGATCAGAATATATAACTTTATATGGTCGGAGATGATTCCTTCGCCTGTTACATACATTTGCACGACTTTAGTATACCTTTTTACTCTACGAGTAACGGGTATAATAAATATATTGCACTCTACCTTCCATTTTTTTTGTACATTCTTAACAACACTCACTTAACAAGATTCACTGATCGAGACTCACAAACCACTTGATCAGTTTAGTGTACAAGTCAATATGGTTTATTCACTCATGCACAACACAACACTACTCTCTTATGTATCTAGTGCCGATCTCGTTTGGCCCGTGGTTTACATAAAGTAAAAAGAATGCAATTTCATTCCGAATTCAGAACAGGAGATTGAGCCCGAATCTGAATTGCGTTTGGTTAACTTTTCAAAAGGTAATGAAATTGAGTACATGTCTGCATATATTTGATTAAAACTTACGAAAAATCTATAAGGCCTGTTCCCGTTTTCGATTTTGATCACATCAATCGGAATCGAAATTTTTAAATGATTCCGCTCCTAAAAAGCTACTATTTTTTATCTTTTATTTTCAAGCAACATTTACGTTTCATTTCTTAGAAATTGCAACTCTTACCAATTCCGATCAATCGGATTTGGAAATGATAACAGGCCTGTATATAATTAAGGAAAAGTAAGATGTACTCCTACAAATTAGTACTTGAATTTACCAATTTAATTATATATGTTGAATTTCCATTTTTCTTTTAAAAATTGCAGAAATAGTGTCATTCGTGGTCTTTAAAATTCGGGTTAAATATAAAAGATTATAAAGCGAAAGAAATTTATTTGGAAAACAGCACTGATGTAATTCCACTACTCATCCTAACTTCAGATCCTTAAAATTAAGGTCAATCTCATGCTTGACTTTCAGTTTCATTAAATAAACAAAAAAACTGCAATTTAAATAAAAATTGCCAACAACGGGAGACAGACAGTTAGGGATTAAATGGGATATTATAAGGATTTCGAGGGTCGCGAGCGTTGCAATTCGCGTGTCAGGCACATTTTTTTTTATTGAGCAACCAACCCGACCCTCCCCGGTGTGTAAATAGAACCGCAAATAGAAAACTAAACAACAGAAAAAAAAGCGAAAGCAGCTTAAAAATTATAATCCCCGCTTTTACCCCATTTGAGCAAGGCTCTACGCTATTTCATTTGCAAAATACATTGCAACTGCTATCCCAGTTGGGAATCATCAGAATCAAAACGAACAAAAAGCTCAATGAATCAAAAAATGTAAATAGCCCGCAGTTAAGTTCACTTTAATTATGGTTCGCTGTACTCGTTGTACCTTTTGTCGGATATTGACAAAGGAGATTTCGAATTGCATTGCAAAAAGTTTAGCACAAAGTGCAATTGTGATTCTCATCCAAGGGGTTGTACATGCACACACATATAGCTTCTTGAGGGTTGAAATCAATTGTATTGCCTAGTTATTGGCTCTGGGCCAATTCAAGTTGCATCACGTTTCGTCATAACCTTTGGCTAGACACACGTATGCACAAAAACAACTAAATATTTATCCACATTGCGACAAAGTTTTTGCCTTTTTGTGCCAAAGGTCGCAGGTCGATTGAGTGACTCATGCTCTGGCCACAATGTCCAGTCCCAAGGCAAAAGTTTCGCCAGTTTGGCAGATTGCGAGTTGAATGAAAAAAGTTGGATAATTGGTTGACAACCCAAAATTAAGTGAAATGCGACTAAAGAAAGTTCTGAGCTATTGATTAAGGCTTAATAACATTATAGAGTTGAAGGGCTTGAAAGGTCGGCGATATAAGTAAGTGACTAACTGCTTATTCTTTCGTAGCTAAAAAAATTTAAAATTTATCGTAGTTAATAAAAACTTTAATATGTATTTCCCAAATCATTTTGTTTTCAAGTAAACCGCAAATCAATGCAATTATAAACCAAAATTAAACAGACTCCCTGAGGAAGGCAGTAAAGCCGCCGAAACGCGTAGGAGAACAGCTGAAAACATGGTTTAACTGCAGCTAGAAAGACGGGAAAACAAAACACCCGGAGAAATCACACATATATTTTCAAAAATTAAATAAGAAGAATTTTAAATGTAAATAAAACGCGATGTAAGAATATGGTTCATTTCTCTAGTTTGTCAATTAATTTGAATTTATGGTTATTTTTGATATAATTTTTCTAAATCTCTTTAGATTATCTTCTTAAGATTACTTCAATAACTCACTTTGCCTTTCAAATAATTTTCCATCAAATACAACATGCCAACACAAAGGCTTACACCAATCATAGAGAAAGTAGCTAACAACCCCAGTTGTACAAAGTTGTACAAGTTCAAGGAAAGACCCTTTCCTCACACCCACATCCCTCAACCAGTAGTTGATTCCTTGGTGACCTCAATTCAAATATTTACAAAATGATAAGGGTAAAATTTATTTGTACAACAGTTGCTCCCCCATTTCTGGCCCGCAAAAGGCAAATACATCATTTTCTCTTCAATATTTATTAGATATGAAACTTACCTGCATTTCAGGAGCTCCACCCTCGTCGCGTATTAAAAGCAAATAGCTTTGTCCATCAATAAAAACTTCCTTCTTAAAGCGTCCACCC
Source organism: Lordiphosa clarofinis (assembly GCA_018904275.1). Classification (NCBI taxonomy): domain Eukaryota; kingdom Metazoa; phylum Arthropoda; class Insecta; order Diptera; family Drosophilidae; genus Lordiphosa; species Lordiphosa clarofinis. The sequence continues at coordinate 1,526,942 of JAEIGQ010000063.1, read as the reverse complement.
TCAGGAGATTCCTCTTGCATATAGGAGCCCGTGAGATAACGATGTACGAGTGCCGATTTGCCCGAGTTCAAAGAACCCACAATGCCCAATCTTAAATCGGGTACCGAGCGAGAAATTGTCCATTCCTGACTGTTAACAAATGAATCTGAAAATCAAAGAAATGGAAAATCGAAGCATCATTAGCAGAGTTTCAATTTTATGTTAAAAACAAGTTCACTTCGTAATTAGCCTAGTCTAATTGGGAGCAAAACTTGTTTATTGTTTTTTTCTGAGGACTGACATCTTTTTGACCTACAAGCGAAACATCCTACCATCATCATTAGTAAATTCTTCTTATGCAAATGTATCCTTCAGCCGTTGATTGACAGCTTTAATGTTGAAAAAATGTGGCAAGCAACCGAAGCTCTTCCCTCTCGGGAACGAAGAAGGGACGGGCAAACGTGTGCAAACTTTTAAATTGTCAGTTTGCTTGAACACTTTTTGTGATTTTGAATTAGCTCGCTCATTGTCAGCTCAATCAGGCTTAAGATCTGGGTATGCACAGCTGTGCGTCTGAGATGGTTACCAAGGCATTTTCAAGGTTATTCAAAATAAAATGTGAAGCAACTGTCCATTTTATGGTTACAGCAACCTTTTTCATTTTTATATTATTTACATATATGGATTTTTCCATAATTTTTAGACTTAGATCTGAGGTGCTTATAGCCTATGTCCTAGCTGCGCAAATGTTGTTATAATGCACCGTCAATAACCGGGTTTTTCTTAATGTCTTTCTTGTGATTGTTGTTATTTGACAAATGATTTTCTTAAAATTAATTATAGTCTGTCCTGTGCGGGCATTCTTGATTTAGAACATTTAGACTATCATTTTTAGCGTATATTTAAAAGCGTTGGGTCTTAAATTCAAATGATTTAAAACGAGATTTTTTTGCTTTATGATTTGGAAAAGTAAAGAATATCAAAGCCCTATTCCTTGGGCATGATTTACTTAAGAACCTGAAATTGTTCGATAGTAAATAATTGCGGCACCCGTCTTAAGCTTTCTTAAGCGTCGAAATCACTCAAAAAAATGTTCTTCGATATATTATATACACAATTTGTGGCAATAGCGCTCCTAAGATAAGCATAGGGCGAAAACAAAATTCCTTCAACGATTTCTGTCGGCTGCCTTAGTTCGTTTTAACTTAATCTGGTTTTTGCATGGATTGTGCGCATCTAAGTCTATCGGGGTTGACCTCTCTGCCGGCTGCCTTGTGGGTTCCATTGTACAGCCATCTTCGCGACGTTTTCATTTTCCCTCCGTAAGGTGTGCCGAATCCAGTTTAATTTTCCTCACTTTATCTCAGATGCGTTCGTTTCTAGAATACTGCAGGAGATTTGCATTTTGTCCGCGTAGTCCAGATCACATTGAGTTTGTTTGATTCTCCACAGGATACCATGCCGCGCCTAGTTATTTGTGCGTTGGAGAACATCATCGAAGGCAACTATAAACAGAAGGGGTGACAGAACGCATCCTTGCCGCTCGCCCTTGCTTACGGCAAGACAAGTGCTGTTAGAAGTTGTACCAACCGGGATACCGCAGTTATTAAGACAGCTCCATATGGCCTCCTTTCTGATAGTGTTAAATGCTCGCTCTAAGACAGTGGCCGGCGAAACACACATGCTCATTTAAGCATTGCATGTGTGTGTTTAGACCAGAGGCGGCCAAATGGAGAGGAAAAAAAAGTGAGCTTGTGTTAGTAAACAAGAGAGCTCTCTCCAGACATCATGCGTTTTACTTGCTAGGCAGTGCTCACCGATTCACACAACCATAACTTCGGCTCGCGTTTGCTTAAAAATACGACAGACTTCGGCTCGTGCGAGCCTTAGGCGGCCGGGTCTGGTTTAGACACGCAAGAGCGCTCTCATTTAACACTTGATAGCACATGTTTGTTGTTGCAAAAGAGAGCAGTGTAGGCTCGTATAGAGTCGGTGTATTAACGTCGCTGCTACAGAGTATAGACGTCACTGCTTGTATACACAGAAAATATAAACGTGCCGGAATTTGCTTCAAGTCCATAAACAGTAAGTACAGTACACACCTCCATTCCGTATTCCATATACCTCGCCTGCTTTTACAGTGACTTAAGTCTGTTTTGGGAATGGTGACAATAACGCTCCCTTCCACTCAGGTGGTATTGTCTCAGATACCCAAGCATTTTGAATGAGGGGTTGCTGAACCCGTGATATAATGCTGTTACCAGCTTTCAATATCTTAGCTGGAAGTTCGTCCGGACCTACACCCTGTTGAGCATTTCTTCATTTGGATCAAAAGTTTTCGATGTCAAAAGCAGGTTTCGGTTAAAAGTTCTTGATCCTAAAACAAATTAATTCTAATATGGATTTCAAACACCGAATTTCTTGATTCAAGAGTCCCCTTTGATTACATCTCCTCATTGCCCTAGTCTATAAAAATTAAATTGCAAATGCTTTTAGCTTAGTTTCAAGTAAAAAAAGTCTTAGTAACTTAATCAAAATCAAGGATTCTACATTTTCTCCACCCACTGACCTATATTGACATCCCGATCTTCGTAATTTGTCGTGTTCCATATGAGCGTTTAAAGTTATTTTCACCTCTTTAAACGAATATGTAAATACACCATAAAAATGCCAAAATAAATCTTCCCAAGTGAACAAGGAAGGAAACCAAACCCGAACCATTAACAGACCCAAGTGCCATGATCAATTTCACATGCAAAATAAAGGGGCCACCATCCACCACCCCAGTAGAAGGAGTGACAATGGCAAATGGACTGCCTCTACTGCCTCTAGACGTTCATGATGATTTACTAGGACTTTCGAGGCAAGGACACGTGAAAATTGCTCTATTATGAGTTGTTAAGAGTTGGCTTGAGTAAACACTGAAGAGAGACAGCGACACGAAAATGGACATGGATATATCTCAAGGGTTGCCTCTTTGGCGAACTTGTTTCCTGGCCTTGTTAATCGACTGAAAGGAAACAGGAACAAGTTCAACTGGTTTTTTGGCTGACCAGAGCGCAAAATTACAAATTAAAACGAAATAAATATGCCTTTTGTTATATAATATTAAAAAAAAACACAAACGAAAATAAAGAATATTTCTTTCCTTCTGTGATTTCAGAAATGACAATGATATGCCCCAGCCGGAGTGGACAAAAAATTAGCGCGGTTTTGCAATTTGCCATGGCTAACAAATCACAAATGGCAGACAACCAGTTAGAAATGATTTTTTTTCGATTTTCGACAATTAATGAGTGTCATTAGAGATTAAAACTATTTCAAATCCTTCGATACAAAAGCATCTTTAAGATTGACTAATGATGTTCGGCGCAGGGGTAAAGGTTTATGTGTGAAGTTCAAACCGCCATCCCTAACTCAAACTCATGTCAAATGTCGCGCACAAGAAAAACCAAAAAAGAAGAAAATTCCCAAACTAATTACATATGCAAACGAGTTGCTGTTTTTTCTTCTATTTTCTAGGGGAGAAAGTCGTATGTGAAAGGGGTTTGGTTTATTTGTTATGTTTGTTTGTTTGCATTTATGCTCGATAAGAAGGTTGCCTCCCATCTGGGATTTAAGTCTTTTGATGTGGGTTAAGCATTTTAATTAGTGTACAATATGAAAATTTCCTTACAGTTGTGGAAAAGTTGTAAGACCAGGTGACCTTTTTAACCCGACAGCAGATAAAAAACAAACTCAAGATATAGATAGCTTAGTTTTATGACAAAGCCATAAAGCAGCTGTGTGTATAGCCAGGTCATGGTTTATGCCACCTTGAAGCGTGCCATTTGAAAAAATGAGAGATACATTTATTAGTTCTAGGCTCAACTATGTCATCAGGATAATAAAAAGTTTTTATGGTCATTTTAAGTGGCTTCAAGGATAAAACTAAAGACAGCTGAACCATTACTGACCACTAAGCCATTTTCAGCAAAGGATCATAAAGCATACAGTAATAAGAAAACGCAAAATTAATTGGATTAACCCTCAAAAGATATTTGGATATTATTGGGTAAATAAATGTTTTTTTAATAACCAACTTTCCCTATGAATCTTGCCCTGTATGTGCCTTATTTTTGCCTATGATAATATTTAGGTAGGCTGACCATGTCGACAACAACAATAAATCAGCCTCCTCTCAGGTCTCTTTGGTGTTGGCGTCGTATTTTCTGCACATCTGCTCCAAAATCTGATTTACTTTCTTTTGTGTTTGTGCTCGTCCAGCAGCGCTTGGCGATCAGTGAAAACGGTAGTTGAGATTGAGTGAGATGGCAGGCATGAGGAAGGTTTTGTATTTTTTCTTCACCCAAACACAAAAGGCAAAGAAAATTAGCAAAGCCAACGACAACGATTTCATTTAACCAAAAAAAGAAAAAAAAAAAGTACAAAAATAAAAGGGCGATCGCACAAACAAGATAAGCCCGGAGACAGGAAGAGCAGAAGTAACCAAGGCAAACAACAGTTGCTGAATAATGTTAACAGAGTAATGTCAAATTGTTGCTTACAGCAAAGTGTTAACATAGAAGCAGTCAATTTACCATTTCCTTAGCTATAGAAAGTTTGTCGGTTAAAACACTTTTGCTTGTTCATCGGTGGAATAAAAAGTAATTGCCAAATTACACACTCATCAAGTCTAGCAACTTCTGCTTCTGCTTAAACAGAATTTTCTTCAATTTTTTTTATCAATTTAGAAATTTGATTTAAATTTGATTTGCGTTTTAGTTTTTCATTGAGTTAAAGGAGAATTAAAAATTAAAAGTAAGCTTCCATCTTTGATCGACTAGCTTGGACATATACAGGCATGTTCCCAATTCCACTTTTACGACAATTTCCATCAAAAGTGTAATTATTTCATTTTCTTGCAATATCAAACCGAAAAAGTTTTTCGTTTTAGTAAGTAGAAGTAATTGTTAAAATAAGCGCAAGTTCAGTAGGGAGAGGTACATAAAGTAAATTTTCTGTGATAAATTAAGAAATTTTTAAGCTGTATTTACACTTGTCTGATATCTCATATGATATGGCTAAAAATATTTCAGTTCATTGTGAGTTCGATGTCAAAAAACTCATATTAGAAACTTAGATTAGCAACTTCTCATATATTCAAAACATTTTTAAAGCTATCTCATATGAGATATCAGACAAGTGAAAACACAGCTTCAGTGAAATTTGAATTGCATACAAGTTTTAAATGGATTTCTCAAAAATTTACTTTGTTTAATGTGTTTTAAATTAGCCAGCAGAAATAGTTAACCTAACAACATTTTAGATCGTTTCCCTTGGATTTGTGGTGTATTCTCTTCTGTATTTGTATCTCGTTTGGACCGTTGGTTTGCAAAAAGTAAATAGAGAACAATTTCATTCGGAATCGGAATTGCGTTCGAATTTCTTTTTCTTTTCAAAATTTAATAGAATTAAGAACATGTCTGATAGTTACTTTCCTATGTTCCAAGTACCTATCTAGCTTAAGTGGAATTGGGCACATGCCTGTTAAAGTCATCCAATGCAATCAATTTTAGAAAAATATCTACAGATTTCCTTAACACCCCTGATAGTGAGGTTTTTTTTCAATAACCCCTGTAGGCTGAAATTTACGTGGAATCATCATATTGAAATATATGAATTACAGTCAAGAGAAAAGTAAAGACGAAGGGCGCATCTATAAGGATCGAAAATTTTGTGTTTTTCTTTTTTATTTCTACACTTGTCTAGCTGCTGAAAAGTGGGGCCGCTCATCATCGCCAAACTTATTTGAGACTAAATATTGTTACGGGAAAAACACAATATATCATCCTGATTTTAAATTATTTTTAATTCCCTTGAAGAGTTTTTTATAATTTTGCCCAGTCGACACAAACGAAATAAGCTTTCCTTATTCGTCCAAGTCTCCCAAAAATTTTACTAAAGCCAATAATATAATAATCAATTTATTTAAAACAAATAATACAGATATGCTGAATATTACAAAATAAATTAAATTACTTAAGGTTTTAAATATTTTTCAGTTGGGGAATTTATTTATATTCTTTTATTGTTATTGGGGATCCCCTTGGTACCATCCAAAAGGTCTTAATACACCCTGCATCCCGCTCGTCGTGAGATTCAGGATCGTTGGGACCAAAAGAACTTTTAGGGGCCGAACAAATTTGTAGAATTTAGCGTGTACAGTCCCACTCTATGTTATGCAGTGACCACAGCGACGTGGCACTTGGGCCCAGAAAATATTTTACTAAAGCCAATATTATGTAGGTATATTTAGGCAAAATGGAAAAAGCTAGTATTTGGTTTATAATTAATGATTGTGAAAATTATAAAATTCTATCTTAGTTTTAAATGGGCGCGACATAGCTTCAAATATTAGATATTATAATAATGCAAATTTGTACAATGAAATTATTTGTACAAGTCGATTGCTGTCATCTTTTAAAATAGCACACAATACTCCGATTATTTATAAATGAAAAAATATATGATAATAGGCAACACAGCGTATGAGTTATAAACAAAAACTTTAGAGACTATTCGCTTCCGTTAAGACTTGACTTTTCTTATTTTTTTTGCGCTTATTATACATTAAAAAGTATCAGATAGGGGGTGAGACTATGACCTTAAAAAATTCATACTCAGGAGGTCCAACCTAAGGTAAATATATGAAGAACTTGCAAGAACGTTCAATTTATTCTTGGAACGTTGTTGGAAGTTAGTAAGTTTAGCTGTCAGAATTATTAGATTAAGATAATATTTTTTTGGAAATATTTTGAAATCAAACATAATGTTTTTTTTTTTTTTTTGATCAACAAAAACTGAAAAATTTCGTAGCATGCAATAGAGAATTCTCACGTGTCATAGTTGGCTGATGACGGCGCTATTGTGTTCCGCGCCTCCTATGGTGTGAATATAGTTTTAACAATTTTGGTTTGTCTCATTTTTTCTCTTAGATGGCGTTTCTTAACTGGTGACACAAAACTTTATTTCACTTCCCTTTCTTTGTTATCTTAATTGTTGCACCCAAAAAAAATGAAATCTTTTGTTAAAGCAAATGGTTATATTAAGCAGCAAAATAAACATATAAACAATTTAGAGAGAGGAGACCAAATGTTGTTCTCTATAAAAAGTTCTGCACGAATGGTTAGCAACACTTCAAGGTTCGGTCACGCAATTAAGGGGTGGGTGTGTGTTTGTTTATATGTATGCTTTGAACAGTTAGATATGTCACGTGTAGGAATTTTTTATATGAAATTCAAGACCTAAGCGGGGGTAAGCAGGTACTCAATATGATTTCATCATCAAAAATAGTAAAAAAAAAAAAAATATTGGAAAAACTGACATAAAATATGCACGCTTCATTAGAAGAACAAAAGCAAACAAGCCAAATAAACAGACAGATGAGAAACGGAAGAGGGAGAGAGTGAACGAAAGTGAAAAATAGAGCAGGCAGGAGCATATGTTTAAGAAAAGCAAAGGTAACTGCCCTAAGATCGTTGCAGACCCTTAAGAAGACCACGCCTTTGGCAATTAAAGGGTTAATTTTTGGCCTCTTGAGGATGCTGCTGTTCTTTGGTTGCTTGTCATTGGTTCAAAGATTTATGCGCGCTCAGGTAATAAAACATCTTTTGGGTTGGCTCAAAAAATTATGCAAAGTTTGTCAATATTGAAGGTCAAAACTCCATTTTTGGCAAACTTGTTATATTGGAACAAAAAATATATGTACATTGTGCATATATGGATAGATAGATAAATTATTTCTTTGTTTACGATTTGTTTGGTTTTGGGCCGTTTATCGGTGTGGAGACTCATTAATCAATCGTGTGTGTGTGTATATACATAATTGCAAAACAAGCGGCAGTAAAAAAAAGTATATTACTATACAAAAATATATGTAAGTACTTTGCTTAAAGCTTTCTTATCGGACACTTCAGACATTTCCTTATCAGCTCTTTAAAAAGGCAATGTAAAGAACCATTACTTTGTTACGATTTCACTTCAGTAATTGTTGAGCCTTTACTTTGTTTCGTAATTATAAGTAATTGAAAACTGGGTGGGTGGAAGGAAAGTATATTTAAATATACAAAGGGGGCAATGCATCGCACAATTCTTCTGGCGCCACATTCCAATTTGATTATTTGGACATTTGTCGGTAGTCTTTTACATACATATATTTCGTACACATCATAAACATTACATTCAAAGACTGAAAATCGGCCAAGCTTATCAGGAATAGGTATACTTTTTATAATCCATTATATTCTATGTACTTTTGGTACAGATTATCAAAAAATTTAAATTTTTTTTACGTACACTGGGAAAATTTAAGTAAATTCGTTATTTTGAATTTCGTTCCCTTGGACCAATCCATGAACAAATTTTATAGAATGTTAACCACATCCCATCTGCTTTACCTTTAAATTTATGAGAATGGCAATGGCGACAACGTTTGTTCATTGAACCAATTACAATATGCTTATGAGAAGCGTAATCGGTGACTTAATTGTATGTGAACACAACACCTTGTTGATTTTGTATTTCACGACGTTAATTTGCAGTTGTTGTTGCATCATTGTTCCGTTGATCTGAAAGGGAGCTTGCTGTACTTAGACGATTATTTTCATTGCGATGTGTAATGTCTTGGCTACTTTCACGGCTCCTGGAAGCCACAACTTGTGACGCATTTTGCTGGCCCAAATTTGATCATCTCGACACTTAACTTTAAAAACCACACAGGTTAATTTTTTCAAAAGCAACAAATATACTTACACAGATTGTTATTTTTCCAGAAAACCATTTTTCACACATAAAGGTATAAAATAAAATCTATCATAAAAAGTTCCGTTCAACAGAAGGACACAAAATGAAATAAAATAGGCGTTCAATCACACATTTTCCGCCATTAAACCAGCATGCAACCTGGTGAACACACACATTTCTTTCTACAAATTTAAAGTACATATAATATACATTATACTAGTTTTTAATTATGATCCAATTAAAGGGGTCTTGTTCAATCTAATGAAAAATTAACTGATTCTCATCTGTACGAAATTTAGTGGATAATGCCGTAATCAACTTTTCGTCCATTCCTTATTGCTCATCTCCAATTTTATAAAACACACATACAGAATATATGTATGCAAAGAGCTATACCAAAACAAGTTTATAGTATAAAGCTGGCAAATACAATTGCGTTTTTATTTTGATTATACACATTTTTATTCGTTTGCGTTCTAAATATTGGTTTGCTTCTTTATATTTCGCACAAAATGTGTTAAATGACTTTTTCGTTCATGTTTGCCGACCTCCCCCCTTCAGCAAGCACTTAAAAAGTTAAACATCCCAAATTAGAAACAACATAAAAATGTCTAATGTAGCAAAACGTATGGAATAAACAATTTATTCATATCAAACAACACATTTACCTAGTTTAAAAAGGTCTTCAAAATGTTCAGAAGGCACATTTGGATAACGAAAGTTTATTCTGTACATATATACATACATACATATGTATGAGTATGTGGTTAGATGTCGACTTATCGGCAATGTCTTTCGACAGAGTTTTTCTTTGATTAACAAATTGGCCAGCAAAGTGAATGAACGGAAGTATAAGTAGAAATGATTATTTATTATACTCTTTCTAAAGGTATTTTAAATAAGGAAAATTATTTTGGAAAACTAAGATTAAAACCTAATTAAGTGAATCAAAAGATACTTTATTTATATCTAAATATATTTCAAATATATTTGAAATCAAGTGGGGTTCACCTTCAACTTATTGAACTAAGTGACGGAAATCGTGCTCTAGAATTAATTCGAAGCAATTGTTTTCAGAAGCAATTAGCACTCGGAACTAACTTTCTTAGCTAAACGAGAATATTCATATATTTTTGTTCATGTTATTCTTGCAGGCTTAAAAACAAACTGATAAGCCACATATATATATAGTTTATGAGGCCAGTTATGCGTTGTAGAAAATTGTAATACCCTCTGCAAGGGTATAAAATTAATAAATTGTTTTCATTCTTATCTTATCGGGGCTTAAAACCCATTATAGGGGCGCAAGAACAAAAATATAATAAAGCGAATCTCTTATATTTGCAAAATGAGTTGAGTTAGGCCGATCAGAACAAAAAGTTTATGCCAATTTTAAAAATGAAGGTCACTATTTCGACCTAGGATAGAGCGGAAATGAGACACTGATAAGATACTAATAAGAGGAAGTCGAAAGAGTATGATTTGCAATACCTTTGATGACATCTTGTTGATAACTGCGAAGCCTGTGGAGTGCTTTGTTGATGTTGCTTTTGTCGTAAGCAAGCTTGCATTAAAGAAGCCCCCGCTAATTGCCTTACGCACAGGGGTGTTTGATTTAAGTGTCACTCAGCCCGAATTGAAATATTTCATGCTGCAAAATCAAGCTCTCATCTCTAATTTTTGTTAGTAATCCAAATGATGAGTCGTTAGGCAGATGCGCAAATTGGGGCGGCACATGAGATCATGGCAACATTTGTCTTGTTATACAATAATAATAATGAACACATGCGACTCTCTGTGAGGGTCATGAACTTGTTTAGTTGCTTAAGTGGGATTATGTTATGTGTATGCGTTTTGTCTTGTCTCTTTAGTTAGATCAGTAATCTAGGGAAAATTGTGAAAAGTGAAATCTAATGTCTTTATAATTACTTGAATGTTTCCCAAAAATGTGTCTTCATCCCACGCTCTGGCTTTTTGATGAGTCAATTTCCCGAGACACACAATTCGACGCGTGCCCTTAATTTATACCTACATGTTCTGACGACAAATTCTGCCTGAACTGTGACTTATGAAGTCTCAACATTTGCAATTCGAATTAATGATCTCAGCCCACGTCAATTAAGTTCAAACGCCCACTAGCCATGAAAAAAGCATTAAAGCATAGATTCAGTGTAACCATAAATGGTAGGGATTTTGTCTCTTAGTTTGGGCAAAGCCAGCTCTACCACTTGAGTCATACTAAGTAAGTTGGAGGTTTGGTGTCAGTCATGAAGCGAGGCACGCGTAACGATCAGCCAGAATAATCTACAGATCATTAATCATTTAGAGGCAAACTAGAAGTGACTCCTCTTTATATGGTTCTTTCTCAATAAATGGTGTTAAATATGGTTGTATGTCTCTTTTTTATTTCTTTTATTGTTACTTTTGAGCTGAGCACACGCCACGGTTGAAAGTCAAAGTAAATGCACCTTTTCTTGCTACCTGTAATTATCTTTTGTACAAAATTTTCCTTTTTACTTTTCTTTTGTTAGCGTAATATGTAATTAATGAATGCAGAAGTTATTAAAAATATGATAATTTTTCTATATGACGACTTTATCAAAGATGATAATGTTAGGTTATTAAGAGTTGGAAAAAAGGTGAAAGTCATGCATTACAGCGATGTGAATAAACAAAAAAGGAATCTATTCTGCAAAAAAAAAGACTTGGAAACTAGATAGCAGTTGGTAATCGATCACTGATGGAACTTAGAAGACAGATCAAAATTAAAGTTTTTTTATTATCGGTAACATTTCGACAAATTTGTCAGAAAAAACACCTGCCAGAGCTGGGTAGACTTAAGATCGTTTACTTTTTGGAATTTCACAACATTTCGCTGTTAGGTAAGCTTAAATGATTAATAAATTGTTTTAGTTGATCAAAACTGGTCGTTAATATTACTGCAGTACAGAATTTATTGGTGAAGGCCCCTACGGACACGCGAAGTAACGAGAAGTTTAGTACAAAAATTCCGGAAAGAAGCAGCAGAAGTAACGATTTCTTTACATTTAAAATTTTGCATGTTTGCAGCTAAGAATTAATATTACGATTAACAGTTAATGTTACGGGCAACAGCACATTTGTGGAGTCTATGTAAATAGGCCACTCAATGATACTTTGCCTCTTCCCATACTATCCAGCCATCAGCAATCAACTGAAGTTAAAATAAAAAAATAGAGGCCAGCTAACTTCGGCTCGACCGAAGTTTATGTACCCTTGGAGCTTGATATATGCCTGACAGTTTGTATGGCAGCTATACTATATAGTGGTCCGATTTCGAAAAATCTTGTTGAAATTTTGTAAAATCATTGAAAACTTATAAATACGAGCGTCGGGAGCGATAACATTGAAAACAAAAAAGTTTTTCTCACCAAGACTTTTTTCAGACCTAACTTTTGTATGGGAGCTATACTATATAGTGGTCCGATTTCGACAAGGCTTAATAAAATTATGTAAGATGATTAAAAACTTATAAATACGAGCGTTGGGAGCGATAACATTAAAAACAAAAAAGTTTTTTCCACTAAGACTTTTTTTCAGACATAACTTTTGTATGACAGCTATACTATTTAGTTGTCCGATTTTGACAAGGCTTGGTGAAATTATGTGAAATCATTAAAAACTTATAAATACGAGCGTTGGGAGCGATAGCATTGAAAACAAAAAAGTTTTTCTCACTAAAACTAGTTTTTCAACCGATCGTTCCTATGGGAGCTATATGCTATAGTCATCCGATCCGGCCGGTTCCGACAAATGTGCAGCGTATTTGTACCAAAAGACTTCGTGCAAAGTTTGGTTAAGATAGCTTTAAAACTGACGGAGGAGATAGCATAGAAACAGACGGACGGACGGACAGACGGACAGACTGACGGACAGACGGACATGGTTATATCAACTCAGCTCGTCATGCTGATCAAGAATATATATTCTTTATGTGGTCGGAGATGCTTCCTTCTATGCGTTACAAACATCCGGACAATTTTAATATACCCTCTCCAAGGGTATAAAAATAAAGACTTTAACAGAAAACACTTCAACTTCATCTACACATTTTCAAACCTTTTCTATCAGTATACAAAATTTTACTATTTTAACAATTTTACTATTTTAATATTTCAAAAACCAATCGGGACTAGTTTCACAAAAGAGAGTATATCAATTTTATTTACAAACATTTTTCCACAATTTATCAAATGATATGTTCAAAGTCTAATGAGACTAAATGAGCAACAATTTTGGTGAATGCGACTATTGGCAGCCTTTTAAAATTTGTGGCATTTACAGGATTTGCAAATTGAATGTAGAAAAAAAACATTTACAATAAATTCTAATAAATTTCGTTTCAATTAATCGATTTTCCATGGTTAGGCGCCTAATTTACGATAAGGAGTCGCCTAAAGCGAAAGAATTTTGCAGCTGACCAATTGAACCAGCTGACTTTTTTCTCCACTTTCTTACTAAGCAGCCGATAGTCGTCGGTCAGGCGCAACAAATCAGCAAATTGCTTACTTTTACTTTTCTCTCTATCTCTTTCATTCGCTGCTGGCTCTTTAGTAGCCAGTATTTTAAAGTATAACAGATCGATCGACCTTTGGTCATCTGTTACCTAGAAATCTCAGCTTTTGTTCTCTTTGGCACAAACCTTGTTCTTGGGCCAAAAATTATGATGCCCATTGTTCTATCAAAGAGCAGGCACACACATCTATTACAATCTTATTTATGGGCAGTTTGTTAGGCTGGACCAAACTGTCAGCATAAACAAGCAACGTGTGTGACCCAAGCAAAAAAAAAAGAAACACAAATTTTTGCCAGGTTTTTGAAGATTGAATTAATTTAAGCTTGGATCTGTAGGTTTGTCTGATCTGTCAGCCAGTTGCGGTTCAATGACTGAGTGGTCATTAGTTGTTACGAAGGCACTTACGGGCTACAAGTTGCTGCTATCAGTCAGTCATATTCGCCAATGCATGAGTCCCACTGGACTGACTGAGAGGTTATTGAATTACACTAGACGGTAAAAGAAATGATTGTTGCTGTAACTGTAACTTAAGTAATTTACGTTCCACATCACCGCAATGACCACATTTCAATACTATAAGGATTAAAAATAGAATTTCCGTATTCCACAGACTCTTCAGAGCGTTAAAAAAGCATTTCTGGAAGCTTAGAAAGTTCTACATAACGTTAAGGGTTGAAATTCAATCAACGCGTTATTCAGATTTAAGTGGTTTTAAGATACATTTACAAGCTCTAAAAATGATTCTAATCGATATAATTGGCTTTTCAGTTACTACAAATTACTTATTTGACTAGATTTAAGTTAATTAGGCAAACTTTCTAAAGTCTCCACAAAACCCAAGTATATTTTAATTCAATTTAAGTGATTCTCAGCCAACTCCAAAATGTCTCCAGTTTCTACAAATTTAAGGTAAAGGTTGTGTGCGTTTCGAGTCTAGTCAGCGCAGCTCCAAACTTATTTTATTCGATTTTGTTTTATTCCAAACTTACTCAGCACTGCAATTTAAATGGATTTAAGCAGACTTTGTTAAGTCTACAAACTCTCCGATCACAGAAAAATATTAATTATGAAGAACTGACACCTAACTTGTTTTATTAGATTAAAATGGATGCAAGGACACTTTGCAAAGTTTAAAATCTACGACTTAATAAATAGAGAACCAAAGATTCAATCAAAATAGGGTTCGATCCTGTAAAAATCGGCTCTGGAACCTTAAGCTTTTAGTTTTAGCTCATAGATCTCTTAAACGAAAGCAAATAATCAGCAAAGCCCACCATTCCAGTCCATAACTTCATGACCTCTAATGAACATTCTATCGGATTAAATGTCCCATTTAATCATAATGATCATCACCCAAACCCGCAGCTTAGTGTAAGTTTCACATCCACTGCCCACCATAAGGCAACCAAAATTGCGAATCGAGATGAGAGAAACAGAAAAAAACATACAAAACTTGAACCGGTTATGTTGTAAGATTCATGTAAGTTCCACAGAAGAGAATCACTTGAGTGTGACTGAACTTTGAGCAGAGATTGTAATAAAAGGGAATTCCTCTATGGGCTATTCGATACTTAAACTTAATGATCATAGAGACAAAAAGCATAAAAACAAAAACAAAAACCTTGGAAATGCCATTTGTGGAATCTACAATGGAATTTGGCGGTGCTCAATGCAACATTAGAATTTCAATTGGGAACCTAAATAACAACTTCCGCTGTAGGTGCCATAGGAAAGAGAGGGATAGCCACAATTTGGGAACAAAGGGCGCCCAAGGGCTTTGTGAGAGTTCAACCCAAGCTGAGCAACAGCTATGGTCAACTGGGTGCTCAAAATTCAATTTTGTTGGTTTTAATATTCTGAATAGACTTTAACTGTTGGCTTTATTTGGGGAGAAAATCCCCCGCCGATTGTTTGATATGGTTGGTGGTGGTTTCCTTCAACAAGTGACCATCCACTGACTCTTTGATAGCGGAAGCGGCAGTTGAAACGTGTCTCTTTTATGTCTCTCCCAATTCATTTGCATATTTTTCCAGCTATTTTTCATATGTATTTAAATTTTCTTTACCATTTGACAGGTTGTCTTGGATATGGATTTAATTGAAATTCCTTTTCCTTGATGAGATGTTTGGCAATTTGTTTTTTTTAATTCGTTATGCTTGAAAAATTTTGGTAGTGCGTAGGATCTAAAGAAGATTCCCAGGGTTTTGGAAATTAAATTTGTGTGTTCCATTATATACAAATTTGGCCTCGTAAAACCGCACTGTAAACGGCTCATCATAAAATGTTCACCGCATAAATATTAAACACAAATACGAATGCAATTTCTTTTTAAATTGAGCAGCTGAATGCTGTCGAGGACACGCGTTTGTTGAATACGTATCCCAGAAAGGCACATTCCCTATTCTGTTTCTGTTCTGGGCAAAAATCACAGTATTTTTGCTATCTTTTCCTTAGCATTGTTCCTTAAGGTACTGACACTTCATAAACATGTCATATTTAATAGAGTGCAGGCTACCTACCAACCACCACCGGGGAGTTGTAAGAATGCCTGCTTTAACTTCTACTCCTGGCTGACTCTCACTTGCTTTCTTCTTTTGTCAAATTTTTTGATTGACTCGCACTCTCTTCCTCCTGGGCCGGGTGTCTTTTTATTTTTTATAAAAAAAAAAATTATCTTTTGGGTGGGAAAAAGGCAAAAAAAAAGTTGATCGTTGTAAAATGATATTTGGGTTAGAATACGTTTGTGTCATAAATTTGACATTTAATTGTTACGAGCAGAAAAAAATTTACATTCTAGGAAGAAATCTATTTTTTTAGAGCGTCATCAATTATTGAGAAAGGTTTTTAAAAGATTTACTATTAGTTATGACAAAATAACACAAGATTCACTCGATTGAATTTAAAAGATAAGATTGCTGATGATTAGATTACAGATAACAGTCACCTAGATAGATAGAATTAAAAGAACGCCGAACGTAACAAATATATTTACGAAGACTTTACAATTCACTTATTAAGCAGTAAGTGCTCACTAAGTTGTGGTGTTAATTCTAATTTCTTATTTCGCTTTTTTGTTTCGAAATTATACTTTGATTGCGTATCGTGCTTAATGATCCAAAAGAGATTTGCTAAAGTGAAAAAATAAGCTTCATACTAAAATCAGAAACATCTCTTTGAGACATGAGTTTTTGTTCAAAAAATGTTTTATGTTTTGTCATGGAAATCCCTTTCAACCAAATTCCAATCCTAAACCAATTCTCGGTGTCACAGAAATCTATTAAGGTTGGACTCAAATCTCTCGGGTTCTGTTAGGAGATTTAGCAAAATTCTCCACCCAAACAATTTTAAAAAGTAAAACTGATTTTGGAACTGTAGGCAATATTGTTTTTCTGAATAGGTTGCAAATAAATAAATGATTTAATTAGTTTAAACATTGAAATTTGTGTTTTAATATTTATGCGCAAAAACATCCAAAGTCTTTTATATTGTCAAAAGTAACCACCTCAGGTGGCGCCATCTACCGATTGTGTCGCCATCTATGTTACAACCAGCTAACTAAGGATTGGCAAGTAATACTTCAAGAGTGGCGCGAACACATTTTTAAATTTCGCATTTTATTTTTGAAGAATATGGTATGAATATATATAAATTTGAATTATAATTTAAAATGCATCATAAAACATATAACACATCAAAAAACTTCAGTTGAACATCAAATTAACCCATAACTAAAACAAGGGAAATTTTATGCGAAATGTTTGCAGCCCTGTTTTAAGAGATGAAACTTTAATTAAAACAGATTCTGTCCTAACTAGATTTTTTAAAAAGAAAATAAAATCTCTTGAAGTTCTGGGACAGCGTTTGCAAACTAACCGAGGCCAAAATCTCTAGAGATTTCCAGGACACCCAAGTATACAACTTCCATACGAGCCTGGACCAATTATTTAACATTTAAAATATTTAAAAATCTCTAAGACGTTTTTAAAAATTGACCAAAAGCCGACTGGAAAGATTTTTCAAAAATTTCATTCCCAACTAATCAGTAAAATACTATTCAGCTTTGGGTTCTTTTTGTATAAAACCGCGAAAAAGCATAAAATCCAATTGATATTTGTATTATTAACGATATTCTGATATGCCAAGATTCTAAGCAATAGACTACTCAGCATGGTTACTCTTTTCTTCCTGACTATAAATCATGATACGGAACTTGAGAAGATTACGTGTCTGAAGTGTTTAAAAGTGTTTCTGACGTTGGCCCCTTTTTGCAAATTAGGTTTATTTTGTTGACTGTATTATATAGCAAATACTTATACTTATACTTATAATTTTGAAATTTTATTTGATATCTTAACAAACATAAAAGAGATTGATACACTTGTACCTTCAAGTCAAAGCCACTTTTCTACGTCTCAAAACGTCTCAAACAAAACTTGTCAGAGTCTTAATGTAAAAAGTTCCCTTAATGACCTTAAATTACCTTTCATTTTAAATCAGACAAAAACACCATTCATTTCGCTTAAATAAAGTTAAATTATAAAACTTGTGTAATCTATTAACCCCATAAACAAATTAACCTTGCTTAAGTTTTTATTCATAATAAAATATAGAAAAACTTAACAATAAATTGGCACATCGCGTGTCATATGTCAAAACAAAAAAAAAAACCAGACAAAAAAATAGTGTGAGGTAAACTTGAGTGTTGTGTAACAAGTAGGAATATAATGCGATATGACATAGTTTCGCTTGGACGCTTTCTCACCGTTTCCGACAAGCATTTTTGCATATAAACAATCATCATTTGTAAGACTTTTGTCTACCATCAAACGGAGAGTGAAAGGTCGATAAAACAAACCAAAATGTTTTAGAAAGGGTTCATTAGATTAGGGTTTAAGGTTTGTAACATTGACTCACATGTTGATAAGTAGCCTTGACAACGTTAGGTGCCAATTTTGCTAATTATCGATTCTCAAATAGTGCGGGTAGGCTACTTGACAAAAGTGGCAAGAATGGGAGGAGGAAGGTATTAGCAAGCATTGACACTGTGGCAAGCTCAATGACGTTGAATGACGTAGTTAGTTAAATACGTTTGAGAAGGGGTGGAGCAAGGGACGAAGGTGCTTATCTTAAGCATCTTTGGACTGAAGCCGTTTATTAGCCAACATAATGGAAATTCATGGCTTTTTTAAAATATACAGACTCCCTGAAGAAGGCAATATAATTGCCGAAAAGCGTAGGAGAAAACCTGAGACAAAGTCTTTTGGCAGCAGGAAGGGAAGACGGCCGAACAACAATCCCAATTTACCACAATTATACAACGAAAGCGGCCAAAAAACAAATCCACACATGGAATTTTAACGAACCAATAAGTTATGATGCAATATCCTAGGTTTCGACGCTGTCCTGATTTAAAAGCAATATTTTAATGATTTAGTTTCGATCAAAATCCATTTGATCCCTTGATTAGCCATTTTTTTAAAATCAAACATTGGTCGCTTTCAATCGACACTGTACCTCACCTGATTTTCGTTTCTCACTTCGATCGGGTACCACCAGACTTTTAGCGCGCTTTACTCTCAGCGAACGTCTGCGTATGGAACGCAAAAAAGCTTCAGGCATGCGTGAAAATCTTTGCGGTGTTTCCGGAGCCTTTGTACGTTCCGGTAGAAAGAAGTTTTTGACGGCCAACATGTTGAATTGATATGAGTGAGAGAACTGATCCCTCGTCGAATGTCTAGGTCTTCGTTAGGAGCTTGTTGGCAATAAACATCACCTTTATTTTATTTCTTTTGCAGTAATTTTTGCTATTTTTACTTTGTTTATGTTTGTGGTAATCCTTCTTCGTTTGTATTTGTGTGTTATGTATAGAAATTTGTTTTTGCACTTTTTGGCTTCCTTCGACACATTTTGCCAAATTTTTCGTATTCGAATTAAATTTGGTTTTTAACAAATTTATATAGATGACTAATATTTTGATCACCTTTTGTTGTTAAATCCACAAAAAATACGACGAAACTACGCGAAATCCCTAAAACGCACACTCGACACAAAGTTTGTCCGTCTCACACGCCCATTCAGCGCGATAGTCTTAACACAACTGAAATGAGAGAAATGTGAAGCAACACAGCCGGCTGCTTAGGCTGAGGGTGAGTTAACAGTGCCATGTTAAGGTTAACAGGTAAGATAAGCGATTTTGATTGAAATTGCATTTATGTAAATGGTTTGGTTTATGAATCAAAAAAATTAGTTAAGAAGCGAGTGATTCACAAATTTCGAAAATAAATATTTATCATTTTATATGACGGCCTTTATCCTAACAGAGCACCACTGTTAACATTTCATAAAGAGCGAGCCACAAACGCAAAGAGAAGGTGGGGGTTGATGTTTTCAAGAGAAGTAAGTAAAAGAGAACGGCCTCATCATACGGAAATCAAAATGCAATAATAAATAACGCTGTTGCTGTTGCCGCTCTGGCTGATGCTGTTGCTGACAATGATGATAATAATAATGCCTGCTGGAGGGGTCTGTCTTGTTGGACCCCGCCACCGTGTTGTCTATGCGGTGGTTGTGGTTTAGGCTGGGGGGTTTCGGTTAGTGGGCTGCAATATGAATTCACTTCCCGAGAGCTGAACATGTGCCACTGCCACTGGATTGTATATTATTATGCACAATAATTTGTCGATTGTTTTTGTTATTCAGTTGAGGATTTATGCAATAGATAAATTGTGGGACTATCGGGACAAATGATTACAGAAAGGAAGTGCAACTTATGCGATTTATAATCTAAAAGACATACGTCTAATTTTTGATTAAGGCAAAATGTTAAATATTTAAGTTAGATAAATTCATAAGAAAGTATACGCCTTTTACCCATTAAGGACTGCCCAAAGATCGGCTCGTAAGATTGATAAATTTTTGATATGTGTGCCTGGGAGACCAGAAAATTTTAAGATCAATTTAAAAATAAAAAAATTTAATAAATTAAGAAATTTAAAATAAACGCCATGATTTCCAAAGAAAATCTCTCTATATATATAAGAGAGTGTCCTGACTGACTGACTGACTGACTGACTGACTGACTGACTGACTGACTGACTGACTGACTGACTGACTGACTGACTGATTGGCAATCATCGCACAGCCCAAACGGTAAGAGATAGAATGCTGTAATTTTCACAGGAGTTTCTGTTGGTGGTGAAAGTGCGTACTAAGACGGGGTTTTGGAAAATTCCACCCGGAAAAGCCGGAAAAGCGTCGGAAAAGTTTGTATGGGAAAAATGTTATTTTTCATCCGATTGGCTTGAAACTCGGTTTGTAAGGACAAAATACGAAATAAATTGAAATGTGATTTTTCAATGTCGGAAAATCCGCCCACGAGGAAAATGGTCGGAAAATTCTGCATGCAAACAACTATTTTTCATCCGATTGGCTTGAAATTCGGTTTGAAAGGAAGGTAGGTGAAATAAATTGAAATGTGATTTCCCGAAGTTGGAAAATTTGACCCAACGGTCGGAAAATTCCCGGAAAACTCTGCATGAAAATATACTATTTTTCATCCGATTGTCTTGAAACTCGGTTTGTAAGGACAAAATACGAAATAATTTGAAATGTGATTCTTCAATGTCGGAAAATCCGCCCACGAGGAAAATGGTCGGAAAATTCTGCATGCAAAAAACTATTTTTAGTCCGATTGGCTTGAAATTCGGTTTGAAAGGACAGAATACGAAATAGTTTGAAATGTGATATTCCGAAGTAGGAAAATTTGACCCATCGGTCGGAAAATTCCCGGAAAATTTAGCATGAAAAAACTATTTTTCATCTGATTGGCTTGAAACTCGGTTTGTAAGGACAAAATACGAAATAATTTAAAAAGTGATTTTTTAATGTCGGAAAATCCGCCCGTGAGGAAAACGGTCGGAAAATTCTGCATGCAAAAAACTATTTTTCGGGAAATTGGCGGGAAGTGGGTGGGATGTGGGCGGGAAGTGGACGGGTGGGAAGTGGGTGGTATGTGGGTGGGATGTGGGTGGTATGTGGGTGGGATGTGGGCGGGAAATGGGCGGGAAGTGGGTGGGATGTGGGTGGCATGTGGGCGGGAAGTGGGGGGATGAGGGTGGGATGTGAGTGGAATGTGAGCGGGATGTGGGCGGTAAGTGGGCGGGAAATTGGCGGGAAGTGGGTGAGATGTGGGTGGGATGTGGGCGGGAAATTGGCGGGAAGTGGGCGGGAAATTGGCGGGAAGTGGGTGAGATGTGGGTGGGATGTATGCGGGTTGATGGCGGTAAGTGGGCGGGAAATTGGCGGGAAGTGGGTGGGATGTGGGCGGGAAGTGGACGGCGGAAAGACGGTGGGAGTGGGTGGTATGTGGGTGGGATGAGGGCGGGAAGTGGGTGGGATATGGGCGGGAAGTGGGTGGGATGTGGGTGGGAAATGGGTGGTAAGTGAGTGTGCGTTGTTGTACTATTGAAGGCGCAGCGAAGCGCGACGGGTTATTTGCTAGTCTATATATATAAAAAAGTTCAACCTGACTAATTGACTGACTGATATGACTGACTGACTGGTGACCGTCGCACAGCCTAAACCATAAAAGATAGGAAGATGAGATTTTTACAGTAGTTGTATCTTATGCTGAAAGTGAGTACTAAGAAAGGATTTTGGAAAATTCTGCCGGGAAGTGTGGACAATTCGCGGAAAACTTTTGTATGAAACTTTTTTGTTTTTCATCCGATCAAGTTCAAACTCATTTTCAAAGATCTATATGAAAATTCGACAACAACTGCATACCAATCTTCCGGAAAATTCACCCCCATTGGGTGGAAAGTGGGTGGTCAAGGTTGTATGGGCGAAACTTTAGTTGCCAGCGATTAGCGCCAAACTCATTTTCAAAATTACACATAACAAAACATAAGTTGTAAGCATAGTACGCGAAATAATTTGACACGTGTTTTTCCGATTTTGGAAAATCCGCACACGAGGAAAATGGCCGGAAAATTCTGAATCCAAAAAAGCATTTATCATACGATTGGCTTGAATCTCGGTTTGTAAGTATAGAATACGAAATAGTTTAAAATGTTATATTCCGAAGTTGGAAAATTTGACCTGACGGTCGACAAATTCCCGGAAAATTCTGCATGAAAAAAACTATTTTTCATCCGATTGGCTTGAAACTCGGTTTGTAAGGACAAAATACGAAATAATTTGAAATGTGATTTTTCAATGTCGGAAAAACCGCCCGCGAGGAAAATGGGCGGAAAATTCTGCATGAAAAAACTATTTTTCATACGATTGGATTGAAACTCGGATTGTAAGGTCAAAATGAGAATTTATTTGGTTTTTAATTTTCCGATGTTGAAAATACCGCCGGGATCACTAGGAAGTGAATGGGATGTGGGTGGAAAGTTGTTTTGGAAGTGGATGGAAAGTGGGTGGTAAGTGGATGTAAAGTGGGTGAAATGTGGCGGGAAGTGGGAGGGATGTGGGTGGGATGTTAATGGGAAGTGGGCTGGAAGTGGACGGGAAGATGGCGGGAAGTGTGTGGTATGTGGGTGGCAAGTGGGTGGAATGTGGGTGGGATGTAGGTGGGAAGTTGGCGGAAAGTGGGAGGGATGTGGGTGGGATGTGGGTGGTATGGAAATGGGAAGTGGATGGGATGTGGGTGGAATGTGGCGGTAAGTGGTAGGGATGTGGGACGGATGTGGGTGGGTTGTGGGTGGGATGTGGGTGGCAAGTGGGTGTAATGTGGGCGGGAAGTGGGTGGGATGTGGGCGGGAAGTGGGTGGGATGTGGGTGGGATGGAAATGGGAAGTGGGTGGGATGTGGGTGGAATGTGGCGGTAAGTGGGAGGGATGTGGGTGGGATGTAAATGGGAAGTGGGTGGGATTTGGGCGGAAAGAGTGCGGGAAGTGTGCGGTATGTTGGTGGCAAGTGGGTGGAATGTGGGTGGGCTGTAGGTGCGAAGTAGGCGGAAAGTGGGTGGGATGTGGGCGGGAAATGTGCGGGAAGTGGGTGGGATGTGGGCCTGAAGTGGGTGGTAAGTGGGTGTGCGTTGGTTAAATACTGTTGAAGGCGCAGCGAAGCGCGACGGGCTATTTGCTAGTCTCTATATCTATAAAAGAGAGTGTCCTGATTCACTGACTGACTGACTGACTGACTGACTGATTGGCAATCATCGCAGAGCCTAAACGGTAAGAGATAGCGTGCTGAAATTTTCACAGGAGTTTCTGTTAGTGGTGAAAGTGCGTACTAAGACGGGGTTTTGGAAAATTCCACCCGGAAAAGTCGGAAAAGCGTCGGAAAAGTTTGTATGGGAAAAATGTTATTTTTCGTCCGATTGACTTGAAACTCGGTTTGCAAGCTTAGTACGCGAAATAATTCGACACGTGTTTTCCCGATTTTGAAAAATCCGCCCACGAGGAAAATAGCGGGAAAATTCTGCATAAAAAAAATTATTTTTCATCCGATTGGCTTAAAACTCGGTTTGAAAGGAAAGTAGGTGAAATGAATTGAAATGTGATTTTCCGAAGTTGGAAAATTTGACCCAATGGTCGGAAAATTCCCGGAAAATTCTGCATGAAAAAAACTATTTTTCATCCGATAGGCTTGAAACTCGGTTTGTAAGGACAAAATACGAAATAAATTGAAAAGTGATTTTTCAATGTCGGAAAATCCACCCACGAAGAAAATGGTCGGAAAATTCTGCATGCAAACAACTATTTTTCATCCGATTGGCTTGAAATTCGGTTTGAAAGGAAGGTAGGTGAAATAAATTGAAATGTGATTTCCCGAAGTTGGAAAATTTGACCCAACGGTCGGAAAATTCCCGGAAAATTTAGCATGAAAAAACTATTTTTCATCCGATTGGCTTGAAACTCGGATTGTAAGGACAAAATACGAAATAATTTGAAATGTGATTTTTTAATGTAGGAAAATCCGCCCTAGAGGAAAATGGCCGGAAAATTCTGCATGCAAAAAACTATTTTTCGTCCGATTGACTTGAAACTTGGTTTGCAAGCTTAGTACGCGAAATAATTCGACACGTGTTTTCCCGATTTTGAAAAATCCGCCCACGAGGAAAATAGCGGGAAAATTCTGCATAAAAAAATTATTTTTCATCCGATTGGCTTAAACTCGGTTTGAAAGGAAAGTAGGTGAAATGAATTGAAATGTGATTTTCCGAAGTTGGAAAATTTGACCCAACGGTCGGAAAATTCCCGGAAAATTTAGCATGAAAAAACTATTTTTCATCCGATTGGCTTGAAACTCGGATTGTAAGGACAAAATACGAAATAATTTGAAATGTGATTTTTTAATGTAGGAAAATCCGCCCTAGAGGAAAATGGCCGGAAAATTCTGCATGCAAAAAACTATTTTTCATCCGATTGTCTTGAAACTCGGTTTGAAAGGTCAAAATCGGAATTAATTTTTGTTTTTATTTTCCGATGTTGGAAATACCGCCGGGAAGCCTACTGGGATGTGGGTGGAAAGTGGGTGGTAAGTGAATGTAAAGTGTGTGGAATGTAGCGGGAATTGGGAGCGATGTGGGCGGGATGTGGGAGGGATGTGGGTGGGATGTGGGTCGGAAATGGCCGGGAAGCGGGTGGTATGTGGGCGGGATAGTGGGTGGTATGTGGGTGGGTTATTGGCGGGAAGTGGGGGGATGAGGGTGGGATGTGAGTGGAATATGAGCGGGATGTGGGCAGTAAGTGGGCGGGAAATGGGCGGGAAATTGGCGGGAAGTGGGTGGGATGTGGGCGGGAAATGGACGGTGGAAAGAGGGTGGGATGTGGGTGGTATGTGTGTGGGAAATGGGCGTGAAGCGGGTGGTATGTGGGCGGGAAGTGGGTGGGATGTGGGCGGGAAATTGGTGGGAATGGGGGGATGTGAGTGGAATGTGAGCGGGTTGTGGGCGGTAAGTGGGCGGGAAATTGGCGGGAAGTGGGGGGATGAGGTTGGGATATGAGTGGAATGTAAGCGGGATGTGGGCAGTAAGTGGGCGGGAAATGGGCGGGAAATTGGCGGGATGTGGGTGGGATGTGGGTGGGAAATGGGTGGTAAATGAGTTTGCTTTGTTGTACTATTGAAGGCGCAGCGAAGCGCGACGGGTTATATGCTAGTCTCTATATATATAAAAGAGAGTGTCCTGACTGACTGACTGACTGATTGGCAATCATCGCACAGCCCAAACGGTAAGAGATAGAGGGCTGTAATTTTCACAGGAGTTTCTGTTGGTGGTGAAAGTGGGTACTAAGACGGGGTTTTGGAAAAATCCACCCGGAAAAGTCGGAAAAGCGTCGGAAAAGTTTGTATGGGAAAAATGCCATTTTTCATCCGATTGACTTGAAACTTGATTTTTAAGCTAAGTACACGAAATAATTCGACACGTGTTTTCTCGATTTTGGAAAATCCGCCCACGAGGAAAATGGTCGGAAAATTCTGCATGCAAAAAACTATTTTTCAACCGATTGGCTTGAAATTCGGTTTGAAAGGAACGTAGGTGAACTAAATTGAAATGTGATTTTCCATAGTTAGAAAATTTGCCCTGACGGTCGGAAAATTTCCGGAAAATTCTGCATGAAAAAAACTATTTTTCATCCGATTGGCTTGAAACTCGGTTTGTAAGGACAAAATACGAAATAATTTGAAATGTGATTCTTCAATGTCGGAAAATCCGCCCACGAGGAAAATGGTCGGAAAATTCTGCATGCAAAACACTATTTTTCATCCGATTGGTTTGAAATTAGGTTTGAAAGGAAAATAGGTGAAATAATTTGAAATGTGATTTTTCGAAGTTGGAAAATTTGCTCTGACGGTCGGGAAATTCCCGGAAAATTCTGCATGAAAATATACTATTTTTCATCCGATTGGCTTGAAACTCGGTTTGTAAGGACAAAATACGAAATAATTTGAAATGTGATTTTTCAATGTCGGAAAATCCGCCCACGAGGAAAATGGTCGGAAAATTCTGCATTCAAAAAACTATTTTTAGTCCGACTGGCTTGAAATTCGGTTTGAAAGGACAGAATACGAAATAGTTTGAAATGTGATATTCCGAAGTAGGAAAATTTGACCCAACGGTCGGAAAATTTCCGGAAAATTTAACATGAAAAAACTATTTTTCATCCGATTGGCTTGAAACTCGGTTTGTAAGGACAAAATACGAAATAATTTGAAATGTGATTTTTTAATGTCGGAAAATCCGCCCACGAGGAAAACGGTCGGAAAATTCTGCATGCAAAAAACTATTTTTCGTCCGATTGTCTTGAAACTCGGTTTGAAAGGTCAAAATCGGAATTAATTTATGTTTTTATTTTCCAATGTTGGAAATATTGCCGGGAAGCCCACTGGGATGTGGGTGGTAAGTGGATGTAAAGTGTGTGGAATGTAGCGGGAATTGGGAGCGATGTGGGTGGGATGTGGGAGGGATGTGGGTGCGATGTGGGCGGGAAATGGGCGGGAAGCGGGTGGTATGTGGGCGGGAAGTGGGTGGGATGTGGGTGGGATGTGGGCGGGAAATTGGCGGGAAGTGGGGGGGATGAGGGTGGGATGTGAGTGGAATGTGAGCGGGATGTGGGCGGTAAGTGGGCGGGAAATTGGCGGGAAGTGGGTGAGATGTGGTGGGTTGATGGCGGTAAGTGGGCGGGAAATTGGCGGGAAGTGGGTGGGATGTGGGCGGGAAGTGGACGGCGGAAAGAGGGTGGGAGTGGGTGGTATGTGGGTGGGATGTGGGAGGTATGTGGGTGGTATGTGGGTGGGATGTGGGTGGGATGTGGGTGGGAAATGGGTGGTAAGTGAGTGTGCGTTGTTGTACTATTGAAGGCGCAGCGAAGCGCGACGGGTTATTTGCTAGTTAAAATATATAGCTAATAAATTATATCCTTAGTACACATTATGGGCAGTCGGGTATTTTGACACATCACTGTATATTATTCTCCATTGCATATAGGACATCTTAAGTTATTTGGTATTTGGTTTCATATTGGTTATTTGGTTTCATATTTTTCATTTTCCCTTATTTGACACACTTCTCATCAACATTTTCCATACAGAAAATCCGCGATTTGTAAAAGACAACAGGCAAACTAAGCGGATTTAAACTGTTCTATATTTTTCTTATAGTTTTATTCTTTCTCTTTAATATGCAAAAAAAATTTGGCCACGATATTTCTCACGTGACCCGCGCTGGAATTTTTAAGCGTCAACGCTTTCTTCGGTATTTAATTACCCATTAGCTTGAAATGGGTTAAAGCGGATCAAGAATAGCAGCAAGTGGGTTGTTGTGAAGTGAGGGTGAAGTGTGACAGTGTTTTGACAGTGATTTGACAGTGACTTAACAGTGACTTGACAGTGCCTTTACATTGACTTAACAGTGACAACAGTAACCTAACTAAGCAGTGACTAAGCAGTGACTTAAAAGTGACCTAAAAGTGATTGAACAGTGACCTAACAGTTACTTAATAGTGATTTGACAGTGACTTGACAGTGAACTAATTGTTTTATATGATATAACATTTATTTATACAGAATCCAAAAAGTGACTCACACTCTTTTATTTTATTTATTTTAATTATTACTAGAATTAAATCGTGGCCGTCTGTGGTACTATATAGTTGTCCGATTTCGAAAAATCTTAGTGAAATTATGTGAAATCATTGAAAACTTATAAATACGAGCGTTGGGAGCGGCAGCACTAAAAACAAAAACGTTTTTCTCACTAAAACTAGTTTTTCAATCGATCGTTCCTATGGCAGCTATATGCTATAGTCATCCGATCCGGCCGGTTCCGACAAATGTGCAGCGCATTTGTACCAAAAGGCTTCGTACAAAGTTTGGTTAAGATAGCTTTAAAACTGTCGGAGGAGATAGCGTAGAAACTGACGGACGGACAGACGAACATGGCTATATCAACTCAGCTCGTCATGCTGATCAAGAATATATATACTTTATTTGGTCGGAGATGCTTCCTTCTATGCGTTACAAATATCCGGACAATTTCAATATACCCTCACCAAGGGTATAATAATACAATTATATAGTTAGTCTAAGCTATAATTAAATATAATTGCAGACAAAAAGTTATTTATTTTCAAAAGATGTTTTAATTCAGAATCAATTAAATTATTTCTCGAAGACCTGGGTTAACTTCAGACAGTGAAGCCATTAAAGGCTCCTAAGAAAATCTAAACTATAAAATTTTGAAGGTCCAGGGCTTCCTCCGAAATCATGCAACGAAATCAATGCAACGTGGATTTTTAAATTTTGGAAACTAAACTCGGCATGAACATTCGAACATTTTCACTGTTTCGGGCCAACCAAGATCTGTAAACTTACTTCAGCGGAATAATCTCTAATAATTCAATCACGCGGGACTGATGTCATTCTGTCATTTTATTTTTGTGGAGGATTGTTTGACAGATAAATTATCGGCAGACTTGACTTTGAGCTTGAATTTCAGTAAGTGGGCTCTGCAACAGCCCAATGAAGATCCGCTGTTTTCGCGCGAAATTTGGTTCTTTGATGAAGCGTAGTCAACAAATAAAATTGTAGCATTTGGGCTGATAAGTAACTAAAAGATCTCACATCTAACGGTGGTATAAAGCCGATAACAAAGTTTAAAGTCGATATATCTACTAAAAGAATATTTTTGCGCAGTCTGCATACAAGGTGGCCCACTGTGCACTGTCTTATTACGCCAAATGAAAAAACGACAGCTTTTTAAAACCGACATTGCAACCAAAAATAATTTATTTTAACAAGAGTACATAGAAGATAGACGAAACTATTTAAAAAATAGAAATGGTAGTTCTGTTAAAGTCTGATACTTTTGGGAAATTCACAATTTTCACCATCAATCGTAAAATTGTAACTTGTTGATCAATTTATAACAAATACAAAATCTCGATAACCTTTTATCTTTATAAAAATCCGTAAAATGTGACACGTGAACTGCATTATTTGGTACATAATTTGACATGCTAACGGCACTTATCGGAGTGCCACATGCCGCACTTTAACCAAAAACCTTACCAAGGCAAGCAGGGACACACTTTGCGACTTAATTAGACGACATCAGCACATTGAAAGAAAAGTTGTCACACGCAATTGCAATGCAACTTGGGTGGGTGAGAAGGGCAGGCAACCACCCTTAAGACTTAAGTATTAAGAACCAGTAGACAGGGTGCGGCAGGCTACTGAAAATACCGTCCACTTTTTTTTATGGAATTTTAATGGAATTTCTAATCAACCTGACGAAACTGAAGACACACCCTCTTAGTGTTTCTAGACGAAGAGGCTTGTCCAGATTTGGTTGACGAGTGTTGCACACGAGGGGTTGCATTGTAGGTGGTTGGGTGGGTGGAATTTCGAAATACCTCCCCAAGAGGCGACACTTTCCCTTTAAATTGTCCCAGTTTCAGTAAAGTCATCAAGATAAAAATACCAAAAAGTAGCTCTATCTAGGGTTAAAAAATACCGCGCACCCGTGGCTAATGATGAAAGCAACTTGACTTGAGGGTGCTTTGTTCGGGGTGTGTGTGTGTGTGTTCATCTCGTAACTCAATTCGTTAGCAATTTTAATTGCATATATGTGCAAACAAATTAGGTCTCCCTTTGGTCAGTGGCTAACCACCAAATCCTACTCAGCCTGGAACGTTATTCGATACTTTGTACAACTCCCACTGTTAGCTTCAGTTCACAATCCCTCCTTTTTCCTGTTGTTGCGCAAATATTTGAAAGCCTTATCAGGTTCATCATGGTGACTTTCGCACTCTGATTTGGGGGCTTCCTCCCTTATGCGAATATCATTGTCCAGGGTTGAGTCAACTTGTAATTTACCATGTTCCACAACGCAAACGCATCCGAAACAAAACAAATGACAACTCATTCATTTGATTTAGTTGAGTATATGTATTTACTGCTTATTTAATCAAATTTGTTTTGGAAAATTACATCATAAATGAAGGAATGGTGCTTAACTTGTGTGGTATAACGTCTCTGTATTGCTTTAGTGGGTCATCTCTTTGCTTGAGGCAATTTGATGAATCATCAAATCTTCAAAATAATGATGTTTATAAACTTATTTATAGTCTGTGAGCCACGAAATTTAAAACAAAATTTACATATTTTAATAGTTTTTAGTGCAATTTTAGTATTTATCTGGAAAATAGACTGTGGATCGGATCCATAACTACGTAGTGACGCAAATCATTGAATTTTATTATCCCAATTACTTCCATGGTCGTCATAGCCGTCCCACCGAAGAGGCTATTCTATATTGTGACCTAATTTCGCACCACTTTCAGTATATTGAACATTAATCCCACCGTCCCGTTAGCGGAGGGTGCGCACCGAGGAAAATATTGCTACTGTATCGGCCAGTTTCAATGAAGATGAAGGAAATTCGTCGATTTTACGTAAGGACCTCGTATCCTCGTTACGTAAGGATATTGTAACCACATGCACACTTTCAAAAATAATTCACTACTTTACTAGATTCAATAAAAAATCAACTTTTAAACCATCAGATGTGAACAATCTTTTGTGTGTTATTTTCCACATTTGTCAATCGATAAACAACATTTTGTAAATTTTAGTATAAACACCAATTTCGCGCTCACTAACAGGAACGCAATAGCAATGCAATAGCATTCCATCTACATTTTTACAACTGAGGACATCTCTATTTGGAAATGGTAAACAAACTTTAATTGCTTCTCTGCACTTGCTTTTGCATATTCATACGAGCCAATTGGCTAAACTCAATTAGCACTGGCAATTTCAATTATTTTTAAATTTAGAACTGGGGCCTGAACATTCCCAATATCATCTATCATGTGATACATATGTACGAGTATATTCGCATATTACACAATTTACTCGCATTTCTTTCCCATACTAAAACTATCAACAAACGTTGTGTTTTCGCTGGTAACGCAACAATTGTGTATAAACAAAATATAAGGGCCAACCAAATCTCCTACTCCTCTCTTTCGTCTTCACGTCCCACTGACCCTGAGAGTCTGGCGAAAATTTATAGACGTTTCCCGAACTTGCGTCAGTTGTGCTCTTGTTGTATATTTACGTATAGTATATATGTAAATAATTGAGCTTTGCATATGAAAGCGAAAATAATTAAATTGTTTCAAGAAAAATACTCACTGGGAATCATTATAATTTTGTTATTTCTTTTCGAATAAGAAAAGCAACTGCGGCCGTAGACTTGGCAGCGATTTACGTTCAATCTACTTGGCAGTGAATAGCCGCGAGGCATAAAAAAAATGAATCAAAAGAAAATTATTTATTTAACGTCACAGGGAAAGTCACTATGTGAATATGCGGGTATTGACACTGTCTTAGGAAGCATGACCATTTATTTAAAAATGGGTATTAAGTAAAGAAAATGAAACTGGTCATATAAGAACTTAATATATTCAAAGGAGAAACTAAGAACTTTGTGCTTTGTAAAATAAAACGGTGTCAATAGTACGTTAAGTAAGAAACAGTAAGAAAATACTTGATTCAAGAACCAAATTAATATCTAAATTTTAATACCTTTTCGGGATATTTTAAGACCATTTCGAACTATTTTTATACCCAGTTCCCATTAAAAATGGGAAAAAGGGGATCATGAAGCTGTGCAAATGTATGTAACAGGGAGAAGGAAGCATCTCCGACCACATAAAATAAATATATTCTTGATCGGCATCAACAGCCGAGTCGATTTAGCCATGTCCGTCTGTCTGTCTGTCCGTCTGTCCGTCTGTCTGTCTGTATGAACGCGTCGATCTCACAGACTATAAGAGTTAGAGCCACAAATTTTTGCATGTATGTAGGTGTATACTGTAGCCAAATCGAGTTTGTTTCAGATTTCGAAAACTCCACATCCTCCATCATTTAGCAGCGAAAAACTGTCACTCTCTCTGCATAAACGCGTTGATCTCATAGACTATAAGAAGTAGAGCCACAATATTTAGCATGTATGTAGGTGTACACCGTACCCAGATAAAGTTTGCTCCAGGTTTAGCAAATTCCTCCTCCATCTTCTTCTAACCGCGAAAAACTGTCAGAGCTTCAATTTTTAGTTTTAACCTAGTGACTTAATATATATTCAGTGAGGCTCAACAACTATATATTCTGTGTACCACAACGAGATCCGAGCAAAAACACCGAAGATATGTACATAAGTGCGCCAGCCCATTTATTGAAATAAATTTTAAAATAAATGGAATTCAAAGCTTTAGGAACTACATTACTTGGAACAGGGTATTTTGCTCTCTGGGCACTCGACCGCAACACTCTTACTTGTTAAATCTATTTCATCATTCTTTTAGGTTGTAATGGTCTTAGGTTAGGTTAGAAGAAGAAGAAGAGCCCTTTGCGTTGCTGAACCGATGTATGGGCAGAATACAATTTAGTAGAGATGGGATTTCTCCGTGAGATTGGTTATTATTCACATTTCTATGACTACAATAAGCCATTTTCCCATTTTTATGTACATTTTACAGTTAATCCATTAGAGATATGGAATATTTAAAACCAGATTAGTGTTCAGCGTGAAAAACTTGTTTAGAAACAATCATTTGAAGTCCTGCGCTAAGAATAAATTAATTTTAAATGCTTGTCAAAATAATTATGTCCACCCCTATTGGCACATTTTGATTTATATTTTCTAGCCTATGCAACCGATTGTGTGCTACTTATGTTTTATTGAAAGCTTACTTTTTTACCAGTACTCGATACAAATTTCAAAATTTTAGGTTTCTTTGTTTAAAAGATATAATGGATTATTTATAAATTTTTTTTGTCAAAATACTTTTGTCCACCACTGTACATACATCCCCACCGTGCTCTTCTCTGAAAGGAGTGCGATTGTTGTGCCAAGTCTGGCCAGATTGTCCGCAGACGCATTTTCATCTATGTTTCGGCGTCCAGACACCCATATTAGGTGAATACTGAAGTGTCGCGAAATCTCGTTACAGGACAGGGGACATTTAGTTAGGTTCTTAGAGTTATTTGTAAAGTTTTCGTCGAGCTCAGGCCAATTTTTACAATAGGTCAAATTTGCTGTTGTGTATCATTGCAGCCTCTTCTAAAGCATTCTGCGGAGAATTCAAGCATACTCTGACTCGCTTATATCAACGACTTTTGCCAATAGATGATATATTGTGACTAAAAGTGTCATTCCAGCCTTAGAGCCATCTGTGTAGATATTTATGGCGTTAGCTCTGCAATTAGTGTCCGGAATTACCCCCGTTCCAAGTATCGGATTCTCGTAGTCTGAAGGCTGTTGTAATAGTCATCCGTTTTGCTACCAGGTCTGTAATGGTCCTTAGTACAACCCGTCAACCAGTCTAATAATTTCTAAAGTCAACTCCAATACAATTTTGAAAAAAAATCAAAAGATAATAAAATAAGTACAAAACGTTCTTGTTTTAAGCCCCTAAAATTCAGAAGGTATTACCAGTATGTTCCTAAAAATATGCCTCTGTATTAAATCAAATAAGTTTGTAAAAATCCAAAGGAAATGAATTAACCCAAGACCAAGATGGTATTACTTAAAGATTCGATTTAATTTAATTCTCAGTTTACTTACGATTTTAATAAAAACGAGAGCGTAAGTTAAAGTCGGCTCTAACCGACTTCGACCGATAAAAAATCATGTTTAACAGTGTTCCTGCGTTCCTTAGGGTGACCATCCGAAAAGTATGCAACATTGTTTTAACTCGGCTATTTATCACTTTTTTGCTCATAAATTGAGAACCGCTCATCCGATCTTAATCATTTCTTCGGCGAATCGATTAATTTTGCTAAATACTATCTTTAAAAGGGACAAATTGTCTATCTTCAAAACTGTAGGAGATATAACGTTTTTTCCGAATTGCAGGGGCCGGAAGGGAGCGTGGCCAAAATTTGAAACAAACTTGATCTGCGTGCAGATAAAAGAAGTATTTGTCCCATACATGTCAAACCTCTATCTCTTACCATCTCTGAGATCTAGGTGTTCAGTCAGACAGACGACTGTTGATGCTGATCAAGAATATATATAATTTATATGGTCGGAAATGATTCCTTCTGCCTGTTGCACGACTTTAGTATACCCTTTTTACTTTACGAGTAACGGGTATAAAAACGGTATTAATTATATCACGATCGACCTGAAACTTTGGCAGTCGTTTAATTACTTTATGCCTTCTTATTCCCTCCAAATAATAGGCGTGTTTTTTAGCAAAGATTCAGTCTATAAAAACAAATTGCTGCGCCAT
The DNA here is from genome assembly GCA_018904275.1 of Lordiphosa clarofinis. Taxonomy (NCBI): domain Eukaryota; kingdom Metazoa; phylum Arthropoda; class Insecta; order Diptera; family Drosophilidae; genus Lordiphosa; species Lordiphosa clarofinis. The sequence goes on along the minus strand of JAEIGQ010000063.1, from coordinate 1,492,367 downwards.
TTCTATTGGAATGATTGGGCTAAATATGAATAGTATGATCGATGTGGATGCACTTCATAGACCTATTTATGCAAAAAATCAATGTCAACGGCTCTGAGTAAAGTTCTCTGGTGATCGTTTTACACTGTTAAGGGTAATCGGTCTAAATTTCTCCGCTTGAAAAGACCCTCTATGGTGTGCTTTGGCTCCCGTTTATTCGGAGAACTAGACTGTATTGGCTGTTCCTTAGTCGCAGACTCCATTACAACTGAACAAGTTTTCGCTGAAGGTTACGAAACGGCGCAAAAACTCGTTTAAATTGCGGTTGCAGGTATAGAAATACTCATTTAAAATGGCCACACGGTTACGAGTATAATGGGATGTTCCCGCTAAAATATCTAAAGAATCACGCACATTCATTTGCTTATCGTCCAATATTATTCCACAGTCTTCTTATGAAATATTGAAGTTTTTAAGGTGTAGAGTCCCCTAAACATTTATTTGGTTGGTATCAAATCTTTCCTTATTTCCGATTTTATCGAAATTCACAATATTGTCTGCTTTCAATGATATTTAAATACAAACTAACAGAGCTTTCTCCAAAATTGACAATAGTCTTTTTACCAGTGTTGCATGTAGTGACAGAGATGATTTCTTTTAATTACAAAAGTCATAAATTTCGAAAACTCCCTTTTCAGGGTATTAACAGCTCCTACTTCTTGAAAGTGAGTCTTATATCTTTATTTATTAAATTTGAGTGCCTTGTTGCTGAAGGCTCCCCAAACGAAGTTTCCTTATTTTGATAAGGGGGACAAAGAATGATGCTAAAGTTTGGGGCACATACATATATAATATACGTACGTACACCGTACTCCAAGTTGATGCGGTGCTTAACTTATTTGCATTAACAAGCAGACACCCACAGATGCACACATACTCGTTACATATAAGTATGTATATATTTGTACATTTGGTATTCATATTCCTGTATTTGTGGGGAGAACTCGCTATGCTCTCCCGTTCAAATTATTGATTTTCTGCCGTCTGCCAGTTTGCCCTTTGGCCATGCACAGTTGGCCCCAAACTCCCTCCTCTGTTTCCCTCTCCCCCATTTAAATTAATCAACTCAATTTGCTAAAAAAGTGCAGAGGAGAGCAAAAAGCGCTGATAATATGCGGAGTCAAGCGATGTCATCCACCATTTTGTTTCCCCTCTTCTAATAATTATGTCATGTCTAGCAAATTATAGCATAGCGTTTTGTCTTCTTCCAACCTTTTGCCCAATTTCATGGATTTCTTAAGGCGTTTTTACGCTTCATTAAAATAAATTGCCAAAAATTGGATTTGGCAAAAACCTTAAGCAATATTTTACAAATTTTTGCCAGGCAAAACTATGAATTATTAATTATGGCAAGGGTTGATATTGTTGCTGCTGCTCTAGTAAGCCTATTTGGGCGTGAGAACTAATGTGCTTGTAATTGTTGGATGGCAAAAAAGGGTTAGATGTTGAGTGACTTCTGCCCATGCAAATTATAAAATTATGAATATGTAATTCGTTCATTACTATAGAATGAGTTTTTGCGGATAGATACAATTTATGATGTGTTGGCAAAGTTGTTTAAGGGTTACAACAAAAATGGGAATCGGAAAAATTGCAATTTGAATTGAAATTAAAACGTAATAACATCAAGAATTTAAATGGCAAAACTTTCGAACTATATTTTAAGTGTAACTAAAACCTTTATGCAAGATTTTGAAAACAAAAAAAAACAGAGACCGATTTTCCATTTGCGATTTGTGAATTATGATTGATGATTTAAACTTCTAATTACCGATGCGGATTAATATTGCATTTTTCTAAGCGATCTTACAACTTGAAACCGCCCTGCCTCGATTTAGAAGAGGTTCGGATCAAAATTTACCTTTGTAAAAAACTAATATTCTTTTTTAATATTTTGGTGGAGAGCTGGCTAATGCGATGTGTTTCATATAAAACCAGTTTTAAATAAATAGACTAAGAAGCCAAACATACCAACAAAAACTAGTTTTTAATGTGAAACATCTTTAATTTCTGTACGGACGATTTTAGTAGAAGTAAAATTTGCTGCGGCGCTGCACTGACGGAGCAAAGTGTCACAGGGAGAGTGCGGTGAAAGAGGGAAGAAGAGAGGGGAAAGTGGGGGAAATTAGGAGGAATGTGGGAGGAAAGTGGGTGTAAAAGTGGGGGGTAGGGGGAAGTAGGGGTAACTCAACAGTGAATAGACAGTAAGTGAACACTGACAGTGAAATTACAGCTTGACAGTGAATTTACAGCGACTAGATAGTGTCTAAACAGTGACTTGAAAGTGACTAAATATTGTCTTGTTGAAAGTGACCAAACAGTGACTGAACAGTTAATGGACAGTGACTTGAAAATGACTTGACATTGACTTAACGGTGTTTTAACAGTGACTTGACAGTGACTAAACAGTGACTCGACAGTGACTTAACAGTGACTTGACAGTGAATTTACAGCGACTTGACAGTGTCTAAACACTGACTTGAAAGTGACTTACAGTGACATAACAGAATTTAAGAATAGAAGGAAGAACACAGCCAGCCAGAGATTTTTTTGTTGGCATTTCTATTCCCTGCTTTCTTTTTTTGATCGATTGTCATTGTTGATTTATATACCATTAAGAGAGCTTGTGATTTTTACATTAAGACCGTAAGTTTAAAATCATGTTCAACATTAAAGCCTCGTGAGTGTTAACGACACTCACATCTTTATGTTAAAGTTCAGAGTCGCCAACCACTTATAAAACTTCCTGTTGCTTCAACTTTGCCACAAGCATAGGTATCATGTGGGCAGGGTGCCTACCCAGGTCTCACCCGAGATCACACCCAGATCAAACCCAGATCCCACCTAGATTCCACTTAGATCCCACCCAGATCCCACTCTGCCCATCGTTTTGTGTGTTTGTGTGTGGGCCGCTAAACTTCACAGAACAACAACAAAATATGAATGACGCCAGCGTCACGTGACACTGAATTCAAATTTTACTCCTACTAAAATCTTCCGAATTGAAATTAAAGATGTTTCACATCATGATGAACCAATTCTGAATATAGATTCGTGTTCATCACACGAAAATCATAAAGCATCACTACCAATCTTTGCCTTGTAAATTTAAAGTTTCAATTTCATGTTCGAACGGATTTGGTTCAAAACCAACCTGCAAATGACTTAACTAAGGGTGCGTACAGACGCACTGGCAGGTTGTCATATTTTTTGGTGCTAGTTGCTCCCCGACACATGTGAACACATTCCCTACACAGTGCCAGTTTGCCTGGTGCCATATATGCTGAGAGAAATCAGTAAATATTCCCATGTATTTTACTTAGTCTGAAGAGACTGCCAGATAACTGGCAAAAAAAAAAATGTCTCAAATCGCAAAAATACACAAACAAAAATAAACTATTTTAAATAAAATCCAAGGTCTAGAGATATTGCCATATCTGAGATATATTAGTCGGTGCAGGCTTACTAAAATTAGTAATCCTTTGATTAACAAATTTAGTCCCATTCTATCCCAACGACAAATATTAAAGTCTTCATCTTTTCAACTTATTTACACGAAAGGATTGTTATTTTATTCACCTTTAATTGATCATAGACAACAAATGGACTTAAAATCCCAAGAAAGCAAATTTCACTTCTCCATGTAGATATCGGTAGTTTCTGTCTATCACGGAGCAAGCACCAACATATAATTTGTATTAAAATTTCATCATCTATTTAAGGGTGGTTCTTTAGCCCAGGAAATCATAGTAAGCATGCTCAAGTAATTTTACTTGGGTAAGGTCAAAGTGGTAAAAAATGTATAAAGTCTACGATGATTCTTCGTTGAATTTCCAAACTAAAGTATCCCTTGGTAGTGTACAAAAATGAAATAAAAATGTTTACTGAACATAAATTCCTCATTTTGTATCCCAATTCATTTTCAAGGGGTTGGAACAAAAACATTTTTTGAGGAGGGTTTTTCTTTTTAAATGCCATGCAAAATTTAATATCGAAAAAAAAATGATTTTGACATTTTGCGAAATTTTTTAAGACATTTTATGTGGTGTTGTGAGATAGTGTGACGGTTTTATGAGCACATTAGCGTTCAAAATTGTCGACATTCTCAGGGTATTTGAAGCGCTTGTCGGAAAAGAGATCGTTTTCAAGCGATTTATGGAGTTGGAAGGGTTTGCTAATCCATTGAGTCAGCGATTAATAATGATGTCAGTTTGTACTTGGCTTAGTCATGTTTTATTTTTCTCTGAGTAACCAATGATGCCATCCAGCTTACCTGCAAAGATAAAAATAAATAATTCATTAATTTATAATTATTTGAATATAAGATTTTGTATTGAATATAAATGTGTGCCTATCTTTTCAACATTTTGTTTCCTTGATTTCAGTCCCTAGTACATTTTTTCACCATCTCCCTTTGAACCAATTAGGCTGCATAACGGCATGTTCTACTTTTCATTTGAGATTCAACAAAGCATTTTCCTCCACTGGTCAGCAGCGGCAGCTGTCATAACGAACTATCCATGACCCATCTAAGCATTTTTTTTTTCCTTTTTTTTTGTGTGTTTGCAAAACCCACCACCCCAGCATGGAAAACACTTTGAAGTAGGTGCCACTGCCAGTGAAAGTGAAATGAAAATGGTTTACGGATGCTGGGTGATGATGATTTTCCATAACTAAGCGTTGGACATGAAATTTCATAACATCAAGATATAAGCTTTGTATTATCAAAGATCGCCTTGGGGCAGAGCTGGGATAAAAGGGATGGGATATGGCATGGAACGTGTCTGTGTTGATAAAAAGTCCGGCATTAGGATCAACCCTTTTTGTCAGGAGTCCTCCCCCTCTGGTTTTCAACTAATGAGCACACTTGAGCGACTTTTATTCAGTCAGTCAATCCAGTCAGTTGCATTTATTATTTGTTTAGTTCGCTAATGAAGAGAACAGGACACAACTGGATATTCGTATGCAGGACATGCACTGCGAGTGAGTGAAAAAAGCGACGCCTGTCCATCAAGCCAAATCAAAAGCAAGTCCATCCATCTGAGCGGGGGTAGTTAAGCCACTAACAACCCGTTCGTTCACTGGATGAGTTCATTTGTGTAAATTTTATTGTTTAATTGCCTTTTTTCACTCGTATGTTAGGCTGGCCATTTTCAATTAATGTAATTACGCCTAGAGGGAAATTAACTAATTTCCTACAATTTGTCGGTGGAACCCACAATTATCTATTAAGGACACGCGTCATGTGTCCTGGACTCTGCACAGTAGTCGGCAGTTTTTCATTATTTTTTTGTGGGGTGTTTTTTTTACATATCTTTTATATCCCATCATCTTTGTTAGCCTAGCGTAAAATCCTTAACTTGGGCTAGCCACAAGACAAGATTAATGTCAGATATGTTTTCTTGACATTGAAAAATATCGGTCTGGAAATGATCTTGCTTGTTTGTCTACCTACCCGCCGTTTGATTGACTTGGCAAACAAATTTTGCAAGAAATTCTATTAAAATTTTCACATTTTCTTTTCACTTTCATAGGAAATATATTTTCTATTTCGACCCAATTTGTTTGCAATTTTTGTGTGTTGATTAATGTTAACTGTGGGGTTGGTCATGCCATGAGAAGACGGGATTCGTGATTGATTTGTTCAGCAGAATGGTAAAAGTACGTTTCTGTTGAAGAATAAAATTGTGTAAATTTATTAGTGTATGCAAATCCAGTGTGAAGAATTATTAAGAGGAAATTTTATCAGGTTCCATTTGCTCATTGAAATTTCGATTAGAAATTTTAAGTAAGAAATTTTCAATTAAAAGATTATCAAGATTTGAATTCAATTTCAAAGAAATAAAGATTTAAGTCGGTCTGTAAATAAAATAGCTTATTGGCAATTATGCCGAAGCCTTCCATTCTAGCTCTTCGCATTCTGAATTCCGGTTGTTTAGTGTATGTGGAAAATGCATTTCAAGCACGAGTTGATAAAGTTCGGGAGTTTTGACACTTTGGTATTATCATTTCGCTAATTAGAGTTTTTAGAAACAGTCATGAAGTAGGACCAAGGAACGGGTTAGAGTGTCTCATTACCGCTCACAGCATTTTCGTAAGCTGCTAGCAACTTCACCTTTGCAAAGTGGTAGATTTTCAGATTTAGTAAACAAATAAAATTCATCGGACCTTATTTTTAAAAGACAACCAAAGATTCATTACACAGTGCCACACAAAATTTTGATACCAATGAGACCAACAAAATTTAAAAGGTACTTATGGCAGATAAAAACGCCTGGCAGGGTTTTGTCTGATTTACTAAGGTTTTCTTGTAATAGTTTTTTAAAAAACAAATTTTCTTGTTCAAGTCTATATCTAATAACCAATTTGAAATTGTACGTATATTACTTCTGTAGCACCTAACCATGCCTACAAATCACTTCTTTAGACTAGCTCAAAATCAAGAAAATATAAAATAATCGAGAGCGTAAGTTAAAGTCGGCTCTAACCGACTTCGATCTACCCGTTACTCATGAAAAAACATGCTTAACAGTGTTCCTGCGTTCCTTAGGGTAAACATCCGAAAAGTATGCAACATTTTCTTGACTAGGCTATTTATCACTTTTTTGCTCATAACTTGAGAACCGCTCATACGATCTTTATCATTTCTTCGGCAAATCGATTTATTTTGCTAATTACTAATTACTAAGAATGTACGAATCGTCTATCTTCAAAACTGTAGGAGATATACCGTTTTTTCCAAATTGCGGGGGCGGAAGTGGGCGTGGCTAAAACCGGAAACAAACTTGAGCGTGCAGATAAAAGAAGCATTTGTCCCATACATGTCAAACCTCTATCTCTTACCATCTCTGAGATCTAGGTGTTCATACAGACAGACGGACGGACGGACCGACAAATCTATATCGACTCGGCAGTTGATGCTGATCAGAATATATATACTTTATATGGTCGAAAATAATTCCTTCTGCCTGTTACATACATTTGCACGACTTTAGTACACCCTTTTTACTCTACGAGTAACGGGTATAAAAATACAGCCTATCCATTTTAATTTGCTTCCATTGAGATTGGCAATGTGTTTTGATATAGTGCACCGTCTTTGTCGTTCTCGTCTTATGAGCTCGATAGGCGATACCAAGAGACACCGATTTCATCATCAACCTCATTATTGTAAAGTCTATTCATTTTCATTAATCCTTTTTTCCATTGGCATGCTTACTTGCTAAAGCGTTCGCCTTGCTCATCTGACTTGATAATTAACTGCTTAGCGAATTCTTCCAGGTGGTTATGAAGAAATGCAAATTCAAAGACATCGAAACGACGATAGCTTAAAAAGATCTTAGCATGTTTTTTCACTAACACACTTTAAAATTTTCGTCACGGTTGTTTTGCAAAGCGTTTTTAATACCCACTTCCAGATAGTTCCCAGCAACTAGATCATCACCATAAACCTCGCTTAAGAACTTCTCAGTGCATGATTTCCAACTATCTCTTCTCACAATCATTGCTTTAATCAGTTGGGAACTGCAAAGCAATGAAAGCAATAATGAATTTGCTAAGTTCATTAAAAAATTTGTCTTTTTCTACATTATCGGAATAGATACTAAATTAAATTGGTGGCGGTTTTCAAGATAAAGGGAAAACCATAGAAAAGAATGAATTTTATACAATTTTGTGATTTTGAACGTGAAGACGGTATTTTCTTGAGCTGGTCATTGCATTAGTACTTTATCTGATAAGCAAAATAAAATGCAGCACGTTTTGCGAATATGACGAATTAAGCCAAATTGGGTTAACAGTGCACAAATTCCTTAATTTTTTACTGCAATGTACTTTGTAAACAAAAAAATTTTCTTTTAAAGCAGAAAAATAGAACATTTGGACGGTCTTCATGGGTTTTAGGAGGATCATTGATGGTTTGGGTTGCGTTCTGAAAATGAAACATAACGGGTAATTTTTGCACTGAGACTGTTGATGTTTGTCATTTAATTTCTCTCATTTTTAACGCTCTTTTTATGCATGCACTTCACTTTTTCTATGCATACACTGAAAATATTCACTTAAATGGGATGCTTATTTATAATGCGCCGCACTGTTGCAAATGGGCACAAAGGAAAGATTGTTATTACACAGCCAATTTGTTCGTATGAAATCGTAAGTATTGTTGTTTGCGTGATTGTCTTTTTCTAGCTACACTCTTCACATAAATGTGAACAGAAAAGAAAGCCTTAAACATGGTTATGTGTTTGAGAGAAAAATATTTGTGGTGCGCCGTCATCTTGACAGCTTGACTCCGGTAACTTGACAAGTTTCGCTTTGATCTTGACATTGAATGGAAGTGAGGAATGAACAATTTTTATTCGCGTTTTTAGTCTTGGTTTGGGACCCCCGTTTGGAGTCATATAAGATGAAAAATATTAGTTCAAAAAAATTTATCTTGGCCTTTTTTCTACACGATTTCTAATGCTTATCACATCAGTGTACCAATTTAACCAATTTAAAAAGAAAACATGACTCATGCTAGAAGATGAGAGTTCTGAAATACAAGCCTAAATGAAATTATTAAGGGACTAAAATTCCTTTACATTGGACTTCATTTCAATATATCAATTCCCTTGTCAAGCCTATCTAAACTGAATAATACTAAAATGAGTGCAATGACAAATGACATTAGTCTTGATAACCATAAAGTACACTTAACGGTCAGTTTAGTAATCAATCAAACTGGCATTCTGTACCCAATTACAGTTCCATTTCGAAGCTCAAGCTGCTGACCGTTGTCCACCCCTAAAAAAATGTGCACTTAGTGACCAGCACTTAAACTGTCTGCGCCTGCGCTTTGACCAAAAATCCAGCACAGCATACAGGACACGCGACTCGATTCGTCCCAGGGAAGTTCATTAAAATATGCATTCGCGTTGTAATGAGGAAAATGCAGCGTAATGAAATTAAAGCGAGCGCACAATGGTCTAGAGAGGGAGGACTGCCCGCTGCTTGGGCATGTGCAGAGTCACCCTAACAATGACCTCGTCAAGTGGCGCGCTATTTTTTGCACCTTGACTTCATTTCAATTTTTGCCCGCATAATTGGACATTTTTGCACAACTTGAACTGTTCCTCATTAGTTCTAGTTTATTTAGCCAGGACAATAAAGTCTGCTCTCTTCGTACGATATGCCGAAAAAATATTTAGCTAGCGAACGTGCTCACTCTATGAGTATGTGGGCTTTAATGCCGCAACAAATATCCACGAAATTATGACAAGCTTAGACCAATCCAATGTGTCAAATAAAATTGTCAAGTTTATGAGACTATGGACCATTCAAGGATCTGTCCACTAATCTGTCAACAAAGGTCCGTCGTCGTGGCATTTGTTTTTTTTTTTTACAGCGACCGGAAAAAGGGGTTGGTTTGCTCGCTGTAAGCATTGCGTGTCCATATCCAACTGACTTACTGACTGACCGACCGACGCCGGCTGTCATAATTAAAATATGACGCGTGTCTCGTGTCCAGGACAATTGCGCGGCGGGTACCATGTCTGTTTGCCAGTTTGCCTTCATTCGACACGCAAACTATAAAGTCCAGGCATTCCCTTACAGGACATGTGGCCCTGGTTAGCGGGCAAACGGTCATTGTCCGGCTACTGCAGCAAATTGGCTCATGTATGCTCGCAATTATACAGATTGTAAACGGAAATTACTACAAATCAATGTGAAAAGAGCAAGAATTTTTATTGTAAGAAACGAAAGAATATTTCATGGAATAAATGGAGTTAGCAAATTGTAGCAACTCTTGTCTTGGCTTAAAATGATTAATGAAAATCTGATCCAGAGTTTGTGAGGTTGCTTAACTCCTTTCCGCTTTTTAGGCAAAAGGATTTTGAAGAATAAGTTAAATATCACATAGAGCTGAACTAGGCGAATCGTACTTAAGGTTTTCTCAGCCCTCCTTAATACCCTTAAACCACCCAAAGTCAGGGAAATCAGCTATCATTGGAGAAAGTTTTACCGAACCAGCTAATCTAGTTCGGGGTAAGGTTGCCGGATATTAGGAGAATATGCACATCGATATTTTTCCATCGGATCCAAAACCCGGAACTCTTTTTGACTCCCGCTCTGAGTAGTGAGCCACAGCCCGCTAGTGTATATCTGTTCGCGAGCTGCTCTTAAAAGTAGCGAGCAAAGACCAATTCCGAACCCTGCTGCTATGTGACAGACCTTACTCTGTTATAGTTTTTGTAGTAGAAGTGAAACCGTAACTAAATGTATTTTTATAGTTAAACAAAAGATTTGAATTTCTAATTAGCACGTTTTACCCGGCTCGAGGTCTTATTATGTTTGAACATAACCTTAAAAATGAAAACCCAACATCACAAAGAAAGCTGGTCAACTCGTCGTTGTCTTTTGCTGCCAGGTTTTATTCGACACATGACCCATGACATCTAGTAGGCCCGCATTTCCCCAAGAAATTCTATGAATTTGACAAGCTATTAAAATTTAAAACAGAACAAAAAGCAGGACTACTAGACTATCATTTGTCATGTGTCGAACAGTGTGAAGGCAGCCTTAGCAATGCTATTGGCAAATATTACTGAAGATTTAACCGAGAGGTTCCTGAAACAACTGTACAGTCGAAACTTATTCATGCATTTTAAAGGGTGATTTTTTAGCAACTTTTTTTATTGGCAACATTGTTTTTAGCAGATCAGCTGGACCAGATCTCAGTTTTCAGTTTTAAATCTACTAGAACAAATTACGAATTTCGTAAACATATTCCCTAAAATTGTGTGCTTATTTGTTATTCACCGCATTGTTGCTAATGTCCGAAAATGAAACAAAGCTGCTTATCAAAATCTTTTCACTTCTTATCTTTCCTTATATATATTTTTACACTCCCAATTTGTTCAAATGAAATCGTAAGCATTCACTCATGTTGTTGTTGTTTACGCAATCACGTTTTCCAAGTAAGGCTGCTTTTACACTGATGTCATGGACTTGGTACATGAGACATGATAGTCTAGTAGTCCTGCCTTATGTTTTGTCAAATTAATAGTAGAATCATGATAAAATCTAGGCGTACTAGATTATCATTTCTCACGTAGCAGTGAATGGTATCAGGTGAGTGCAGTGTTATTCTTTCGAACGCGAAATAGGAAACATTTATAAGAGAAAAATGTTGTTGGCACACAGTCATCTTGACAGCTTGGCACCGGTAACTTGACAAGTTGCGGTATGATCTTGATAGTGGATGGAAGAAAAGAATGAAAAAATTTTACTCGCGTTTCGATTCCTTACAAGTTTGCTTGTGGGCACTACTGTTACCCTTACATTTTTTAAGTGCGTGATACCTGGATCAAAAACAATAATTTACGGGCATTGTAGAAAAATTTTTAGTTACTGCAGTAACTACATATGTACATGCTGCACTACTGAACAAGGAAAGATTTGTTTGTGAAATAAAGTGAACATGTGTATTGGCTATGTTTTCCTGGTTTTCTTTAGCATGCAAACATTTACTTTATGTTTAATTAGGAGGCGGGCATTTTTAAATTCCCTATCACATGTGCATAGGGCAGTGCCATTTGATGTGACTTTTCCTTCTCAGTCTTTCTCATTTTGTCGTATGCAACTTAGCTAAACGAAATTGAACATGTTTCCGTTAGATTTTTGTTGCGTAGATATTGCAAGAAAGATATTACAGAAACTAGCCCTGTCAAAGAGATGTTTTATTCCCATAGCCGTAATCGTAACCAAAACCCAAAACATAAGTTTTTCTGTTATATTTTTGGTTTGGTTTATAATTTAGCCATAAATCGACTTAGAAACGAACAAGGCTTGCAATTTTTAAAGGCTTGAATTTATTTTATAAAAATGCATCTATTTCATTTATTTATGGTTAAATGAATTAGTGAACAAACAATATTGACGCATTTGGTGTAAAGAGACGCCAGAAGCATTGCAAGAACTGTTAATGCATCCTGAATAATGCACTTATTGGTGTGGATAATGGGCCGGTGGCATAATTGGAAGGCGTACTTTACTGTGAATGGAGAGCGCTATTGTGGATGCAAAAAAAAATTGCACTTAGTAAACCTCACTTTTTGTGCCCAAAACCAACAACAAAAATACAGATTTAAAATATTACCATTCGATATCTGATATATCGACTCAAAAAAAATATATGAAAATTATTCATGATTGAATCCAAAGATGACAATTGACATAATTAATATTTGCCATATTAACAGACGTGTTAATGTACAACTTAACATAGCATCAGGTTAGGCTGCGAAATAAAGTTTCGTTTGGTTTTTTGAAAAAGAAAACAATCCAAAATCAAAGTCTAAAAGTTAGATTGAAACTGAGTTTGGCCAGGAGCTTGTTTTTCTCCTTTTTCTTTTGTTGTTGATTCAAAGAAAGGTTGACGTTGTTGTTTCTTGTTGCGCATTAAATGGGTTTTAATTTGAAACGTAGTAAGTAGCATAACCCCCTATCTCGCTTCCTCTATACACAATTGTTCGGGCCAAGTCAACGGTAAAAGATTCAAATGGCAGGCAAAACGCTGTAATTGAGCAGCGCGATTTTCAAAATTAAAAAAATCGCACGCGAAGAAAAGGTGCGTTGTCCTGTAAATGAACAGCCGCCACTAAAAAAGGATGCAAGGATGCTGCTACATTTCATTATTATTTTCTTTTTTTTCTTTTTTCAATTAAGGTTGACATGTCTGCTCCGTTTTCTTCTGCTCATCACAAATTTGTTTTATGCGCCAAGTCAAGCTGAAAATTGCGCATTTGCTCTGTGGGGTAGGCTGTAAGTTTATCGTAACAGGATTACATTCACCTACTTGCATAGAGTACGAGTAAGAGTAAGAGTCTTGTATGTATCAGCCGTCTGCATCGCCTGCTCCTTGGCTTATCTACGACGTTGAAGGACCTGACACTTTAGGTAGAGGGGAAATCAATCAATTTGATGCTCTGTTGCTTGCTTTAATTGATTCTAGCTACTCTCTCGACACTACTCAACATGAAGGCGGGAGGATTTACTGACGGTTTTTGGTGTTTACTGTACACTCCTTTTTAAAATCATTGCCATAGCAGCCCACATTTACCGCTATTGGGTAGGATAATGCTTCACCAATCTACTGGTACTTGTTATACTAGCACACACTTCATATCAATCAATCCGTAATCCTTTCCCGCTCACCAACGTACATTGAATATGACTTATTAGCCTTTTGACAGCTGTCAAACAACTACTTGCAGCGGTTGGACTTTCCATTCCACAGTCTAACTCCAGAATCAGCCTTGCTGTCCCATTAACATGACAAAAACCAAGGAAGAAGCGGTCGGCAGATGTCGAAGAAATGGTATCTTTTGGTTTAGGTTTTGATGTGACACTTTTGTCAAATGTTTACACCTTTAACCCTTTGGGCGCCATTGTTCTTAAGACACGATACAGGGGTTACGACCCCTTGCAATTGGTGCGGAATTATAAAATACAATCTGCTCTCTGAATTGTTTGTGAATGTTTTTGTAAATTTTATGTTTAATTAGTGGCATTTGTTTGGATTATATGGGCTGGTTGATGTCCTTTCTAGAGGCAAAACAGGAACCATTGTTTGATAAGCTCGTTTGGAGCAAGAGCTGTTTTTTTGGAACCTAGATGAATTTCACCCATCTCTTTTCCATCCTTGACTTATTCCACCGAAAAACCGCATCGAAATGAAGTTATTGCCGCCCGTCAGCAGCTACAGCAACAAAACTGAGCCACACTCAAATCATTTATCAAAATTATGTCAAATCATGCAAGCGGCTGTAAAAAAGGACATAAACAAAAAAAATATAAAAAAAACTGTAAATGCTAATGAAAATCAGTGCCAAAAGTCTACACATTTCCTTAAAAACCGCCAAGAGATCAGCAGCTGCCCGCTTACACATGAAGAAGCTGTCATGTTTTCGAACAAACAGACAACAATTACAAAATTTTCTTCCTTACCAACTGCCATGTCATTCTTACTCTTCGAGCTCATCATATTTTCCTTGCGGCTGCCTTTAGCTGATTTGCATTTTTAATCTCATAAGGATGCTGTTGTATGCAGCAAAGCATTGTCCTGCAATGTGTGTGTGTGTGGTTTTCTGAGGCTGATGAAATAGAAGAAAAAAAAATCAGCCCCCTAAACTCGAACTACATATGTTTTAATCCTGGATTTGTGACACGCCACGAGAAAACTTTGCCCGCTTGTCTTGGGATATCTCGCTCAGTCCTTCCGTCGTCTGTCAGTTACGCTTGAATAATTACCCGTAATTAAAGTTCTTTTGAAACTACGTTATGTTTAGATTTTCTATTATGAGGATTAGAAGTCAAGCGGATCTTTCGGCAGTATCTAATGTTTGTTGACAGATCCCTGTGAATGAATAATGCAAACTTGGGATAGAGATTGTCATGTCTGAGAAGTTCGATAAAAGAAAGACAAATTTTTATTGGATCTAGGCAAGTTAAAAAATAGAGGCCAGCTAACTTCGGCTCGACCGAAGTTTATATACCCTTGGAGCTTGATATATGCCTGACAGTTTGTATGGCAGATATACTATATAGTGGTCCGATTTCGACAAAGCTTAATGAAATTATGTAAAATTATTAAAAACTTATAAATACGAGCGTTGGGGAGCAATAACATTAAAAACAAAAAAGTTTTTCCCACAAAGACTTTTTTTCAGACCTAACTTTTGTATGGCAGCTATACTATATAGTTGTCCGATTTTGACAAGGCTTGGTGAAATTATGTGAAATCATTAAAAACTTATAAATACGAGCGTTGGGAGCGATAGCATTGAAAACAAAAAAGTTTTTCTCACTAAAACTAGTTTTTCAATTGATCGTTCCTATGGCAGCTATATGCTATAGTCATCCGATCCGGCCGGTTCCGACAAATGTGCAGCGTATTTATACCAAAAGACTTCGTGCAAAGTTTGGTTAAGATAGCTTTAAAACTGACGGAGGAGATAGCATAGAAACAGACGGACAGACGGACGGACAGACGGACGGACAGACGGACATGGCTAAATCAACTCAGCTCGTCATGCTGATCAAGAATATATATACTTTTTGTGGTCGGAGATGCTTCCTTCCCTGCGTTACAAACATCCGGACAATTTTAATATACCCTCTCCAAGGGTATAAAAACGAAAAGGGTACAACATCGCCGATTGCTTTCGATCAGCGCGTGTTTTTTGCAAAATCTATTGGTAGCGCGGGTGAGAACGGCTATGAGGGCTGCCCACAGCTGCTTTTAAAAATTTCTATCTATATGGTATTTTAATA
Source organism: Lordiphosa clarofinis (assembly GCA_018904275.1). Lineage (NCBI taxonomy): Eukaryota > Metazoa > Arthropoda > Insecta > Diptera > Drosophilidae > Lordiphosa > Lordiphosa clarofinis. The sequence goes on along the minus strand of JAEIGQ010000063.1, from coordinate 1,477,010 downwards.
AAATAAAAAAGGTTAGATTTTGATTGTAAATCTTTAAGTTCACTTTCTTCAAAATTTACTTAAACACAAATTAATTACACAGAAATTCTGTGAAAATGAAACTTGAATCACTGCCGCATAATAAATTTTTGTTTAGCAGCGCTCAGATAAGCAAAAAATAATTTAAACACATTCTAACACGGTTCGAGGCGAAAAAAAACGTATAATTGGGAAGATATATTTCTTTATACTAACAACCTAGACCCCAAATCTTTAAATTATAGTTTATAAATTTGTAAGATAAGAATATGATTCGGAACACCTGTCCCGATGGGGCTGAACACATTTCTCTTTACACACATGCAGAACGCATGCCATAAGAGCAAACAGCTTTTCAGTCTCTGGCCAGCGGTCGATAAATCAAGTCAGAGCTGGCTTACGTCGCTTTATTTTTGCACACTAATACACTCTCAATTTTTGGCCTCCCTCTTGGCAAGTCCTATTCTAAAAGAGCTAAGTGAAATGATATCTGCCTTAATAACACAGCCCAACAGTGTTTTTGGTGCAGGTGTATTTTTATCTGATTATGTTAATATAGTTTGCACTGAAGAAAACTGTATCATTGGTTTTGTTCTATCAGCTCTTGTTTCCAAGATATGGCGGAAAAACTAAATAGTTGAATTTTTGGCACTCTAGGATGTATGGAGGCCATACTTGGCATAAATATGTGAGTTTATGAACTAATTGCGATAAAGTACATATCTATGGGGTCTGTTCCGAATTCCGACTCGATTTTCGTGTAAACATCTGAATTTCAAATGCAATTTGTATAAATTTAAAAGCACGTGTCAAGTTAATTTTAGGCTACTAGATCCAGCTGCTGCCACAATTCCGAGTTTTGTTATTCCTGATCTAGTAGCCGCAGGTATATTTGTCGCCTTCTATACAACGTTTTCAAATTTGACTGCAAAATACTAAAGTTTACACGAAAATCGAGTCGAAATTCGGAACAGACCCGTATGCATTTTTATACCCTTGCAAAGGGTATTATAATTTTGCTCAGAAGTTTGCAACGCATAGAAATATTCATTTCCGACCCCATAAACTATATATATTCTTGATCAGGGCGACGAGCTGAGTCGATTGAGCTTTGTCCGTCCGTCTGTCTGTCCGTCTGTCCGTCCGTCCGTCTGTCCGTCTGTTTCTACGCAAACTAGTCTGTCAGTTTTTAGCTATCGAGCTGAAACTTTGCACAGAGTCTTCTTTTTACTGCACACTGCTAATATGTCGGAACCGGCCGGATCGGATGACTATATCTTATAGCTGCCGTAGGAACTATCGGTCAAAAAGTGAGTCTTTGCGAGAAAAAATTTTTTGTTTTTAATGTTAACGTCCCCCACTTCAGCGATTATTAATATTATTCGCTTTTACAAAGATTTGGAAGTTTTGGTCAAAATCGGATGACTATATCTTATAGCTGCCATAGGAACAATCGGTCGAAAAGTGGGTCTTTGTCAGAAAAAATTTTTTGTTTTTAATGTTAACGCGTTTCACTTCAGCGATTATTAATATTATACGCTTTTACAAAGATTTGGAAGTTTTGGTCAAAATCGGATGACTATATCTTATAGCTGCTATAGGAACTATCGGTCGAAAAGAGGGTTTTATAAATTAGAAATTTTTTTCTTAATTTCTGATGTATTAAAACATTTGCAAGGGTATATAAACTTCGGCAAAGACGAAGTTAGCTTGGCCTTCTCGTTTAAAAATCAAAGGGGCTATATAAGTCAAGCGGAAATTGTCTAATTTGGCCTTTAAAGAGAGACATTTTTCGACTTATACATTATTATCAAAATAAATAGTCCCATTTAAGCGAGCGCGGTAATTGGATTAATATTTTCGCCATCTGAGCATATGGCCAAACATATGATCTAATTTTGTGATTTTTTGACATTTAAATCAGTTTATTTGAATTTTTGAGATGAAAACTAGATTGTCAGCAGGGATGCAAACCAATTTGAAATAAGGACTGGTTCGGTTCAGTGGATCACACAGTTTGTGAACCGCCGGTTCGGTTCATTGTATGGTTTTTGGGGCTTACTGAACTGAACTTAAGCAATTTTAATTCGAAGTCCATAAGTTCATTCGGAAATCGTCGTCGATATGTGGAACACACCCTATTAAACAATAAACATTTAATTTTCGATAAATTCTAAATTTGCTTTGATAGATCTTTAAGACTGTTTCATTTCATGAAGACATTTCCATATGAATCGTTTTATTATACTTGTATATGAGATTTTCAAAACAACAGGGAATAATATAGATTTTAAAAAACTTAAATCAACTTTAATATGATGAGTCTTAGTTAAGACATAATGATAATATATCTCCTAATATATTTTCATTGATATTGAAAGACTTAAGAGCGTCTGACAAAACAAACTCCAATGTGGAAAATGTTTATTCTACTGACACTTGTGTGGGTGGAACAGGTAAAACAATCGATATTTTTCTTTTCCATTGAATTGAATCCCTAATCCAACTCGTCTTTACCTATCGAGTTCAAAGAATTATCCGTTATGTTTTCATTAACGTTTTGAATTTTGTTGTATATATATTAACATTAAATGAGATTTATCTTTTTTCACTCTTCTGATAGCAAGTTTGATTCCTGAAATATTAGAAATCGAATTCAAAAACAGACGGAGCTCTTTTTCCAAAGAGTTGAAAATTACTGAGCTATGTCGTCCTCCCCTTTTTCAGGCCTGCCAGCCATTGAGTTACTCATACTCATTTTCTATTTCAATCCAATCTCAATTAAAGATAAAAAGTTAACGTTTGAGTTTTAAGTAAGTTGACCCCCAACAGATAATACAATCAAGACTTGGCTTATTACAATTTTGGGTCCTTTGCAAAATGAATAAGGTTGATGTTCTTAGCTTTTTCACAACAACTCTGCCTTTCCAAGTATTTTCGCAATATCCTAAAGCTAATTGCTGATTTTGCTTACTAGCTGAAGTGAACCGAAACGAACCATTTTATTTTTCGGTTTTTGGTTCGGTTCAGCATTTTTGAAAACACAGTGTTGTTGTTACCAACACGAGCTCACCCACACAGAAACCGGCAATAACCTGTGAATTTTTCTTTTTTGTGTGGTTAATGGTGTATGCCGTAAGCAGGCTGTGGGCATCCATAGGATACAAAAAATTGCATTTTAAATGAGAAACGGGTTTGAACCAATATATCTTGCGCATGACATAGCCACTCCATATGGTGTAATATTAAATTAATGGGTTATTTACACCAGCTGGATTCCAGAAGGCTTATGTTAGCGCAAACAATTGTTCTAAAGAGTTAAGCCTTATTATTTTTGGTAGATTCGAAAACCAGAGCAGGCTATATTTATTACCTCAAGAGTTAATTGTGTCACTATCTTAATCTGAAAACCATATTCTGAATCATTTGTGAAGCCACTCCATTAATATTTAATTAAAACACTTATGGCCGATTTCACATTTTCTACATAGAGCTATTTGTCACATAAACTAACAAATAGCAGTGTAAAATCGATGACTATCTGACACATAGCAGCTATCTGGGAGAACAGAAATCGGCCCTTAGATAGAGAACATTTAAGTTTTCAATAAAAAAATGTGTGTGTTTTTTTTTTTAAACTAAAAATGTATCCTGATCTCTGATAACGATTGTGGTTGCGGTTAATCTTAGCCTTCTTTATAAGATACAAAAACAGTTTTATTTAAGTTTGTCTCATAGATGCTATTAGATCAAAATACGCTTCAATGATTTTTAAGCGTTTTTGTATTGAGCATAAACCCAAACTAGATCTGATTACAATTTACGGTACACAACAACAGCAGACAGATAGAGTAATCGATCTGTCTTTGCTGTTTGTCTTTTCAAGAGGGGAAACAAAGAAAGCAACAAAGAAAAAATCATAAATGAAAAAATAAAATAAAAACGAAAGTAATTTCTTAGATGAGAGCACATTGATAAAGAATCAAGAAAGAAAAAACTTAAAAAAAAGGAAGAAACCAACTGTGCCCTGACCATCCTCATCGTTTTTGTCGGGTGATGTCATCAAAATTCAATCAATTTACGGTTTTGATTTATTTGTAACGGTTCAATGGCTCGCTCGGTCGGATCCTTGTTACACTTGAGTTTTACACGCAGGCGCAGGCAGGCTGGCAGGCAACAACATCTAAAATCATTAATCATTTTTCCTGCACAGAGTTCACAGCTAATGATGGTAATTTTTTGCCAGTAATGAATGGAGTGGCAGCAGGAAAACCGCAAAATATTTCTCGGTTGTTCAAAATCTTGATGGGAAATATCGAGACCAAATTGTAACTTGGTCAATGGATTGAACTGTGACAGAGTTCAATTTTCACATTCATTAATCATTAAATGGGAGTTACCTCAACGAATGTAATGTGTGCAAAAATTATTGGAATATAGTTTACTTTAAATAAAATTTCTTTCAATTGTTACTTATTTGGTGTCATCTTGTAGGAAACACTGAGCGCTTTGTTAATGTAGCTTTCATCTGATTGTTAATTTCGGTTTAGCTTTTATTGCTTTATTTTATGCGAAGTTTACAAATATATTTACTCACTGCCATCTGTGCTTTAGAGATCTTAGTAAGAGAGTTGCTTTAAAAGTTTGGGGAATATGGTAATTGGACCAGTTGCCTTATGGACAGTTCCATTGGAAAATTTTTCACATTATTCAATTTGGAATATCAGCAGAAGCGTGTATAGAAAAACTTGTTTTTTCTTGTGACGATGAAACACCACATTTGCTCTTTTAGAATCGCTGGTACCAATCTCGCAATAGTTTTCGAAAAAAAATTGTAGTGGTATTGAAAGTCCAACAACAATCTTTTAATTACCATGATAGAGGGGTGTCTCGGCATAAGTTCCATCATGAGGCATTTGATGTTATCGCTAAAAGCATAGTTCGATTGCATTAAAGCTTTGAATTAGTGTTGGGAAAATGTTGTTTATTTTAATGAACATGTTCACTTGTTATTTATTTTCTCAAATTGCTCTCAAATTATTTCACTCAAATTGCTCAGTTGTTCAATTGTTCATCTCTTTAGAATCTAACATAAAATACTAATAAAATACCTTAGGGCGAGTCTGGATAGTCCCGGCATGGCCGCCTTATGCGAATTCCAGAAGATTAATTACTTTACCATGATGTTTGCGGCAAGGTATAACTTCAGCTGACTGTTTTGCGACTTGTGCATATTAAGGTCTTTTAAAATCGACAATTGAAAATGGGCTTCCATATAAATATATCAGTTTTTATACCCTGGAGAGGGTATACTAAGATTGTCCGGATGTTTGTAACGCATAGAAGGAACCATCTCCGACCACATAAAGTATATATATTCTTAATCAGCATGACGAGCTGAGTCCGTGTCCGTCTGTCCGTCCGTCTGTCCGTCCGTCTGTCCGTCCGTCTGTCCGTCTGCTATCTTAACCAAACTTTGTACAAAGTGTTTTGGTATAAATACGCTGCATATTTGTCGGAACCGGCCGGATCGGATGACTATAGCATATAGCTGTCATAGGAACGATCGGTCGAAAAACTAGTTTTAGTGAGAAAAAATTTTTTTGTTTTGAATGCTATCGCTCCCAACGCTCGTATTTATAAGTTTTTAATGATTTTACATAATTTCACCAAGGCTTGTCGAAATCGGACAACTATATAGTATAGCTGCCATACAAAAGTTAGGTCTGAAAAAAAGTCTTAGTGAGAAAAATTTTTTTTGTTTTCAATGTTATCGCTCCCAACGCTCGTAATTATAAGTTTTGAATGATTTTACATAATTTCAACAAGATTTGTCGAAATCGGACCACTATATAGTATAGCTGCCATACAAACTGCCAGGCGTATATTAAGCTCCAAGGGTATATAAACTTCGGTCGAGCCGAAGTTAGCTGGCCTCTATTTTTATACCCTTGGAGAGGGTATATTAAAATTGTCCGGATGTTTGTAACGCATAGAAGGAAGCATCTCCGACCACATAAAGAATATATATTCTTGATCAGCATGACGCGCTGAGTTGATATAGCCATGTCCGCCTGTCCGTCTGTCCGTCTGTCCGTCCGTCCGTCTGTTTCTATGCTATCTCCTCCGCCAATTTTAAAGCTATCCTTAACCAAACTTTGCACAAAGTCTTTTGGTATAAATACGCTGCACATTTGTCGGAACCGGCCGGTTCGGATGACTATAGCATATAGCTGCCATAGGAACGATCGGTTGAAAAACTAGTTTTAGTGAGAAAAACTTTTTTGTTTTTGGTGCTATCGCTCCCAACGCTCGTATTTATAAGTTTTTAATGATTTCACATAATTTCACCAAGCCTTGTAAAAATCTGACAACTATATAGTATAGCTGCCATACAAAAGTTAGGTCTGAAAAAAAGTCTTAGTGAGAAAAACTTTTTTGTTTTCAATGTTATAGCTCCCAACGCCCGTATTTATAAGTTTTCAATGATTTTACATAATTTCACCAAAATTTTTCGAAATCGGACTATTATATAGTATAGCTGCCATACAAAAGTTAGGTCTGAAAGAAAGTCTTATTGAGAAAAACTTTTTTGTTTTCAAAGATATCGCTCCCAACGCTCGTATTTATAAGTTTTCAATGATTTTACATAATTTCAACAAGATTTTTCGAGATCGGACCACTATATAGTATAGCTGCCATACAAACTGTCAGGCATATATCAAGCTCCAAGGGTATATAAACTTCGGTCGAGCCGAAGTTAGCTGGCCTCTATTTTTAAAAATAATATAGATATGTTGGTATTTTGATATATTGTCGACAACCCTTATTGATATCGTCCGACCAATAGTCTACAGATTGTTTTCCGACTATTCTTAAATCTAATCGGAAAAAAACTTAGTCATTATTCAAAAGGTAAGAAAACACATGAAAATGCGAAAGTTTAAAGCGGGGCTTACAGCAGCGATTGTCACCGGATGCCCCCGAGGTCGATGACATTTCGGTATATACGCATACACGAGCCGAACGCATGCCGAAGATGAGGCCAGGAGAGGCCTTTTTCGAGCCCTTTTGATGATTAAGAAGTGATTGGTTTTATGTCCGATTTAGGGAAGACTCGAAAATGACTCATGTATTTGCTCGAAATAGGATTTATTAAAAAACGTCTCAAAATACTGACCGAAGTATAATTTATGATCAGAAAAGCGAGCGCAATTATGACTATATTAATCAGGCAGAGGACTCGAAAAAGACTCGAATTTGATAAAAAATTTAATAAAAGGTTGGCTGGGCAGCTTCCATATTTTTGAGCAATCGTTTTTATATTTAGTTGCCTGTTAACGTCTGCCGCTATTTTAGTGTAAGCGATTTTTGACAGTATCTGTCTGTCCAAATATAAGCACAGATCTCTGACATGGTAAGAGAAAGAGGTTTGACATGTAAAGGACAAATACTTCTTGTAGTTGCAGGCAGATGAATCTTATTGTCACAGGTCGCCACGCCCCCTTCCGCCCCCAAAAATTTAGAAGAAAAACATCATATCTTTCACAGTTTGGCAGATAGATTTTTAGTAACTTCAAAAGATATTTCGAAATAAACATTATTTATCACTTCGCCAAAAGAATGGTGAAGATCGGATGAACGATAGTCGAGTTATAAAGAAAACAAACACTTTTGCTGGGTAGCACCGGTTCAACGGCGATGGGCAGCACTTGAAACACTTTATGGCTTCTTTACCGCTTTGTGTGGCTTCTATATTAAATTTATTTTAAAACAAGTAAGAGTGTTGCGGTCGAGTGCCCCGACAGCAAAATACCCTGTCCCAAGAAATGTGGTTCCTATAGCTTTGAATTCCAAGTCACTAGGTTCAACTTGAAAATTGTAGCTCTGACAGTTTTTTGCGGTTAGAAGAAGATGGAGGAGGAATTTGCCAAACCAGAAGCAAACTTGATTTGGGTACGGGTACACCTACATACATGCAAAAATTTGTGGCTCTACCTCTTATAGTCTGTGATATCTACGCGTTTGTACAGAGAAAACGACAGATTTTCGCTGTTTAAAGATGGAGGAGGAGGAATTTTCAAAATCTGAGACAAACTCGATGTGGGTACAGTATACACCTACATAAATGCCAAAACTTGTGGCTCCATCAATTACAGTCTCTGAGATCGACGCGTTCATACAGACAGACGGATAGACGGACAGACGGACAGACAGACAGACGGGCAGACGGACATGGCTAAATCAACTCGGCTGTTGATGCTGATCAAGAATATATATACTTTATAGGGTCGGAAATACTTCCTTCTCCCTGTTACATACATTTGCACAACTTCATGATCCACTTTTCCCATTTTTTATGGGAACAGGGTATAAAAATAGAGGCAAGCTAACTTCGGCTCGACGGAAGTTTATATACCCTTGCAGCTTGAGATATGCCTGCTAGTTTGCTATATGACAGCTATACAAGATATTCATCAATTTATTCATGACTGAAAAGTGTAGTGTTCTAAAAAAAATAGCTTTCTCACTAAAACTACTTTTTCGACCGATCGTTCCTATGGCACCTATATGCTATAGTCATCCGATTTCCGACAGTCATCCGAAACTTGACAGAATTGTGTAGTAGCATATAGTAGATCAGGAACAATTTTGGGAGCGATAGCATTAAAAACAAAAAAAAAATTTCTTACTAAGACATTTTTTCAAACCTATCTTTTGTATGGGAGCTATACTATACAGTTGACCGATTTCGAAAAATCTTGGTAAAATTATGTGAAGGCATAGAAAACTTATAAATACGAGGTTTGGGGACGATTGCGTTGATGACAAAAAAGTTTTTCTCAATAAGACTACTTTTCGACCGAGCGTTTGTATGGCAGCTATACGATATAGTCATCCGATCCGGCCGGTTCCGACAAATGTGCAGCGTATTTGTACCAAAAGACTTCGTGCAAAGTTTGGTTACGATAGCTTTAGAACTGACGGAGGAGATATCATAGAAACAGACGGACATGGCTATATCAACTCAGCTCGTCATGCTGATTAAGAATATATATACTTTATGTGGTCGGAGATGCTTCCTTCTATGCGTTACAAACATCTGAACAATTTTAATATACCCTCTCCAAGGGTATAAAAACTTTTGGAAAATGTAACATATATATTTGAAGTCGATTTGCGCGGCCTATAGACCCATGGTTTCTTGGTGAAATTGTCTGAATTGACCGTAGATTTCGTAGGTTTCATCTGTTGAGCAATTCTAAAAAGCAATAAGCAAATCGAATCTGAAGCTTCGCAACGGTTAAATTTTTTGGAGTGTTGCAGCATTGCAGACTATTTTCATTTAATTATAAAATAAATACATTACACATTTTTGTTAAATTAAACAAATGTTCAATCCTTAGAAATATGTAACCACTTCATATTTTCCATTATTGTGAATAATTAGAGCTCACAGTTCTTCACTTTACTCTATGGGTAAATATAACGCCTTTTAAACTCATATAATTTAGGGACCAACAAACTGGATTCAAATAGCAAAGATGTAAAATTGTTTGTCGTCGTCGTTGAATGCAAAACATTGTTGCTTAACCCTTCGTTTTAGGCCAGGTCTCTTTAGCTGTGGTGCGGAACTCGATCTCAATTCTCGATTTTGGACCGCCAACTGAGCGAGGGCACAATTATTAGCACTTAGGCGACACATTCAGGCCTACTCCAGAGGCCTCTATTTTGTTAGCCGGGGGCAACCCTTAAGACGGGGCACAAGTGTCGATGACACTTGGAGGGAATTTTCGAATTTTTTTTTTTCGGTTGCTCACCGCAGCCCTCCACCGGAAGAAGTATGTACGTGTTGGGTATATGCAACGTTGTGAAAGGGTTGGAGGTCCTGGCAAACACTTAAACCAAAGTTAAACGCTTGGAGTGCTGTATTTTTGTTTTTGTTTGCGTCTTGCTCTGTTTTTTTTTCCTTATGCTCACAGCAGGACATGTCTTCGTTCTTATACCTAAATCAATACTGAACTCTGCTTTAATTCGCTTAAATTGCCGACAGGACATCCTCGGGTCCCGAACAGAGTTTTGCTTTGTGCGAAATCCCCCCATTGTGTGTCACACAGAGTCTCGCTCTCTCTAAGCGCTTTAATTTTGATTGCATTCGATTTGTTTTCGTTTTTTTTTACCCGTTCCGTTAATGTTTGCACAACTCTTTGACAAATTCACAGGCTTGTATTTCGGTTGCGCCTTCCCAAACATCCTTTTCGGCATTCATATGGCTTGCAATTTTGTGTGCAGGCTCAAGGAACGAAAGGATTAACTATTTAGGTCCGTGTCAAGGAAGTAAGTCGGAAGAATGTTTTTGAGTTTCGGCTGGAATTTGGTATTTTCGGTCCATTTGTTTTACAGTTTGTTGTGGGTCAAAGGATTAAACATTTAAAGACAATTGTAGACTATGATTTGGGTTTTGAAGTTTCTAAAAAGTTAGTTTCGTCACCCCAGTATATATGGGATCTAAATCAGCCGCTCCTTGATTTCTTCCCCCCTCTTGGGTCATAAAAAGAATCACAAACTCAATCGTCACAGCTCTTTAATTTACAAAATCGATCTTCACACGTCAACCAAATTGATCCGCTGGCAGCTGAATGCTCCTTCCTTGAAATCCATTTTTGGCGTTACCTCGTAAATGAGAAGGTGTGAGGAAACCCACTCACATTTAAGCTAATTTGTCAGGACATCTGACAAGCTAGTTTGGAAAAGTCCCTCCGTGATGTATGCCACTGCATTGTTAGTTCTGCTTTGAATGGGAGACAACTTTTTGCTCAAAACAAACCGTCAACCCACTTTTCGTACAATGCAAAGGCAAACTCCATCATTTTATGTCTTCAATGTAGAGCAAAACTCATTTAGTAGCTGCTGCTGCTGTTGATGTTGACTGACTGTCGCTGTTATCCTTTTTATGTGAAGCAAAGTAGGGCCTACTTCTGTCTGGGCAGGATAATGGAATGAACAAGCAAACAAGCCGCATATGGCGAATTTCTCATACCACGAACATTTCATCAAAGTAGGTTGAATGCCTTTCCAAAGAAGGAATCTGTTTATTTTTTCGCATTGTTGCCACATACTACGATGTAGAGGCATGTAGAGAGGCGCGCGAGTTATCTGTGTGCGCAGGTGTCGGGTCTGTAGATGAAAATCCCTTTAGCTGGCTAAAATGCTGACAGGCGACTAATTGCTTGGCAAAGAGCAAAGTTAAAGGGATTTCGGCCAAACAGGATCAAAAGTGGCTGCAAAAATGGCCAGTGACACGTGTGTGTGTGTGTGTGTGTGTGAGCAAAGGGATATTTCGGTATAAATCAGAGCCCACGGCAGGTAGTTCGGTTGGCTGGCGATAAATCCCAAACTGACATTTTGTCAATGTCACTCGACATCAAGGCGAGTTGCAAAAACAAAAAACGCCCCGAAAGGGAAAAAGCACTGCAATCTGAATGAATGAAATGATTTCTCTTAATTTGAAATGGCAAATAACGATGGATGTTGAGCGCAAGTTCATTTCAACATACACAGATGATTTAAAGCAGAGGTGGATAGGATAGAGAGAAGAAACTAATACAAATAAGGAAAAAATATCTTAAGCAACAAAATAACCACAAGAATTGGAAAGAGACTGCTATTTAGACGGAAAAGAGTAAGGAGAGCACATAAAAAGATGTTGTTGCTCTACGCATAGCCATAGAGAATGCGTGAAGCCTTTACGCAAAATCTTCTGCGTGCGTAATAGCCTTGGATATTTGGTCCAGAACCGAATTTATAAACTGCACCCTATCTTTTCGGACAAAGGTTCAATACTCACTTAATTTTTAACTTTTAATAAATCTGTTTATTTCAAATTCATTTCAAAACTCGGTGTATGACAGGATTTCCATCAGATCGATTAAGCACAATGTGCTAATTGGTAAAAAAAAACACGTATTTTACCGTTTTTTGGAAAGTCCGTGCAATGAACTGATTGACTTGAAACTCGGTTTGAAAACCAAGTATGCATTATTAATATGTTTATTAATGTTTCTTCTGAATTTTGAAAATTTTGGGAAAAATTTAAGTACATCTTCTTTATTTTATAAAAGAAATTTGTTTTGGGTTTTTGGTTTTTAATTTACACATTATTTGAACACGGTTTTCTATTAACAATATCTCCATACGGTTTTGTCAATACGAATTTTTCTTTTTGTCTCGCTGTCCGTCTCCGTCTATTTTTCATTTTATTTACAGCGCAAGTCTTCGTCTACCGACATCAACATCATCCATTCTCTATACAGAGTGACCAGCATTCGATTTTTTTACGAACACCTCCACACTAAAATATTGATACATTTATAAGTCTTGGCAGTAATTTCCATATAATTTTAATTTAAAGACTACAATATATAACGTATAAAGCTCAGGAAAATTTATCATGATTGATGCCATTAAACATCTCTTTAAAAATACTAAAATTAACAAGTGAGAAAGTCGGTCAACCCCGACTATATCATACTCTATACCTGAAGTAGAAGCTGAATGCAGCGCTGCTGCTGCGCTCATCTCTAAGTTTCTATCTCTCTTTCATCCGGTGTTCATCCGATCTTTATCATTTCTTTAGCAAATCGATGCATAAACTTTGTCGACGGAATACAAATATTGAATTGTTTAAGATATGGATCGAAGACGTAAACCTTAAACAACACAACGTTCTAGTGTTTATAGATATAAGGACAACAAGGCTGTTCGCTTTACCGCAGACCTAGTACTTTAGATAATTTTTTCAAAACAAAATTGTTATTTGTAACTGAGAACGAAACCACCCAAAGAGCACTCGACGAGGATGAAAAGCCAGAAAATTCTGTATGTTCACCCAACTCCTGCGGTCGTACACAAATCGAGGTTAATCAAACTAGGTTGAGCACACGCCTTAGGCACAAGGGAGGAGGTAAGTAAACTAAAAGCGAAAGTCTAGCTAAGATGTTTTTGCTTGAAAATTGCATCGTAAATGTCAACGAATGGACACAAAGTTGGAAGCCACCATTGAGTATGCCGCAAGACTCGCCAGGAAGCGGACAATAGACAATGCAGCAGGCTGTTCATGAGGTCGTAAAACTTCAGTTCAACTTCAAACAATAAAAGAAACTGCAGGACATATGTACTTGTGAAAGAGATGACCAAAAACGGCTGTTCCACTCAGATGAAAAGGGAAAAGGTCATGCAAGGTGTCAAAAGATAGAAGAAAACGTCTCATAAATTGCAAATGAAATGAGCCAAAACGAATTTTGAATCCCTAAAGAAATGATGTGATTTTGAAAGGTTTTAGAGATTTGCACTCATTAACCACAAATGAAGAAGACATTAAAAAAATTAAAACTCCAGAGCTCTAAAAACATCTGCCAGAACCTCTGCTGTAAGCCTGAACAAAAATCTCGCAAATATGCGGCTAGAAAGTGTTGGGACCACCCGTAGAACTCCTGCTGTGCTAGGGCTCGTGCTTCGATCGCAACTCAGAGCAAAATAGAGATGTCCTGCTGGCGCGCTGTAAATCCGATTATGGACTTTGCTGCTGCCTTTCACAAATAATTATGACCCATAATTTATGGTCGAGACGATTAGATGAAAGCAAAAAAAATAAAACACCTTTAATTGAAACCTTGATGATTAATATACTTACTTAATAAAACAAGCCAAATCTAATCGCCACTTACCTGTAAAAAAAGAATTATAAAATGAATATCAAAAATTGAGAAATATTTCCCCTTCTTTTTCCCAGAATTAAATCACAGACACTTAAGTTGATTGCATTTAATCAAACAAGTAACAAATTTAGCAAATGGGCTCTACCGGCAGTATTCCGTTGGCCAAACCCATAATAACTGCTGTAATCTCATACCAGCTAATGTACTGCAATCCCTCATTCGCAGGTGGCACAATCAATTCCATCATGAATTGTGATACCTCTGCGGGATTGTCGTTAATCAGAATATCCAAATATTCCTTAATAAAATCATTGACAATTTTGGAATATAAGCGACTATTCATAATGCCCGTAATCTGGGATTTTGCCTCGCCCAGCTCCCAGTCTACCTTCCAGCTTTTAATGTGTACTCCACTCGTTAGAGAATTGGGTCGTACCACAAAGCTACCATTAGCACGAAAGTTGTGGAGTTCCAACTTGAATAGACCATCACCCCAAAGGGAGACATCACCACCAAACAGACGAGCCATAAGCTTGAGTTTATAGTTAGCACTTGTTATGGATATGCTTGGAAACGTCATGTCAAACTTGATGGTATGAAAAACGTTATTCCATTCCAGTTTAGCAAATTCATAACTGTCCAAACCTTCTATAACCACATCGGTGAAGTCAGATTGTAAGCTGCAAACGTTTAATTAAATTTTAAAACAAAATATTGTAAGTTTATAAAGAATTCGTTACCCAAAACTGTCTGTGTGGATGTTGATTGCCTTGTGGGCTAGCTGGGCAGGAGCTAGAATCGGTACACCGCGTGGAGGATAACCACAGCGCATCTGTAGACGCACAAACTCGGTTAATTCACGTAGTTCATCATCGAACAGTATTGCAGAGCTCCAGGCTGAGCAAAGTATTAGTAAAAATATCACAAACGATGAACGCATGTTGAAGGTAGACTAGAAACTAATACTAGAAATGACTTAAATCGTTGGTATTTTGTACAACGATTAGCCACTTAAGTGGTGGACAATGATAAGATTGGGCTTAGCCATAGATAAAACAACTGGGCAAGCTAGTATGGGCAACTCCTGAAAGTAGACCACGATTAACATCATACAAAAACTCTGTACAAATCTTAGAGTTCGCAGTTTCTTTGTCCATTACCTTAGTGGAGTACGACTAATGGCTTGGTGGGCTACGCCCTTGATGTAAGTTAATCAGAATTATTTGGTTGAACGATTAGTTTTATTTTATTTCAAGGGCAGCTAAAAAATATTAACTGAATTCATAAACCAAATGAACCAAAACAATGAGTTTTGAGGAAAATGTGAGGAGAAAATTTTGTTGTGATTGGAAGGTGGATATTGATCCACCAGTTATAAGTAACTACGTAAATTTTCTCACGGCACCACAATAAAATGTATTATTTAACTCCCGCATTTTGTAAAATATCGATATCTAATTTGAAAGACAAATACGGGGGTGTCACAGAATTTTCTAGAGATTTTGGCCTCGGTTGGTTTGCAAAACGCTCAAAAAATCCTTCGGTGTCCCAGAATAGAAAAAAAAAATTTGCGCCAATCATTAAATGTAACTTGGCAACCCTTAGCGCTTGTTGGTACTCAGTGAGCGTCACCATATGTAGAGCAGATGCGGTCATATTCAGCTCATATGAGCCGAAGTCAGTCGTGTGTTTATCGGTGAGCACTGCATTGCAAGTAAAACGCGTGTTGTCTGAAGAGAGCTCTCTTGTTACCCAACATAAGCGCACTTTTTTGTCCTCTCCATTTGGACGCCTCTGATGTAGAGGGCGCCAGCTAAGGTTGAGTAGCGAGTTTGTTTGTCAATATTCGTTTAGTGTTGCGAACAATTATTGAAACTCAAATTTTAATATTAAAACAATTGAAATATTTGATTCATTTGATGCAACCTATGAAGAAAAATAATGCTGATTACATTTCCAATACCAATTTTACTTATCAAAATTGTTTCATTGGTGAATTTCGCCAAATCTCCCAACAAAACACGAGAGATTTAAAACCAACCGAAAGAGATTTCTGTGACCCCGAGAATTGGTTTTGGGTTGGAATTTGGTTGGAAGAGATTTCTTTGACACCGCTGATATAAATATATTTACAATATCTGTAATACCTTAAATTTTCATAAAGATTGGTTAAAACATAGAAAGGCCAGTTAAAAAAATAGAGGCAAGCTAACTTCGGCTCGACCGAAGTTTATATACCCTTGCAGCTTGATATATGCCTGACAGTTTGTATAGCAGCTATACTACATAGTGGTCCGATTTCGACAATTCTTGTTGAAATTATGTAAAATCATTGAAAACTTATAATTACGAGCGTTGGGAGCGACAACATTGAAAACAAAAAAGTTTTTTTCACTAAGACTTTTTTTCAGACCTAACTTTTGTATGGCAGCTATACTATATAGTTGTCCGATTTCAAAAAGTCTTGGTGAAATTATGTGAAATCGTTAGAAACTTATAAATACGAGCGTTGGAAGCGATTGCACTAAAAACAAAAAAGTTTTTCTCACTAAAACTAGTTTTTCAACCGATCGTTCCCATGGCAGCTATATGCTATAGTCATCCGATCCGGCCGGTTCCGACAAATGTGCAGCGTATTTATACCAAAAGACTTCGTGCAAAGTTTGGTTACGATAGCTTTAAAACTGACGGAGGAGATAGCATAGAAACAGACGGACGGACAGACGGAATATAAGAAAATAAATGTTAACCATTATAGTACATAACCCTTAAAAACCCTAATTAAGTCTTAAGATAAGGTGAACGCTAGCCGTAGATCAGGCAAAGACCGCTGACAATTGGGCAGAGATGCCCATGGCATTTGAACTTTTAAAGCCTTCTCGAGGCCATCAAACCTCAATATATCTGATTTTGGATTTTTAACATATTTTCTATGAAATAAACAGAATTTTTTGAGCCATGTTGTGCAAAGAACTAGACATAAAATTATTTTTCATATAAGGCAGGTACGGTCTAATGTGCAAGCATAATGTGACCTCGAGCCGGTTTTAATTTTACTTTCATTGGTAGAAAAAAAATTGTTTGCCACGTTAGGCCTAATCGCAGAAAGCCGGTGTTCTTTTTCATCTTTGAGTCCTAGGCCTAACAATACTCTGAGCACTATTTAACATCTGTTTTACACATGGAGATTGACTGACATTTGGAAGGAATTTCCAATATAACCCACTACAATATTACTATTTATTACAATTTTTAGGGTAATTAAAAATTTAACTACGATCATTTACATTACAAAAAGGGTTTTCGAATATTTTTAAAATATCGCATCGATGATATTTTCTGATTTGAAAAATAACAAATGATATTTAATATATCACTTTGAAAATATCGATATATCGACAAAATTGATATATGCATTTGTTTCCTTTTTTTCCAAAAATAAGGTAATACTCTCCCCCAAAATAAAAAGATATAGTCTATATTGAGCAAACATAACAATATTTTTCATAAGATTCGAGTCTTGTTTGTATTATACATAATTACCAGGGATGCAAACCACTTGAAAATAAGGACTGGTTCGGTTCAGTGGTTCACACAGTTTTTGAACCGCCGGTTCGGTTCATTACGTGGTTTTTGGGGCTTACTGAACCGCGGTTACGGTTCGGTTCGGTTCGGTTCGGTTCGCTCTTTATTCATTTAATTAACTAAAGATATTTTTGCAACAGGTATTCGGATTATTCATTAACAAAGACTTAGGTTTTCAGTTAATCGGGTTTTTACAGAACTTCGACGGCAATTCCCGTATAAAAGTTCTCATTTCGTTTTGAAATCATACAAGTTTACATATCAAGTGACGAAAACATCTATGGTCACTTCATATTGTTTAGAAACTTTGACGGTTTGAAATCGACTACTGAAAGCCAAGCGGATCAAAATAGTCAAATAATTACAATTTTCTTTTGACCTGATCAAGTAATCTCTGACATATTTGGCACATATAAACTTAAACAATTTTAACTCGAAATCGATATGCGATATGTGAAACACACCCTATTATACAATAAAAGGGCCATAGCAGAATAAACATACAAAATATGCCTCCGCTCCGATCAGCACCTTTAAATATGTTGTTACTATCAATGAGAAACTCACTCTCCTAAATTTGTAGTCTTCAAATCGCTATTGGAGTGGAGTTATGAGGACGGAAAGATAAATTAAAAAACTCGTTTATCTTAAGAACCGCTTAACCGATTTGGATGGGTTTAATATATGCTGTAATTCAAAAAATTATTTTTGCACATTGCACATGAGCTTTAAGTAAGTGGACCCCCACGGATAATACAATCAAGACTTGGCTTATTACAATTTTGGGTCCTTAGCAAATTTAATAAGGTTTATGTTCTTAGCTTTTTTTCAACAACTCTGCTTTTCCAAGTATTTTCGCAATATTTTATAGCTAGTTGCTGATTTTGCTTACTATTCGCCAGTAACTCAATACCTTGCTGAAGTGAACCGAACCGAACCATTTTATTTTTCGGTTTTCGGTTCGGTTCAGCATTTTAGAAAACACACCGGTTCGGTTTACGGTTCGGTTCACGAGCGAAAAAAGCGGTTCGGTTCGGTTCAAAACCGGTTCGGTTCAGAACCGGTTTGCATCCCTGATAATTACATACTTTTAATTCCAATATTTGAATTGAAAAGACTTTAAAAACACGCGTTGCGTTACATGAAAATCCGTCATACGGCTACGGGAGTCGCAAATGACGCATTTTAAAGCAGAAACAAGTCGCTCCGAAGACACTGAGCTACCAAGGGTAATAAGATACATAAGTGCTAGACTGGATAGTCTCGACATGGCCGCCTTATGCGAATTCCAGAAGATTAAGGGAATACTTTCCCATGATGTTTAAGGCAACTTAAAGTATATTTGCATTGAAAGGTTTTTTTTTAAATCGCAATCGAAAATGGGATTCCATAAAGTCAACACGCGGGTTACTTGGTCGTGTTAACGCTTGGTTTAATTACTTTTCCACACAAATTACACTTAGCTGTGCCTTTTTTTATGTCATTGTAATTTGCTTTTATCAAACTTGAATCCATTTTCTCTTGGCGTCTTTTAAATGCGATTGCGCTCGCTACCCAAACGTTATAAAATATCCCAAAAAAATATCGACATTCGATATTTGGACAAAAAAAATATCACGATATAAATATATCAGTTTAAAAAAATATTGTCGATATATTGATATTTTGATATATTTTCGACAACCCTAATTACAATCAATTGAAAATTTAATTACAATTACAAGTACTTTTATGTAGTTAAGAATAGCGTCGAAAATTACATCAAATACTTTTAATTAGCCATAATTAAATTGTTAGTAAGAAATTTTGAAGTAATTTTTACTTACGAAATAATTGTAATTGTAATGGTAATTCAATTTGTAATTACCCAAAATATAATAAAGAGCCTACAAGAAGGTATTTAAGTCAGATATATCAAACTCCAGACACAACTCCAATCTATTGGCAATTCCTGAACTATTTGAAAAGATGATCACTTCACAAATGCTTTCCCCAACAAATTTTTACCGAAAGCCTCTGCTCAGCCTAATAAGTTTAGCGAATCCGGCACGAGTTAGATTCCAATTTATCTACATTCTTGTCTCACAAGCATAGAATAGTGATCATCATGAACTCTTTGGTTACCTCTGTATAAATCAAAACAGGTACTACGATTTTTTCTAAGTAAACTTTACATTGCTAATCTTAATTCTTAATTGGCAACTGGAAAGGTTGACTGCTCTTTGCTCACGGGCAAAATAATTCTTCGATCATCATCATATTTTTAAATTCTCTATTTCAATTTTTCAGTAAGAAAACACTTAATACACAACAAATAGAATTGGACATTGGGATCTTTATTATGGGCTGGAAGAACCAGCATTAACAATACATGTTAGAGATTTTATTTAAATGTTGACTGCGACTACAACGTAAACGGTCCATTCGGTTGGATCATTCTTTGCAGCATTGCTACGGGTATCTCCCGAATTTCGGAAGTAATGTTGCCTTCCAATTCTTGAATCGTAACTGGATTATCGATGAATACTTTTGACATCAAGGGAAAAGTGCAGTGGTGTGATATCACATGATCTAGGCGGCTAGTTGACTAGTCCGGCGCGCTGTGTGTGCCGTAGCACCGTCTTACTGAAACCAAATATCGCCGACATGAAGGGCTTCGATTTCTGGTAACAAAAAGTATGTCATAGACATAGCGCATTGACGGTTATGTTATGTACAGCCTCATTTCAAAAGAAATACGGACTGATGATTCCAGCAGCCCAAAAACCACACCCAACTGTGAATATTTGTGGATGTAACAGTAGTTCGGAAGTCTCTTGGGTAAGCTCATCAGTCCAAAGGCGACAATTTTTTTTGTTGACGTATCCATTTAGACAGAAATGTGCCTCGTCCCTGAACAAACTTTTTCCGCTAAGAGCGGGTCTGCATTAAGCTGTTGCAGAGACGTTTGGAGACGTTTTGCGGTGTGATTCTTTCCAAGATGATTTGTCAAACAATCCTTTACAAAAAATAACATGACAAAATGAGAAGGTCATGCTAACTTCGTCTGTGTCGAAGTTTTTACACTTGCAACTGTTTTGAAATATCAGAGTTTACATCTCTAGCAATAATATCAACAATTTTTTTTACTAAAACCCATTTTCAGGACGATGGTTCCTATGGCAGCTATAAGATATAGTCATCCGATTTTAACCAAAATTGAACAATCAGTGTGAAAGCATTAAATATTACTAAAATATAAATAATATAAAAAAAACCTCTTAATGAATCACCCTTTACATCGAATTCGAGAATCCGGCCTGACAATTACTGAAAATAATTAAACATGGGCACAAGCACTTTTGTTAGCGAACCATTTTAGTAAAACTTTATTTGCAATCACCCCTTAAGCCCAAGGATCTGGTGGGGGCACACAATCAACCACAATGGGATCATCTTCGTTTTCGCCCTCGCTGCTCGACATGATCAGATCCACAAGAGTCCAGAAGTCCTTGCCCTTCAGAAATTTGTTAACACGTGGCACCACATTATCCTCGATGGCGTCCGAGATCTCTTTTTGATTTCCATTGATGCCCTTGACCAACAAATTCTCCAACTGATGATTAATGGCATGATTGATCTTGCCATTACCCATGAATCCAGTGATCTCTGATTTCACAGCCTCCAACGAGATGGTCGTTTTCAACGAGGTAATCTTAGCTGAGCCCCACAACATGGGTAGCTTGTATTTCAAAGTGCCAGCAATACGCAGATTAATCAGATCGAAAAGAATCTCACCGGATCCCTCGTATTCCACCGAAAGACCCAACTGACGCAAAGCATCGATAAGCGTATCCGTATCATACTTCTGGGCCGTGGTATCAATGTTCTTGAACAGAAAATCAAATGTCACCTTCTTGGTGAAGATATTCAACTTGAACTTCTTCATGATGAACTCATTCAGACCAGCGATCTTCAGGCGGAAGACATGATTGATGGTCTCGAAGATTCCACGCTTCAAATCCAAATTGGCCTCATTGATTCTTAAGGGAGCTAGAGCCGGAATGCCAGCCTCAGGCCAGCCACATTCCATTTGCTTCTGTAATTTGCGGATGAAGCGTTTTGCCTGCCAGGACACAATGCCCTGGGGAGCCACTAAGAAGGAACAGATTCACGTGAAAATTACGGCTTTAAACAGCGAGTCTTCAGCTCACCCTCAATAACACCATCATCGGACTCGGCAAAGAGAACGTCACCATTTTGGTCCGCATACTGACGCAGACGCTGCTCTAACAACTGTACTTGGGGATTGGCGATAGTGCCAGCGGCACAAAGAGCCACCAGGCAGGACAAAGCTAACAGAAAACGCATGTTGTTCACACAACTTGGCTACTGAATGGGCTAGAACCAAAGTAGTCGCTTTTTATAGCCCCCCCGAACGGCGACGACCACCCGATAAGACAAAAAGATAATGTCTTGAGATAGCTGACACTTTTCAATAATTGCATAGATCGTAGCTATAGCTTTTACTTTTGCTCTTTATTGAAGATTAAGGTATGTCTTTACTGCTCGATCGGTTCATAAGCCAGCCAAGGTGCTGGAGTGGGACTACAAGTTCTCTTCGAATTGGAAAGCATGCCCAGCAAATACCAAATCTTGTGTCCCTTCATTTTATCATTTACGAGTGGCACAATGAAATTCTCGATTTTGGCACTGATCTCCTTCTGGTGTCCATTAATAAAAGCGGGCACTTCGTATTCAATCATGTCATTGATAAACTCATTGATTCTACCATTTCCCATAACACCGCCAATATTGGAGGTGACACCTCCCAGGCCCACAACACAGTCGAATTTGTAGATCTTGATGGAGCCAAAGATGAAGGGCATCTTGTACTTGAACGAACCCTGAATGGAAAGGTTCTCCAAAGAGAAGGAAAGCGGACCGGTGCTCTCATAGCGTACAGAAAGACCCAGTTCCTTCAGCAGATTCACAAAGGTATCGGTGTTGATGAAATGTGAGGTGGCTTTCAGCTGCTTGAAATTGAAATGGAACTGAACTTTCTTTTTGAAGGTATAGCTGATCTTCAACTTTTTGATTTGCATCTGTTCCAAGCCATCAAAACGGAAGCGCAAGAATTGCAGGAGAGAACTTGAAGGAAGGTGGAGGGATCGAAGGGATTAGGTTAAGAGTCCAAAGAATTTGCAGATATGACTTACTCAACCACGGATTGGGCCAAATGAATCTGCAGATCGGCATTGGTGTAGGGCGCTAGGGGAGGAATACCGTACTCAGGCCAGCCACAGGGTAGCTGGGTCAACAAGTTGTTCACCGCTTTCTTGGCCTGCGAGTTCAAAATCAAACCATGTTTATCAGGTTGGACCGCTGTTAAATGAAAGGGCTTTATCTCAATCTATGGGAAACCGTAGGAAAAACCACTCACGATTCTTCTCGACCAGACGATTCCATTGATCTTCCGTCAAGAACTCTACATCATAAGCCGACACACAGGCCAAAAGGGCCACAAAAGTATAAACGAAAGCTTTCATGGTTACACACTGAGAGAGCTAATGAATGTTAACTATATCACAGCCTTATATAGCAAATTGAATTAATACTTGAACTGTTGAACTATTTAATCTCCCTTTTTGACGGATTAGCTTGTACGGGGATAATTTACGATTTGGGGTTTTTAGTATAGAACTAGGGAATGCTTAACAGAAGTACAAAACACTTGTGGCACACAAGTGGCTATTGTTTTGGATTGATCTAATCTTTAGGGCAATTGACCAAAACGATTGGATTAATGATTTGTAAAAAAATATATATGACTTATCATTGCGAAACACACAATGGGGCCATAGGCAAATGGACTACGACTGCGTCAACGGCACCTGAGCACGCAGGTGTTAAGACCACACTGTACATTCAGGTGTCAATTAGCTGTACTGATCGATTTGATTAAAGAAAGAAAGGGATATAGATTTTGTAACAAGACCAAATTCTGATTACGATTTCTGAAATTACGATAATTCAAAAATTCATGTAGTTATATAAAAAATCTTATCCGAAAAGTATAATCTTATATTACTTATTTACTTATTCAGGACCAGATTTTTCAAAACTAAACTAACAATAGTATACAGAATCTTAGGAGAAATAATCGGAAAAGCTGGTCATACTGATTGAATTTCGGTTGCTAGGGAAAAGTCTCACCACTGGTGGTTAACCAATTCACCAGTATGTTAGGGGCAGATTGGTGCAGTGAACCGTGCATTTACACAAAGCACCAAATGAACATCATTGCAGTTTGTGTAGATGATCTGATGATTTGCAATTAAGAAAAAAGATTTCTCGTATATTTCAGATCGCAGGTCCCATAAATCACTTTCTCGGTATGCAAATCGATAGTAAGTATCACCCAACAGCAGCATGTGTTGCAGCGTGGCATAAAAGCGTGCCGCACAACATCTGTCCCACTGGTAGCCGGCTATACCAAAATTGTGGAAAGGCGAACAAGCCGGAGTACCAGTCACTGATCGGATCCCTGATGTACTTGGCGACTACTTCGCGTGCTGACATTTTGCATTCTGTATGCAAGCTGTCGCAAAGGAACACTGACCCTCACCCCGAGCACTAGTCAGCAGCAAAGCAGGTGTAGAGGTACCTGCATACGACATCGTCCATGTGCATTACCTATACGAAGACTAAAGAGTCTACCAAAGGATATGTCGACGCGGATTGGGGCGGAGACACCACTGTTAGCCCTTAGCAGCACAGAATCTGAATATATGGCTCTCTCGGAACCAACAAAAGAAGCAGTTTATATTGTACAACTCTACAATGAAATGATCTAGTTTGACATCTTAAAATCTATAGTGATTCTTGGCTATAATTTAAGCACCATGAACTTGGTCAAAAACCCTGTATACCATGCCAGGATCAAGCATATAGATATACGATTTCATTTTGTTAGAAAAGTTTTTAGTAAGGATATAATTGAATTAGAGTGTTGCCCTACTAACGATATGTGTGCAGTTATCTTGACTAAAAATCTTTCCAAATCAAAACATGATAATTGTATAAAGTTGCAGGCCTTAAGTTGAATCAGGAATGTATTTTCTAGGAAGGGTTGATTTATATGAATTAAGCAATAGAACATTGTGGCAACTCTCTTTCTAATGTAAACAGAAGTCATATGTTAATTATCGATATTTGTGTGAATATGTATAAATGATACTGTGTATAATAAACTCACAAACATTTGACTCACGATCAGCACAAACGCCACCAAAAACACAGCACGAACGGGGTTTCTCTGTTTTAGTTTAATGGTCTTACTTTTAGAACAATTCTTTGTGATGGCTAGAGTTCAAATCGAATTTTAACTGTTCCGTTTTGAAGTGATTGATTTGACTTGATATTTTTCCGTTTTCAAGAACATTTTAAACTCAACTCGAACAAAAATTTGATTGATTTCGGATAAGCAATCCAATTATCCTCACATTTTGGGGCTTCAGAGGAATAGGGTACGGGTTATATCTCTTTGTAGTGGAGGGGAAGGGAAAGAGGGAGGCGAAAACTATTATTTGTGTGCTGGCGGATATGCTATGCTGAAAACCATTTCGAGTAAATGTATCACACTATAATACCTCATTCACAAATTTTCGATTGGCCCTTCCATTTGGCCAAAAAAAAAAATTCTGAAAATCCACATTTTTTTTGAGCTACTTAGATGTCCCCCCTTAAGTCTGTCAAAAAAACACAGAAAAAATATTTGAGCTTCACTAGGAACTAGATCCGCTACTCTTTTATGTACTGAAAGAGAAGCGTATGAAACGGCGCGCTAGCACATTGAGCTATTGTACACTTTTGCTGATTGACATCTAGAGCTCTACTTTTACTTGGTTAAGCTGACAAAAAGTTAAGTTGAGTCAAGAACCAGTTCTGGGTTGGATTAAAAAAGTGGCGCCCAAAATGCCAAAAGCCTATCCCATGGGATAGGAACTCATTATTCTGCCGGCGTCGTGTGTTTTATAATTAGCACGTTTGGCGGCTTTCTCTCTCACGACGCGAGCCTTCGGCTTCTTCTTCTTCTCTCACGAAGCATTTGTGTGTTTGCTTGTTGCTCATGTTTGACGTCATGACGTTTACTTCTCGTTACGCTACTACAAGCGCAAAGCTTGTTTGTGTGAATTTGGGCACTACAGATATAAAGCAAATATTATCCGATTGGGTATACATACCTCTACTCATTTCAAGAATATTTATGAGAACCTCTTGTTCTAATTTTAAGTTAAATGCAACCTATTCACTAAACAATTTTTTCCCTATGTGTCGTAATCAATTGCTAATCCGAAGCACCGAGATGTCTTTCTTTCACTAGAAGAAGAAGCTTGCAATCCACAATTTTGGCATGCAAGAAAATATTTTTGTCTAAATAAATTGGTTTGGTAACACAATATCACCCTTCTTCTTACTGTAAAGCCATTAATTTGAGTAAACACACCCAACTAAAGACTAGTCTGCAAACTTCAAATTTAAGTAACTATACCCCCATAGGTAAGGGTATTGAGTAATTTTAGATCCTTAAAAATAAATCTTTCAAGTGCAACAGTTGTTAATCAAACCATATTGACAGGAAATCTGATTGTAAATCATTAATAATAATAACTTTGTCTTGACCTTGGAACAGTTTAGGAAATTGCACAATCCAAATGTGTCGCTAGACTAAAGTCCCCCATAAACCTTACCCATCTAATCTTAATAGTTTAAACAAAGGACATTCCACAAAAGACCTTAAAATGGCCATTACACTTCAATGCTCGAACCCAACTAACCACAAGCTGCCCACTTTCATTTCCCTAGGGGTTTAGATCTTTGTGCAATGCACAGAGAGATCATCTAAATTTAAAAATTGGCTTCTGCTTTGGTTAAATCCAGTGATAAGACACTTATAAATGTTATTCGACGAACCAAGAGCTAATCAAAGAAATCAATTTCGCTGGTCAAGCTTATCAGGTCTATAAAAGTCAGCTACCAGGTGAATCGAGTGAGTAGTATAAATACTGTTGGTACTACGAGCAGTTATAGGACTCTCAAGTCATCAGAAAGCAATAATGAAGATTTTCGTGGCTCTGTTAGCCCTTGTGGCTTTTGCCAATGCGGCCACCGTGGGCGAGCCCATTGGTGAGTAGAGGCAGAGGGAGGTACAGGGGTTTGGTCCTAATCTTTCCCCATTTCCATCTAGACTCCCAATCCATCTCCAGCTCAATTGAGGATGCCATTTATGGTCTTCAAACGGAGATGCCTTGCGGCTTTCCCGGCATGGGAATTCCACCACTGGCACCCTTGAGGATTGATCACAAAAATTTGAACATTGATACCGAAGCACTGAAGGTCAAGGGCACCATTGATCATTTCCGTCTGAATGGTCTGAACATATTTCATATCGATGAGATGAAGGTAAATGCTCTGACCAGCAAGGTTACCTACAAATTCGCCTTCAAGGATGTGAATGTGGATACCATGTACGATCTGGAGATCTTCATGAAGAAATTCGGTTTCACCATCAATATGATTGGTGCCGGACGCGCCAAATTCTCGATTCGCGATATGGTCATCTGGGGCACAATGAAATATAAGCTGGGCGTACTCTCCGGCAAGTTGTCCCTTAAGTCGTTGGAGGTGCGCACTCATCTGGGTGAGGTGGACTCTGAGATTGAAGGCATTCTGGGTGATGGCGGCATCAATGAGAAGATGAACGAATATCTGGCTGAGGCCGTTGAGTTGGCTATCAATGAGAATGAGGATTTAATTACCGATACCATTGAGGCTGTGGCTCTGCCCGTGGTAAACAATGTTTTGGATGATGTCAGCATTTCTGATGTTATTGGAGGTGGTGATGGTGAGGGTGGTGAGAAGGAGGCATGCATTCCTCCAGAATTGGATTGGTAATCAAAAAGAAACTTTCTCTGATTAAAAAGCAGCTTAAAATCAACAAAAAACTCAACAATTTGCACGTGTTTTTCTTTAAAGATAGATTGGATCATCCTTTTTACTTATCAAAGATTGCTTGAACATTACAAACGATCCGCTAGGCAAACAAAAATATAGTTAAAGTAGCCACTTGAATTGGGTTTCCTTATCTTAAACCGTTAAACTTATCAGACATAAAACACTTTGACAAATTATTTGTCGATTAAAGCTACCGAACTTATATTGACATGTACATATTATATAGTATTATACAGGGTGTTTCTAAATCTCATTGGACCGTAAATGGGAAAGCTTGGTAGGTAGTACTACTTCAGTACTACATCTAATTGAATTTTACAAATCTATTCGCATATTATTACTAGCTGGCCCAGCAACCGTTGTTCTACAATATAAATTGTTTCTAGTAAATATATATATTAAAATCGCACGCCATTTCGCACTTATGACATTGCTGCTGGACTTTTCTTTAATTCGCACACACATAACATCTCTCAACTTGTCACCCACTTCCCAACCACATCCCGCCCACAACCCACCCACTTCCCGCTATCCCACCCATTTCTCACCCACTTCACACCCAAATCCCAGCCACATTCCACCTACTTTATATCCACTTCCCACTCAAACCCCATCCACTCCCCGGCCACATCCAACCTCCATCCCACATCCATGCCCTAACATTTCGAATGTGTGTTGGTGCATTCGTTCGACGGCCCAAATAGCCACCCCTATGTGTTGCTGGCATTGTTGACTGTATTAAAAGCACGCACAGATATGCCAAAAGAAGAATTTGCAAGAATGTTCTGCAGAGGGAGATATAAATCACCTACGAAATATATAGGGTGTTCACCAGCCCGCTTAAAAGAGTAATTGAGCAAATTTGAGCGAAGTGTACCCTCGTAATTTTTGGCGTAAATCAGCTGTTTTTGACAGGCTGTGAGTTCTTCCGTCACTTGTGTGTGTCAAAGTTTAATACGTATTTTTAAAGCATTATGTATGTATATAAATCAAGCTAAATAGGAGCATGAAGAAAAATGAATACATAAGAAATCTTAAGATATGGACTATGATGCTGTGGATGTAGTGTTAGTCGACTTTATGGAGAATCTTACTGCAATTGCACGCTGGCTGCGGAAACCAAGTTCTGTATGCCCAAATAAGTCAACTGGCGAACCAACGTGCTACCATTTTTCAATGGCCAATGGGTCCGTACGGCTCCATGCCTTATGTCGAATGCATTTCGACCTCAAATGGAACTTAAGTTTCAGGTAGCACTTTTCTGTTTGGTGTAGTTTGGAGAAGCTGCATCAATAACGAAAGCTACAACTATGTTTACAGTAGGTGTTTCAGCAATTTTGAGGAAGATGTCTCAATTTATTTACTGGTAAGATGCAGTAAAACTGACAAACAAAATTGAATTGTTGTGGGTGTGACCGCATATTTTGAATACAAAAGTTACGAAACGCCACGATACCAAGTATTTTTGTCGATACTTTGAATAATTTTACAACACTTCAACTCTTTACTCTTTTTACACTTTTACGCTGATTTTTTAAACATATGCCAGAGCAGCTTTGTTGTTGTTTTGTTGTTGTGTGGCGTTAACCTTTGGAGTATACACTTTTTGCATAGCGCTTTTGCGCGGGCTGGTGAACACCCTAATAGTTTAAAACCCGCCAATTGTATACAAAATTAATTTCATTAAAATCGGTCAAGCCGTTTCGAAGGAGTTTTTTAACAAAAATGTGTATATAATTTACTTTTACGACAATATTGGAAATCGTGACAACAAACGATTAATTAGAACTCTTCCTATTCAATGGATAAAATGGGACCATTTTCACAACACATTCTATTCTATTCCAGCAATTATAACGAACGCAAAACAATTCGATCATATATTACATGTGGACAAACATTGTCAGAATTCATTGACTATAAAAAACGACCTTGCGACGGTGAGTCCCTTGTTTTTTGTTTACAATAAATTATTCCAAATTAAAAACATTCTAGTCCCAAAAACTTGAACACAGTTTAACGGAGTGTTGCTAAGGACTGATAACTTTACCATTGTACACTGTCAACAAATAAAAGACACTAAACTTTTTTTCAGAATGATTAATTTAACTATTTTTTGAGACTTTTCTGTTCCTTGTAATTCGCAAATATAAAAAAAAAAATTTTAATAGATGAAAACTATATTCTGTTCGATCGAAGAGTATAAACCTTTGCATTCGTGTATTGGCGTACATTCGTTATTGAAAAGAAGATACCGGGAAACCCAAATGACTTTGTCACTGAGAAAATCATTAAAACAGTTTATTATCGGAGTATAAGTTAAGAGTCGTTTCACATGTTAAGCTGAGCAAACTCACTTCGTTTGTGTCGAAGTTCAAATTCACTTGCAAAATATATTTTCTATAAGATATAAATAGGATATAGATGTCAGATTTTGAAAAGTTTAAAATCATTAAGAACCTGATTGTTTACTTGGAAAATTAAGCGGGCTCCCACCGGCTTTCGGATACAGTCATCCTATTTTGCTGCTCTAAAGTTAAAGACGAACTCAAAAGGGACAATAGATAAAGGTATAATCTTAATTGACTCTTTGGAAAAATGACGACCATCACTGTATAACAGTCAGGTAATAAATAAATTAAAATGGTATTAGCCACACTGCGTTGCTGACACGCTCCACAATTCGAGTCACCCTTTATAAGATGGTTTATCTCGTTTTTCGTTTGGCTATAAAAGAGCTTGCAATTCTAGCGAACTTTGTTAAGTCCATTTTAGCCCGCAGTCAGGTCAAAATGAAACTCTTTGCTCTGCTTACTTTTTTCGTTTTATATCTCGGCAGTTGTCAGGGTGCTGAAGTAATCGAATCGTTGGCTGGTAAGTACCCGTAGTCTTCATCCTATCAACTCTCTAGTAAACCAATTATTTTTGTATCCATTGTAGCCCAAGAACGTTCGATTGGCAGCAACATAGTGGACGCTTTGGAAGCCTTAAAAATTGTGTTGGAAAATGGTTCGGAAAAATGGGGCATGCCCGTTATGTCACCTGCTAAAGTTTCCCACAAAAAGTTTGACTTTGGTACCGGAGAACTGAGTGCTACTGGCGAAGTCAACGACTTAGTTTTGGAAGGACTGAGTGGCTTTGATATTATTATCATGCATGTCAATATCTTCCGACGGTTCCTTGAATATGAGATAAACTTTGGCAGTCTGAACGTCACCACTCAATACGAAGCCGATGTGGGCAGTGGCTATCGTGTTAAACGTAATGGTGGCGCCTTTTTGGCTTTGGAAGATTTGAACATCTCTGGCAAGATCAGTTATTCTCTGTTATCTGCGTTCAGAGTGAAGAGCATTGAGACCAAAGTGGTGGTTGGCAATGTGGTCTCCGATATTGAAAATCTTTCAAAGTATCGCATATTCAATCGTAAATTGAACGAGGTGATCGAGGAGTTCATTACGCTGACCATTAATGATAATACCGAATATGTGTCCGAGTGGATTGATGGAATTGTCACTCCCCTATGTAATAATTTGATTGGTGACCGCACGCTTGGTGATCTACTGGGACTCATTGGGGGTGGCGGCGGCGGCAACAGCAAGCAATAAAGCAAAACAAAATAAAAACCCACGAATAACAATCATAAATGAAGGTCTTAATCTTATCTTAATCAGATTAGCATTTCGATAATGTTAAAATCGTATTTCCTTTCTTAAAGCTGATTAACACCAGCTATACGATTAAGGAATTAATTTTAGATCATGTTTGATTTCTTTTAGTTGGTGGTCACAGAAAATTCAATTGGGGTAACTAGATGTCGTATAATTGGATATTTCGTTAAGGAACTAGAAATGAGACACAGTTGAGACCATTTATTTGATTTCTACTACATCTAGTTTGTATTCTGACCGTTTATAAGGAGAAAGTGTCCCCACCTGGCTCAGGTATGAACTGCATTCGTGAGCATCGAGCGTACCTCATAGCTTACTCGTCATGCGTAGAAAACAACACAACGTTCAGTAGCGTATAGAATAGCGAAAATTTAACCGATTTGCATTCTGCAAAATGGTAGAATCCATTTGAAAGTAAGTACAATATAAACGTATTGCTCGAAGTTTTTATTAACAACGCATAAAATTGGGAATCGTTAATAAAAATATAAGTTTTTTTTTGGTCACATTCTGAAAAGTCGTGTTACTGTAGCGTGCACATGCTTTGAGTCAAAGTAAATACAATTCAATCACAACTATGTAACACTTTGTTGCATATCCCATAAGGAAATCTGAGCGACCACTTCAGTCGCTGACTAGGGCGCTGTGTCAGCATATCCCACGCTGTGGATAAGCGATAAGCTACACACGCACACATACCAATGCATGCGCGCGCTGCTAACTCAAAAGAATTAAATGGCAAATAAAATGTAGCCAAACAGTCCGAGAAATACAGCCGATACGGCGAGACGTACGTTACACGTACGGTCTGTCATATATACAAATGATTTACAATAAAAATTAAAACGTTTACTTACTAAATCGTTGCCGTCTTGAGTTTTTTGGGTGCGACGTAAACTGCGACTCCCTCGCGTAATTACATGGCGACCCGTGACAAGTGATGTGAACAAAAAAAATGAAAAATTAAAAAACGAATACTTCAAAAAAAAAAACTGCGGAGGAAACCGCATATACAAACCAAATACAAATACAAATACAAATACAAATACAAATACAAATACAAATACAAATGCAAACTACTTTATGTCACCAAAGCCGCTGCAAGGCTTTGGGCAGCGAGAAGGAAGAGACGGTGACAAAGCAATGTCACCGGTTGACCGGCCTGGCAACAAGAAGCTCACATTAAATGCAACAAAAGAACAAATTAGTGCGGGAGGCAGAAGCCGTCTGCACCACCGAGGGAATACCAATAGACGACCAATAGACGACGACCCATAGATGACCAAAAAGAAGCTGGCCCGTGCGCAGAGTGCGCCCACCGAAAATTTTTTTTTACAGCGGTCCAATGTACTTGTACATTGGTAGTTCGCAATTTTTGTTAGTACCCTCAAGTAGCGTATGAGCTGGGTACGTTAGATAAGTTCATTAACACAAAAAAAATCCCATTCTACATATCATGATACCATTCACACTAACATACATTATACAGTGTAAATTATGCTGTAAACTGTATAATGTAATAATCAATCATAAAAACCATCATCTCTCTCAAAAAAAAAAAAATATTAATAATTTTTGAAAAATAAAAAAAGGGAAGAAAATTGATATTTAATAGAGATGGGCAAAACCCAATCTAAGGCGGCTGGCAATACAGCCAATGTCGTTAATGAAATAGAAATTGTGGATCATACACCACACTTAGAATCAATCTACATTCTATTGCTCATTCTCGTCGTATTAGCTGCTGCAAACACAGCACTTAAAGTCTACATGATCCATAAGAGATCAATTAAAAAACGATACATGAGCAGAGGCAACGACCTCGACAAAATTTAAACTCCACCTCACAAAACAAAAAAAAAAATTTTTTAATTAAATGAAATACATGATTCATTCATTCATGCTGTACGCATAGAAAACCAAAATAAAATTTTTTTTTTGTCACGAACAAAAATAGTCTTTCCAATAATGACTGCCCAACTAATTAGAAAAACTTTAGAGGCAGAACCCTATTTCAGTATCAGGACTATACAACTATTAACAGAGCAAGAACACCCAATTTCAGTCTACGAATTTGAACTGAAATATATGGAAAAATTTCACTTGGAGTTCTCTCCATTGGCCCATTGCAACAAAACGCAAAAGGGAATAATATTAACCACTATACCCAGAGTAATAGTGAATTCGCGAATCGATGAAAATGAGTTTCTGGGAAGAACACTCATATTCGATGTTGCGTTGAAACATTAAAAAAAAAAAATATAAATAAATAAAACCAAATCCAAAACAACAATTAAAGAAAATGGAAAAGTCAGATAGGGAAGAAGCTGATTTCGAAAAGCTGTTCCCATAAAGCAATTAGACAAACCAACGCTTCAGGAAGCAATAGAAGCTTGTCCCTCAGCCGGCCCGAAGCCAATCACCATTGCCGAGTACCAAGCTCGACAAAGAGAGAAAAGTGCGAAAAGGGCTAGAGAGCAGGAAGAACTATTAACACAAATACCACAAACCCTTCCCCCTAAAAGACAGCGAGGAGGCCGGAAACAGCCTCTATTAGCGCAAAGACATGCAAGCATAGCTATTCTTAAAGACCCGACAGTCTCAGAACGTCTTAAAGACGACGCCAGGGAAAACCTTAAAAAACTTAACGACCTTCTAAGAAAGAAAAATAAGTAAAACAAATGAGTCTAAATTGGACCGAGATAGCTGGGGAGGTAACCAAAAACAGGAACCAATTGAAGGAGGCCACTCAGGGACGTCGCGAACTCTGTCAAAAATACGAAAATATTTTTATTGGCCCTTCATGACTAAGACAATAAGACGGTATGTAAAATCTTGTTTGAAATGCCAAAAAGCGAAAACAACTACCCATACAAAGACACCTATGACTTTAACCCCAACTCCAGCAACAGCATTTGATACTGTACTAATTGATACCATTGGTCCACTTCAAAAACTGAGGATGGCAATGAGTACGCAGTTACCATTATTGTGACTTAACAAATATTTGTCACTATACCAGTACCAAACAAAAGTGCTAAAACAGTTGCTAAAGCAATTTTTGAATCTTTCAAAGGGTCCAATGAAATCATTCAACGGACATGGGTACGAATATAAAAATTCATTAATCACAGACTTATGTAAATACATGAAAATAAACAACATACATTCAACAGCTCACCATCACCAAACTCTTGGAACAATCGAGCGCAGTCATCGAACATTTAACGAATATATACGTTCATATATTTCGATCGACAAAAATGACTGGGACATATGGTTGAATTATTTCACCTACTGTTTCAATACAACCCCGTCAGTAGCACACGACTACTGTCCATATGAACTTGTTTTCGGAAGGCCACCGAGACAATTCATTAACTTTAAAAACAAAGATATGATAGATCCTCTATATAATATAGATGATTATGCTAAAGAAGTAAAATTTAGATTAGAAGTAGCCTATAAAAGAGCTAGAATTATGTTAGATAAGGAAAAGCAAAAGCGAAAAACGCTTTATGATAAGAAATCAAACGATTTTCTCTTAGAAGTAGGAGATTTTGTATTATTAAGAAACGAAACTGGGCATAAATTAGATAACAACTATGTTGGCCCTTATAAAGCTGAAAAAATAGGATAGAGATAATATTACAATTAGAATAGGAAAGAAACAGCAAATAGTACATAAAGATAGACTAAAAATATATAACGCATAAAAAAAAAAAAAAAATACAATAAAAGAAATTATCATTACATATGAATGAATGAATGAATGAATGAAAAAAAAAAAAAAAAAAAAACAAAGAAATTAAAAAAAAAAAAAAAAAAAACAACAAAACTTTATTAATTACCAATTTTTTTATCTATACAAAATATGAAACAAAAAAAAAAAAAAATTATTAATACTTTTTTTGATTACAATTTCCATAATCATTATACATCAATAAATATTAAGCATACAATTTTTATATACACCACTACACTATTTTAGAATAACTTCATAAATATACGTTATTCTTCTTAAAAGGGGAGGTGTAGCGTGCACATGCTTTGAGTCAAAGTAAATACAATTCAATCACAACTATGTAACACTTTGTTGCATATCCCATAAGGAAATCTGAGCGACCACTTCAGTCGCTGACTAGGGCGCTGTGTCAGCATATCCCACGCTGTGGATAAGCGATAAGCTACACACGCACACATACCAATGCATGCGCGCGCTGCTAACTCAAAAGAATTAAATGGCAAATAAAATGTAGCCAAACAGTCCGAGAAATACAGCCGATACGCGAGACGTACGTTACACGTACGGTCTGTCATATATCAAATGATTTACAATAAAAATTAAAACGTTTACTTACTAAATCGTTGCCGTCTTGAGTTTTTTGGGTGCGACGTAAACTGCGACTCCCTCGCGTAATTACATTACTAAAAGCAATAAGTCAAAACTCCCATCAGATCCCACTCTTAAATAAAATAGTTATTGTTGTTTAGACATTTCTTCAGAACATAGCCAAAAATTAGCTGCAGATAGCAGCAGATTCAGTCCCGGTGATGATTTTTGTGCGACAATTGTCGCGACATTACAAATACACTGCTTGACAACACTCTCCCCCAATTCACCAAACCAACTTTTTCTAAAGTATTTTGGCCCGCTGAGCACGAAAATCGACAGGAAAAAACAATCTGTCGAACAGTTATCGAGATATTATCGATAAACGGGATTTTCCGAAGATATTGTCCGCCATATTGGATCCGCCATTTTGTTTTTCTAATTTTTGACGTCGGATTCGTGATCAGCGATTCCGAAACCCCCCGAGTACGCATTCAGCCAAATCAAATGCGTTTTTAAAGAAATGGTCCGCCATATTGGATTCGCCATTTTGTTTTTCTAATTTTTGGAGACGGATTCGTGATCAGCGACTCCGAAAACCCCACAGTACAAACTTAAAGCCAATTTAAAAACGTTTTTCGACCTTTGGCCGTGTTTTTGGGATTTGAAACCACTGTGTGACGAGCGCACAAAAAGGCTGTCTTGGAAACTTTTTTTTTGGAATTGACCCGGTTCTCTAGTATTCTATGCGAATTTGGTTACTTATTCATATTGTATGTAAATATGTAAATAAGTAGCTCGCCGTTTTAAAATATATGTTGTTAGTAGCGAATTTGGATATCAAATTGAAAATCCCCATCACTGTTAGGAGTGCCATGTTACAGATTACAGTGCACTATAGAAATTTTTTTCAAATTTCAGGCATTAATTAATAACTTAAAAACTAAGCAAGATATGGCGGTTTGGTTTTTATACCCGTTAGTCGTAGAGTAAAAAGGGTATACTAAAATCGTGCAAATGTATGTAACAGGCAGAAGGAATCATTTCCTACCATATAAAGTATATATATTCTTGAGCAAAATTCTTGATCAGCATCAACAGCCGAGTCGATATAGCCATGTCCGTCTGTCCGTCCGTCCGTCCGTCTGTATGAACACCTAGATCTCAGAGATGGTAAGAGATAGAGGTTTGACATGTATGGGACAAATGCTTCTTATACTTGCAGGCAGATCAAGTTAATTCAAAATTTTGGCCACGCCCCCTCCCGCCCCCGCAATTCGGAAAAAACGTTATATCTCCTACAGTTTTAAAGATAAAAGATTCGTACCTTCTAGAGATAGTTAGTAATTAGCAAAACGAATAAATTTGCAAAAGAAATGATAATGATCAGATGATTCTCAAGTTATGAGCAAAAATGTGAAAAATAGCAGAGTTCTTAAAGTGTTGCTTACTTTTCAGATGTTCACCCTAAGGAACGCAGGAACACTGTTAAACATGTATTTTCATGAGAAACGGGTATATCGAAGTCGGTTAGAGCCGACTTTTACTTGCGCTCTCGTTTCTTTAGGGTATATTAATATACCCTTGGGCTATATCTGGACAGTACGTAATAGCACTTCACCACGAATTAAAAAACAAATAATAATATACAGTTTCTTTTCTTACTATTTTAAACATTTTTGGGCCGCAAACTTTATGGAGTTTCGGGTTTCCTGAAAAAAATGCGGCAAATTTTTTTTTTTAATTTCTATTCTCTTCTTACTGTCATCCCTAACTGCACAACATTGCTCTTTAGTGATCCAAAATTAATGCCAAGGCGTCGTTGGCGGAAGACCGCTAAGGGGTCTTGATTGGGAGTGACATTATATTTCGGATCATTTTTGCATTTTATGGACCGATAGAAACTATCTTAAGAACTGCAGCAACTGTTTTTTTTTTTTACTATTTATTGATATCACTAGTTTACAGCATTTCCGATCCCGACCATTTGACAGTCATTTCATATGTAAATACCTTTGCTGAGTCCAAAAATGCAGTCCAAATAATTTTTAGTGGGGCCGATTTCGAGAAATCGCGGAAAAAGCTAGATTTTCGATTGGGGAAAAAAGTACCTTTAGAAAAATGGGCATATCTTCAGTATCGTATGTTTCATTATATAAAGGTAATGCTCTCTTGGAAGGTAACTGAACGCCCCATAATTAATTTATTCACAACTTCCTAATCCGTGCTTGACTTCGGAGTTATAAAGGCTTTTATCTGCAACTTTGCACAGGAAAAAAAATGGGTAATATTTATTTTATTGCTGGTCACCAAAGATTTATCTATTAAAAAATACAACGCCACATAATTCATTAAAATCAGTTGAAGAATATAGAAGTTATTAGCATCTTAGTAAAAAACGGAAGGTTTCAACTTCAAGCAAATGTGGCGGGTGATTTCATTTTCTTATTTGAACAGCCAGCCTAGAAGGTTTGTGTCTCGGATAATTGTTCCTCTCATCGTCCAGGTTTGCATACTTCTAGGCGAAAATAGATTAGCTGTGAACAACTATATTGCATACTTTTAGGCGACAACTATACTGCCGAAGTGGCGGGCTATGTAAAAAAGGGGCGGGCTATGTAAAGTGTTCCACTTATCAACATCCAAGTTTGCATACTTCTAGGTGAAAATAGATTGGCTGTCATATATTGCATACTTTTATAAAACAATTGTCGGTGTTATTTTTGTATTTTGGAATGGCTTATAAATTGTTAAAACATGCCTTTAATAAATAACATAACAAACCGCACAACGAGCAGTACTTTAACCGAATTTCCAGTCTATATACCATTTACTCCATTGTACATTACGTCGTATAGTAACTGCTTTACCAGAGCGCATACTATGTGTATTGTTTAGTGGGCGGCCCATCCACACCGCCCCACAGTGTAAGGGACTTAAATCAAAAAAAAAAAAGTGCTTCAAATTGAATAATTTTTTTTTTAAATGTTAGTAAAAT
Source organism: Lordiphosa clarofinis (assembly GCA_018904275.1). Classification (NCBI taxonomy): domain Eukaryota; kingdom Metazoa; phylum Arthropoda; class Insecta; order Diptera; family Drosophilidae; genus Lordiphosa; species Lordiphosa clarofinis. Next base: position 1,438,694 of record JAEIGQ010000063.1, on the reverse strand, counting down.
ATCCAGTTATTATGAAAGTAAACAAAAATCAGAGTTAAGTTATCATTAACAGCAATAAAATAGTCATTAAACATGGCACATTGCAACGCTTGAAAAATTCAATTTGACAACTCGCATCAGGCACAAAATTAAAGTGATTAAAATTTGGCCGTCAGTGTCTTGTTTCCAAGACGAGCTATTTTTCTCTTATTCTCGAATAGTTAAACTGCAAAAATTTCAAAACCAAGTCTTAATACTTTTACTGAAACATTTTATATAATTTTTTTTATAAACACCTAAAAACTAGGCAAGTTGCAAAAAAAACAGGTTGCTTTTATGGACTAAAACTTCTAAGTTCCATCGAGTTCGGCGATGCCACCACATGGACAACAAGCGGGTGGATTTCCAAAACATTATTCAAAAAAAAAACCGTCCGCATGTTTCCGCCATTTTGAGTTTTTCATTTTATTGTAATTAAGCCTGCAATCAAATTCACATGTTAACGAGACACTGCTGATAAAACAGTATACTATTTGGTGGTATTTTGCCGTTGAACGGTCACCCTGGAGTTAACATGGGATTGAAATAAAGAAGTGGTACGTGCCAGGTGAGGTTAATAAGGCTAAAGTAGCAGAAAGGAAGAAAGAAATTCAAAACAGTTTTATGATGGTAATACAGCAAGAAGATTTTTCAATGACGCCGAAACAGCATCGGAAATAGCAGGCTTAAATATCGATCTGGTAAAAAGGTTTCGCACAATACTAAATAGCATGGGAATGGATACCCGATAAATATACATGCTTTTGAACGCTTCACAAAAGAAACTACCGAACTGTATTTATCAGAACTAACTTTGCACAAAATTTTATACCATGGACATGATTTAATTTCTTCTAGCATCCTTCCCCAAGGTAGGAAGAAGCTCAGGAGTCAAGAAATAAAGATGCAAGAAATTACCGCGAATTCTTTACGAGAAAAACATCTCGAGTTGATACGAATACGGATTAATTGCACAGTCTTCTTATTTCATCCGACCCACTCATAGGAAGTTTGCGAAGATCCCGAAAAACAAAGCGGGAGGCCATCAAACTTGTGAAGATAATTCCGATCCAAATTAAATTCTAGCTGAGTGCACATATTGTTATGTCTGTCCGTTTGTCCGTCCATCCTTTTGTCTGTCTTTTCGTTTGTCTGTCATTCTGTTTTCATGTTATCTCCTCCATCAGTAAAAACAATCTTGATCAATCGTTTTAAAAACTAGTTCTATAGAGAAAAGCTTTTTTGTTTTCTGTGATTACGTCAGCAAACTTGGCAATTAGTAATTTAATATGCTTTCATAAAATTCTGCAAGGTTTCATCAAAATCGGGTGACTCTATTGTATAGCTTCCATATAAAAATCGGGTTCTGGCTAAAACTGAAAAATGCGATATTGTATGGGAGGTAGGAGTAGTTTTTGTCCGATGTTGTTCATCTTTGAAACATTTTTCGTATGGCCTAAAAACTCTTCCATTTCAAATTTCAAGTCAATATCTCTTAAACTACGGCCGCAATCGATTTAAGTCCCCCTAGATAGGCAAAATCTTACACTGTGCGCCCATTACATTTTTTAGATTAACTTATGCATTTGAAATGGAGCTCCGAAAAGCGTTCGGCCATGCTAACGTAAAGGTAATGCGCCGGTTGAAATATTTTTGTGAAAACGCATAGAATTATTTTTGTCGAAAAAAAACAGAAAAGTTTTGATTTTTTTTTAGGTATGTATGTAGCAATTTTTTTATTACATGAATACTTTTATTTTCTGATAGTACAGTTTGTTGGCAATGTTTGTGCAAAAATTTGTGGAAAAATGTTAAATAGTTTTTAAGGGGTGGCTGTTTCTCTCTAACGCCTCTTTTTGGAAGAGCCTTGCGGAGATAATTCCCCAGGTCGAAAAGGTAAACCGAAATCATAAAAATAAAAATAGAGGCAAGCTAACTTCGGCTCGACCGAAGTTTATATACCCTTGGAGCTTGATATATGCCTGACAGTTTGTATGGCAGCTATACTATATAGTGGTCCGATTTCGAAAAATCTTGTTGAAATTATTTAAAATCATTGAAATCTTATAAATACGAGCGTTGGGAGCGATAACATTGAAAACAAAAAAGTTTTTCTCAATAAGACTTTTTTTCAGACCTAACTTTTGTATGGCAGCTATACTATATAGTAGTCCGATTTCGAAAAATTTTGGTGAAATTATGTTAAATCATTGAAAACTTATAAATACTGGCTTTGGGAGCTATAACATTGAAAACAAAAAAGTTTTTCTCACTAAGACTTTTTTTCAGACCTAACTTTTGTATGGCAGCTGTACTATATAGTTGTCCGATTTTGACAAGGCTTGGTGAAATTATGTGAAATCATTGAAAACTTATTAATACGAGCGTTGGGAGCGATAGCACTAAAAACAAAAAAGTTTTTCTCACTAAAACTAGTTTTTCAACCGATCGTTCCTATGGCAACTATATGCTATGGTCATCCGATCCGGCCGGTTCCGACAAATGTGCAGCGTATTTATACCAAAAGACTTCGTGCAAAGTTTGGTTAAGATAGCTTTAAAACTGACGGAGGAGATAGCATAGAAACAGACGGACGGACGGACAGACAGACGGACGGACAGACGGACATGGCTATATCAACTCAGCTCGTCATGCTGATCAAGAATATATATACTTTATGTGGTCGGAGATGCTTCCTTCTATGCGTTACAAACATCCGGACAATTTTAATATACCCTCTCCAAGGGTATAAAAAGAAAATTTAATTAGTTTAGAGTAATTCCGTATATTTGAACGATCGTTTTTATAAAAAAAATGTTTGTGCATACGGAACGTTTTATGCAAAAAATTAAGTTTTCGGTTGCTAGAGGTTTTACTAAAAAATTCATTTCGGCGAAATAATAATTTGTGCATGAAAAATCCGTCGTTTAAGTACACACAAAATTCATTACGAACATTTAAAAAAAATTTAAGAAAATCGGTTCCAATCCATATCACCGCAAAGTCATTTTGCAAAAACACCATTTCGAGATATTCGCGTTTAAAGTTTCAAGTTTAGTTTGGGGCCGGGACGAGGAAAATGTTCTCAAAGAGTTGTTCTTTAAGATAAGGCCATAAAAAATGTTTAGATTTTTTGAAAATGAAAACGGTATATAACCCCTTAAAGAAAATTAACACCAAAACATAAGTTCCCCACAAATCTCGTCTAAAAAGTATCAAAATAGGCATTCAAGGCAATTTTAAGCTCAAATTAATATAAAAAGCTCGAAGTGATGGACCATTTCTGATTAGTACACGACAATCATCTAAAATCACAACCAACCCTTCAATATACTGGAAAAAGTCAAATTTTGTTGTCAATATAAGTATTTTCACTGGTTTTCTATTTATTTTACCTGTTTCTTAGATTTATTACTAAAAACAACAAGATAAAAATGTAAATGTAATAGATTATAAGAACAACTAGTTTTTATAAATTATTTTACATCCAGGGCTTCTAAGAATACGCTACACATTTTGTCTTATTGATGTAAGAATAATTTATCTCGGAGTCTATGGGCAAAACTCCAAGGTTTAAGAAAAATCATACTCTTCGGTTGAATGTATAAAGGTGTAATGCTCGATATCTAATGTGAATACAATTTTAAAAGCGAAAATCGTACGCTTAAGTTTATTGTGCGTAGAAACAGACTGACGTACAAAGCTCAATCGACTCAGCTCGTCGCCCTGATCAAGAATATATTTTGTTTATAGGGTCGGAAATGAATATTTCTATGCGTTGCAAACTTCTGGGTTAAATATGAATAAATTTTGCAATGGTATAAAAATGAATGAATAAGTTTTGCCACTCATTTCAATGTGAATTCAGATAGAACGTCGAAATTGACATTGTCAAGGTATAATAATGCTACTTCTAATATAAGAAACCATTCATAATCTCAGATGAATTGGCACAAAGTGCTGGCTGCACTGACGAACTAATACAGTTTGTCGAGATTATTGAAATATTTGCAAAATAATATTGATTAAAACATATAAAAACATGCCCCTTTAATCAGTATTTTGTATACCCGTTACTCGTGGAGCTAAAAAGGGCATGTAATTTTATGTATGAGGTTAAGTAATTTTATATGAAAGGCCTTTAAAATCAAACGCACAGAGCACATAGCAAGCCCACAAACCAATAGTTTTGTTGAGCTTTTTAGCTTTTAATATCCTACGTTGGAGAGGGTATATTTAAATTTTCCGGATGCTTGAAACGCACATAAGGAAGCGTCTCCGATCACATAATGTATAAATATTCTTAATCAGCATGACGAGTTGATATATCTGTTCTTCCCCTGATTAATGGGTATATCAAAGTCTTTTGGCTATTGTGTCGGGCTGACTTCTTAGTCTACGTAATCCTCTTCCTGTTTATTGATTTCGTCACCAATTTTAGGCACACTGAAGTCACTCTTCAAATGTCTTGTACAATTTATAGATGAATCGGATAATATATAGCAAAGATATATCTAAATTAGCCTTTGTGAACTGATAAAGGAAATAACAGAAAAACAGCTTAACTCGTCATGATGGATTCCTTCTTTTAATTCGTTTCAAAAATATAGACAAAACTGCAACTCTGTATTTCCGTTTGAGCCATAGGATATGGCTTACGAGCTGACTGCTAGCTCCCGTAGCACCTTGTGCTCTGCAGGCAATTTGGCATGCGCCGAAGTGTAATGTTTCTTTGAAAGAAAGTTCATATATTCCACCGCTTAATCTTTATGACTTTGAATTTGTTTTTTCACTCTCACCGTCTGAAAAACGTGCCCAAAAAAATCAGATCATTTACGTCGCAATTTGTATTTGAATTATTATTTAATTATATAAAAATAATCATCATACAGATCACCAAAAACGTCTCGTTGGCGTCGCCAGATTAGCATTGCTGTAAAACCTTCAGCGGCTACCTTATCAATACCTAGAACATCCCACCGGCATTGATTATACTATGGCTTGTATTTTTGAAAGATCAGTTCAAATTTAGCGTTTACCAGAGAAGCACATTCGCATCTACTAAAAAAATAACAAAATAAAATGCTGATGAAATGTGTTACGTTGCTGTTGCTGGCTCAGGTGTGTATCAAGTTTCCTTGGAAATCTCTTAAGTGATCTTATGGTCAATTTTGAAAATTGTAGTGTCTGCTGGCTGCCCCACCCACACGGGACGATGCCTCGCAGAAGCAATTGGAAGCCCAGGCTCGTAACGAGACGGTGAACCTATTGAATTCTCTTTTTCGAGCACAAATTGCCTACTTCAGTGGGGTCAGGGTTAAATTGAATCAACAAACGAAAAGGGCACGGGATATTGAGCTTTATGCGTCGCGTTTAAATGAGGCTATAAAGGAAAATGACCTGGACAAGAAGGATGCAATGTGGCTAAACATATTTGATGAGGTAAGCCTTAAGAATATTGTAACTATTTCAATTTTTTAAAAAGAATGTGCTTAAAAGATCAAGTGAAAGCGCTTTAACACTTTTCAATAAGTTTCTTGTACTTGGTGACAGTTTTTAGGCAGTCTAAAAAAGTTTAATTTTAATTTTCGGATCTGATTTTTGATCTATCTAAATATTTAACCACTTAATTCCGAACTTGTGAAAAGGGCTACACAACTTTTTGGAGGTTACTGTATAAGAAAAGAAAAAGTAATTTGTGTCCAAACTGAAGATCAAAATAATTTTTTTTGCCATGTTGGAAATGTGTATTATCTTGAAACAAATTGACCATGCTTTGAGACCAATCAACCAAGACTCACTCATTTCGAACCCATGTCCGGCTTCAAAAAATAACATCAACTGGAGGAAAAGCTTACCTGAAAGAAAAGAAAGATAAAAACAGGGATATTAACTAATTTGTTTAGTACTAGAAAAAATTTAACAATTTTTGTGCTTGGTCGGTTTTTTATAGTAACTAGTAAATCACGCCGAATCATATTTCGGTTCCAGTTCTGGAACGTACCGAAACTTATGTTTCTGTAAAAAGTTCTGTTTTGATTCTAATATTATTTCGGTACTCGGCTCTGTATTAGTTCATGAATTTTTATTTCGGTATACCGGTACGAGCTGGTATGATCCGGTAAAATATAAAACTAACTAAGCTAAACTAAACTAAGACATAATAATTACACCACGGGAAATAAACCTTTTACGCTTACAACTTTTTCTCTTTAATATTTGGACTTTATTGATTGTCCTGTTTCTATTCATACAATTAAATAAATCAATCGACTTCGCTCTCACATTCAGCTAATATATTTATGTCCTCGTAAAGTTTCATTTAAAAAGAAATACATAAAACAAATATCCTTCTGTTCATGACTTGTAAGAAATGAGGATCTAACAATATAGGATGCAAATTCGCAATACAAAAGTTTTGCTACGCCAGACTCTTTTTCTTTTTAGACGCATACGAATTAACTGAACCGTTTCGGTTCTATTCGATTGCAAAAATATCAGTACTCGGATATCAACAAACATAAAATTTAAAATATCGAATTTGGTTCCGGTTCTATATCCTAGTTTTATTCAGTTCCTTTCGGTACACGGTTCTGGTTTCAGTTTTATTCCCTGATAGCAACACAAAACTCGAACGTAAGTTAAAGTGGGCCCATCCCAACTTCGATATATTAACCATTGCTCAGTAAGGGAAATGCTTAATGTGAGCCTCTGCAATTTATTATCCGATCTTTATGAAAATGTGAGGGATTAAACATAACACGAATTTTTGGAAAGTCCGAACCGAAAAAAGATGTTCAATTATATTTGTTCAAGCTTCAACAAATGTCAAGTTTGTCACTTCAGACAATTTGTAAGCCTAGAAATAAGACAGATGAAGAAGAAATGCAAAGAAACATTATATAATATAAAAAAGGAACTGATAAGTAAAAGCTTTAGAAATGGCAAATAAAACAGTTAACGATTCCTTACCATGTTTATAAAGCTGATTCTGATCAAGATGAAAAGCAATCTTTATGCTTTAAAGTTTTGTAAAAACTCTTATTGCAAAGAACTTAACAATGTCGCATTTGTTGTATTAGCAGTTCCTGCAACACAAGTATCAGTCTAGCGCACTTTTATACTCATATATTTGATTTATCCAGCGATAGTAATAGTGCAAGATTGCAGTAAGACACACTAATGATTAATTTATACAGTGCGTTAAATGAGGGGAGAAAATTTGCCTCACTAATACAGAAAGGCCGAAATGGGGCACACACATACACAACGTCTTCTCTCACTTTGGAGCTGTTTGTTTTGCACTAGTGCTGCCTTTGGAATTCCCAAACATGCTGGCATAAAATGGCCTCTGACAACTTGCAAAAGATAGGCAAAGTCTGTTTATAATAAATCCGCGAGGTTCCAGAAACAGCTGTACAGTCGACCATCTTTCTTTAATAGTGTCCTGTCTTAAAAGTTATGAACAAACATAAACTTAGAATATATAGACTGAACGGTTGCGCAGTCGACTCCGTTACTGTTAGAAATTAGTCAGCTGTTTGCTCTCACTTACGCTCTTAAAGTGCATTTGGAAATATGACCGTCTTCCTCTAACCACTGTGGTTTCCTATGCGGAATTTTCCTATGGAGGAATGCGTTTCGAAACCGAACCTGGGTTCAGTAACCTTTTAGTCGAAAATGATCCGTCTGCCTGTTACATATATTAGCTCAACTTAGAAAATACATTTTAACTTTGCAAGTAAAGGGTATAAATTCATTTGTATATTATTTTATAGCAGCTCAATACATTTGACAAAATACTTTTCCAATATTGTTAACTCCTCCTTAAAAAATGTTTAAAAATTTACTTCTTGCGCCATCCCAGTATACACCCACCGACACCCAGTGTATTTCAGATTTCTAATTTATATATTTTTTTTTTTGGTTCCCATTTCAGTTCAGTAAATCTCCCTTATTGTTGAACAAGGAATCGGACACGGGTCTAAGCGATAAGGAATACAAGGATCTTCTGACGGACGATAAATTGCAAGCGATTACAAAAAGTTTTGTCACCGATGTAACTACCTATTTTTTCAAAATGGCCAAGTTTAGTGGCCAAGTGGTGGGAAAGGCATTTGAGGATTATATGGAAAGAGAAAAGACTAATAATGCATTGTCCAAACAAAAATGATTAAATGTTTAAAGCGCTCACTGAAATACATCCGGAAATGATAAATTCTTGATTGAGTCATTGGCCGACCAAATTCGGCTTCCCATTGATGACTTGACGAATTCTTTCTCGAATTTGCATTTCATTTGTTAAAGTTTCTTTTTGTTTTGTGGATTTGCAAACAAAGTTTTTTAGCAAATGCAAGCAAAGTGCAAGATATTTTGAATGCAATTTGTGTTAAAAATAAACAGAGTTAATGGTAGAGAAAGAGATTTGGGAGTGGTTTTGGACGACGAACACGCATGTTTTCTGCTCCGCCGGCGCGACGTTGTAGTTGCACATGTGTTGTTGTCGCTTGATATTTGAATTCTGCTCTTTATGTCGCCGCCCTCTCAAGCGTATCGGACTAACAAACAACTACAACAAAAATAATTGCCACTTCCGAATGCGACAGATATGAGAATGGTAGTCAGAATAAATCTCTGAACTTAAATTTGTTTGTCAATATAATTTAATACTGTATAGTTCAAAACAGAAAGAAAAGTAAGTAACTTAATCATAGTTGTTGCATGTCTAGTATTAATGTTGGAGTAGCAAGTTTTGTCTCTAAAGTTTTGATATTGATGCTGGTCTTGACTATATAAAGATTCATATTTCTATCTTTCAATTAGGCTGCCTTCACTCTGTTCGACACATGGCACATGATAGTCTAGTAGTCCTGCTTTTTGTTCTGTTTTAAATTTGAATAGCTTGCCAAATTTATAGAATTTCATGGGGAAATGCGGGCCTACTAGAATGTCGTGGGTCATGTGTCGAACAGTGTGAAGGCAGCCTTACATTTGCACAAACTTTTAACACTTTTGTTAATATTTGTAAAGGGTATAAAAATTAACGACATTCGAAACAAGTGCGATAAGTGTCAAATTGTTGAAGATCCAAACAGACTATAGATTGCACAGAAAGTGAGAGGCGAACTGACGACATATGGCTTTGTTTATTTACAAATATTTAAATATAGGTGACTGTTGAACTTTAATATCAGTCATGACCAAAACCTCTAAAATTACTGATTCTGTTACTCATATTGTTCTTCTGACTTTCAGATAAGTTACAAGGCTTCTGATTTTGCTTTTTCGAAAAATACCAAACACATGCGTAATTGTTTGTTTTGACCGACTTCAATCCCACTTCAGAGACAATTTTGGGAAATAAGAAAAATTACATTCTGAAACGGCGACTTTTAAAATCATTTTTCGGCAGAAAAAGTGCTCAAGCTCTGTATTCCATTAAACTGTTTGTTTTTTGTTATTCGGTTTCTTTTCATACAAATTCTTATATGAATCGACATCATTTCCAAATGCAAATAAAGTTTTTTTGTCAGAGCTTCCTCATTTTGTGGCACTTGAACAGAAATGGATAATAATCTTTAAGACATAGTCCACATTTACACGTCGAAGTTTACTATATAAAATTCCTCATAAATTTTTGCTTATAAAAAATTCCTAAATTTTTGTTTGTAGGAATTTTATTTAGTACAACTTTTTTAATAAACCAATCCTTTTTTGAACGCGCAAAACTTGATTTAAGTTGAATTTGTTATATTTCAAGTACATTTTAAACTCAACTGGAAACTGGATCAGCCTATAGCTGATGATCCTCAGTTTGGGGGTTTTGGTATGGGGGTCGTTATCTAAACATGTTGCTACTCCGGACATATTTCCATCAGAGCAGAGACACATCGATTCTGGGCGAAATTATGCCGTCGGAATTATTTCGCTACGCCTTCGTCAGTGTTTCAGTCCGTCCGTCTGAAAAATCAGATCTCAAAGTTGGTAAGTGATAGTGGTTTGACATGTATGGGCATAAACATCTTATACTTGCAGGCATATTAAGTTTAATTTCAATTTTTGCTGCCCTCTCCCGCCCCCCGATTTCGGAAAAAATGTTATAACTCCCACAGATTTGTAGATAGATCATTTATTAATATATTAAAACTATAAAGATCGGGTGAAGGATTCTCAAGTTATAAGCAAAGAAGAGCAGTGAACCAGTATAAATTTATCACAGTTCGACAAAACGATTTTAATGAAAACTACCATGCCCGGTTAATGATATTCAAGAATTAAGGTTCACCTTTTTCTGGAGGTAACTTAACTTATTGCACGATTGAAGTGCAATTTTTGACGTCAAACGTTTTACGATGTGTACGCAGGCAAACGAAAAGTCGGTCCACATGAAAATCGAACTCTGAAATTGTGGATAGTATGCACAGCTGTTCAACGGTCAGAAGCAAAATAAAATGTCCGAAAAGAAGGGTGAGCGTAAATTCATTTGAAGAGCTTTTATAAAGAAGAATAAATTGTGCTGATTAATACCGTAGAGGCAAGGATATGTGTTTAGAACCTCACCAATAAAAACGAGAGCGTAAGTTAAAGTCGGCTCTAACCGACTTCGATATAGCCGTTACTCATGAAAAACATGTTTAACAGTGTTCCTGCGTTCCCTAGGGTGACCATCCGAAAAGTGTGCTACATTTTTTTAGGGTGGGTAGCGGGGGGGCTTGGTTCACTTTTTTGCTCATAACTTGAGAACCGTTCATCCGATCTTTATCATTTTATCATTTATCAAATCGATTCATTTTGCTAATTACTAACTATCTCTAGAAGGTACAAACCGTCTATCTTCAAAACAGTAGGAGATATAACGTTTTTTCTAAATTGCGGGGGTGGGAGGTGACGTGGCAAAAATTGATCAGCGTGCAGATAAAAGAAGCATTTGTGCCATACATGTCAAACCTCTATCTCTTACCATCTCTGAGATATAGTTGTTCATACAGACGGACGGACGGAAGGCTGTTGATGCTGATCAAGAATATATCTACTTTATATGGTCGAAAATGATTCCTTTTGCCTGTTACATACAGTTGCACGACTTTAGTTTACCCCTTTTACTCTACGAGTAACGGATATAAAAATTTGATGCATTTGACATGGAGAGACTCCAGCAGCAGTCCAGATAGATCTGCAACAAGCATATCCGGAAAGCATCAAGAGTAATATGTACTAACTACTATTCCAACAATTCAAAAGGAAAAAAAAAACTGTTGGCGCTCATATGGAAGTTTGGAAAGTTTTTCTTGAATTACTGTGCTAAAGTACGTCCCGAAAGGGCATAATCACAAGGAACATCATAACGGGTCTGGCCTTTAAAGGCTGCAGCCTTTATCCCCCAACCAAGCTTGGGGCCTTTTGCCTTTTAAATTGAGTCTCGACATGGAGTTCTGTATCAACCGGGTTAGATCAGCAGAAATTTTAGTTGGACGTTGGACCTCCCCATGGAAGATTGTCACGTCTGACAGTTTACTTTTCAAATGGGTATCTGGGCGACTCCAGTCTCCTGGGGGCGTTAGTCGGGAGCCACCAGCCAGACTCTGGGGTACCGGGAATTGAACTTATTTATTGAACATGCCGTTCTGTGTGAAAGTACTGAGACATAGATGGTTGCGTTTGGCTTCCTCATCTTTATTATCTTAGTCCTCTTTCAACACTATTTGTGCTGGAGAAGTGCCTCCAGGCGACACCCTTTAGTATCCGTATATCATGTTCTGCACTTTTTTACTGATGCTTTGAAATCCTCATCAACTTTTAAAAACAAATCGCATCTGGAAAACCGTGTTAGATTAACTTAAAAATCCCAAATTTAGCTTTTTGGGAGTTTTTCACAGTTTTGGCCTATCTCACCACACTAATTAGTTTTTAGGATCCACTCGCGCATCTATCAGTAACCCAAACTTAAACCGGAACACCGGTTTTCGGTTTAAAAGAAATCATTTTTGGAGCAGAGAAGTTTGGATCCAGGATAGACTAAAATTTTTTCCATATTTTATGAGCCAAACATTTTCTTTGTGGACAGCAATTTGCTTATTTTGGTATTTATATTGGTAAATCTTAATTTTTGTGCACAAAATAATACCGTAATCAAGCGTCAGCCGTTGTTGCCAACAATGAATGTTGGAATTAAATTGTACAATGAACATAATTGTGTGAGTGTAACTATAGGCGTAAACAAAATGCTTCAAATGTTGACAGATGCAAACAAGAGAATATGAAAGTCGGAAAGACTTTCAGTTGTCAAACTGCCCTTAAATCAGAGATTAAAACCGTAACCGAAACCGTAACCCGTAACCGCTAAAAACATTTTAAAATGCGAAACCGAAACCGTAACCGTAACCGAAAAAAAAAATTTTTTTATAACCGTAACCGTAGAACCTTTATTTACATAACCGGTTATCAGAACCGTAACCGAAACAAATATACGGGTTTATTTCGGTTTTTTCTCTACTGCTAAAAATTTCAATTAGATGTACATATGTACAATAAACATTTTTCATACATAGAGTTTATTCACTTATATTGTCTGCTTATTTATTATGCATATCCATTATACATATGTCATTGATTTATTAAGCTAGGCACACCGACGCAGACAATTTTGACGGAGCGGAAATTGTTTGAAAATTTCCGGAGCCCTGGACAATATAGTGTGACCAGAAAATAGCCAAAAGAGTCAGCTGTTGTTCGTTTACAAAATAGGCCATCTAATTCAAATAAAATAATAATAGAGTTTAAAAAATTAATAATGGAAGTCACTAGGGAAAATTTAGAGGTCATAGGCAATGCCATGTTCACTTTCATGGATGTATTTTTGTAGGGCTGGAGGTATAAGCAACGGGAGCAATGGAGTCTACCTCAGTAATACGGAGGACACACCAGTATAACGTGGTGTTCATAGGTATGCACATCACCAGCCATAACAACTGGAGAATCATACCGAAAAAGATCCTGAGCGATGTACATAGATGGGCTCTAACAAATTTGTCCGTGTCTGAGAAACTAGTTTAATTATAAAAAAACTACATATGTTAGCTACTGCTTCCTTACAACCACTTCTAGCTATTTCTAGCTATTATTCAACGCCGATTTAGCCCGCAAAAAAGTTGTCAACACTGTTCATAGACAAAACAGATCATGTCATCCGCGTTTTGTTCATAAGTTTTGTTTGTGGACATTTTATGTTGTTTAACATTGTGCTCGGTGCCAAGGGCTAAGTAATTTCTAACTAAGCGAAAAAGATCAATTTTGGAGCGGCTGCTGCGCTGGACAAAAATAAGTGCGTTGTTTTCAACTCGTTACATTATTATTGTAGGCAAAGCGAAGCCGCTATGCCTTTAACACATACATATGTAAGAGTTATTAAAATAAATGACATCCAATGTGGAAAAGAAATTAAAGTAAGTGCAATAATTACACACATACATACATACATGCAGAACATATAATATGGGTGTATTTGGCGTTTTGCGCCAAAATTTGTAGGATGACGCGCTTTAAACGAAATTGAACATTTTTTATTGTAATTGCGCAAATTTTTCGAATTATACATATCGCTCACTTACTTCAATACTGGCATAACTCAAAAAATACGATTTTTGACTTAATGATGCGGAAATGTGCGCGATCTTCTGTACTATTTTATGCAAAAATTTTCGTATTGCTATCTCTTCTACTTTCCATGTGAGATGAGAATATGTAGCAATATCATTTTCCAGGTTTATTTTTATGCTGATGCAAGAACCGCCATATCTCAGTTGTCCTGCTGTCGATATTGACCAAACATACTTCGTCATTCAGTTAAAACATCATATTTTCAATGTTTATTAATAAGCATTCTAAATTTTTTAATATTTTACTTAATTAAGTTGAAACTTAAAGAATCATTTTTTTTAGGTTAAATCCATTGAGAACTTCAAACGTGTTTTTCTCAAAATGGATTATTTTGAGTTATGCCAGTATTGAAGTAAGTGAGCGATATGTTTGTATGTATATGTATTATGAATTATAAATATGTGCAGTAGACGCGTATATGATTACGGTATCACGTGCAAAAAAAATCAGAAAATTAAACAGTTTAGTTAACAACAATCTCTCTTCATTTAATATGTTTCTAAACCAAAAAAGATTGCTAAGCAAGGTAAAAATATGGGAATGGTGGAAAAGAAATTCAAACATATTTCCCGATCTTTTTGAATTATCAAAAGTTTTGCTAGCAGTACCACCAACACAAGTAAGGGTTGAGGTTTTATTTTCAGGAGTAAAATTTGTAATGGCGCTAACTTGGACAGTCAAACTCTAAATGATATTATGCTACTTATGTAGATGGCATTACAATCTCGTTTAAGATGTCAATTCTGATAATAACAATTCGTTACATTAAGGTACATAACGACAAATAGTATATAAGTTGACCAATGTACATATCTACTTTACTGAACTTTACACGATGCTTTTCTGAATGAAGTAGTTTATCTTTTAATTTAAATTTTAAAAAAGGCGACTATAAAGGTAGAAATTCTGTATAAGAAATTTGAACTTAGTAAATTTAGTTAATTAATGAGAATATAAATGGGGCCGCTTTTGTTTGCATTGTATGTATGTACATATGTATGTCAAAGTGATATTTTATACTTATAACCGTAACCGTAACCCAAACCCGAAACAGAATTAGGATAATAACCGTAACCAGTACCGTAACCGATATCCCAAAACCGTAATATAACCGGAACCGGAAAAAAGCGATCGGCCAAAACAGTAACCGTAACCCAAACCGTTATTCGTTCGGGTTTTAATCTCTGCCTTAAATACATAAATATTTTGACCATCAATAGTAATTTTAGTCAATCAATAGGCAAAACCCTTAATACAAATTGATATGTGTCCATCTTGACCTCTTCCATAGAAAATGCTCCGTTATTTAAACTTATACACAAAAACTCAATGCCAATAAGAACCTAATGAAAATCATCCATCATTCTCTCAATTTATGTACATGCATAAGTATCTATCTCCCTCTCTCTCTTTTTCTCCTCGCACTCACTGGTCGTTTAAGCAAGTTCGTGTTCAGGTCAATGCCAATGCCTAGAAAGTCGCGTGCAAAATAACAAAACGGTTTATGAGCTCTCGTATTCTGGTTTGAACAATAAGGCGAACAGAATATCCGACAACAACAATTTTGTTTACATTTTGTTGTATTTGTGGCTGTCCACAGATTTTCTAATAAACCATTTTAGAACCGGTTTTCGGGTTTCGATTTGATTTTTCGGATGAGGACAACGAAGAAGAGGCAGAACCAAGCATCAAATTTCATGCCTCGCACAGACACACACATACTTAAAGCATGAAAATCTTGTTTTAAACAAAAACGAAGCTCTTTCTTTTTGGGTGACGAACCAACAACAATCCCCACTTTCAATAGCATCGACTTGCTTGAATGAACATTTTGGCAACTTAATACAATCGCAAAAAGGGGGATGGCTTCATAGATTTGTTGTTGTGCTTTAAAGGATTGGCATAAGAAACACAACCCCATACAACAGACAAAAGCTAAACCACAATGTTGCAGGCCAAATAACAATGGCATGGAAAGAATTTGAAATGTCAAGGGCTGTCCAGCCACTACTTATTTTTGTAAATACATGCTCGAATCTTTTGAATCAGTTCGGTTTAATAATTGAAAGCTTTGCTATGTGATTAGTAAACTTACTTCATATACAAAAGGAAACTTAAAGATGTTCATAGAAAATTGTTTAAAATGCCCTGGTTTGATCTTTAAAATTCAGTTGTAAGCTCAGCTTTGCGAAATCAATCAAGCACGTTTGATTACTTGACTGCTGAGTCAGTTAATCTTTCAGGTGCATGTGTGCGCGAACCCTAAGACCGATGACTGCTCAACTTAATTCAATGTCAAATTTCGTAAAAATTTAATCAACTGGTTAGGCGCCATCCTAGCATATTGTGCGATAATATAGCTTATATCCTACCTTAAAAGCGTATTTACCGAAAATCGAAAAAAAAAATTTCAACATATTTCGCACATTATTTGCTAAAAATAAGCCCTGTCCCTTATTTTTTTACAATGATAATATAATGTTTCTTAAAAATTAATCATTTATACCTATTTTAAAAAGCATTTCCGAATTTTATCGATCGGAATTGGTTTATGATTCGAATTCCATTTCTTAGATATTCATTTTCATACTTTTGCGAAAAATAATCGTACAATGCTTTGAAATATGAAAAATGGGCACTTTTTGCAATTTTAAACTATAATTACAAAAAATCTGATGATGGACTATTTAAATTAAATTTTCTAACACTTGGAAAAAATATAAAAGAATACAAAAATATATTTTTATATTTTCCGCTTTAGAATCGCCCGTCGACGAATAAAATAAGAAAAAAAAATTCATATTTATAAATATTTCCACAAATAAAATGAATGTAATTGATTTGTATTTCAATATGTATTTTTGATCGCTGAATTCAAATAAATTGTCCGTTTTCCTTCTATGCGTTACAAACTTCCGAACAATTGAATTGACAAAATCACAAAATTTTATAAACAATCATTTAGGAATTTTTGTAATAGAACTTATTATGATTATGGTTCCTGTTAAAAACTGATACACGATGAGCTACTAGGAAAATAATCTATAAGGTTTGTTCTCAATTTCACTACTTTTCTAAAAGTAAATCGAACTCAATTCCGCTTCGGTTTCGTTTTTGTGTTCTTAATTCCAAATAAAATTGCTCCCTTTTTAACTTTTGTCAAACCACTGGCCCAAGCGAGAATGGCACTAGATCAGGATTACCCAAAAAGAGATCGCTAAAACGTGACTGTGTCTCTCTCTAAGACACAATGAAGTATGACTTCGGCAAGCATTCGGCAAGTAAGTTCATGCCGCCGGGGCTTTCGTTGGGGAACTCTGCAGATACTCAAGGATGAGGGAAATTAGACCACCGTTACAAAATTAAATTAGACCTGAAGCCTTATTTAATATAGACTTAGAGAGGGTATATTAAATATATATATTTTATATATATATCTATATATATAAAACTGTTCAACCTGACTAATTGACTGACTGGTGACCGTCGCATAGCCTAAACCATAAAGATAGGAAGATGAGATTTTCCCAGTAGTTTTATCTTATGCTGAAAGTGAGTACTAAGAACGGATTTTGGAAAATTCTCTCGGCAAATGTGGAAAATTCGCGGAAAACTGTTGTATGAAACTTTTTTGTTTTTCATCCGATCAAGTTTAAACTCATTTTCAAAGATCTATATGAAAATTCGACAAAAACTGCATACCAATCTTCCGGAAAATTCACCTTGCAGGGTGGAAAGTGGGTGGTCAAGGTTGTATGGGCAAAACTTTAGTTGCCAGAGATTAGCGCCAAACTCATTTTCAAAATTACACATAAAAAAACATAAGTTGTAAGCATAGTACGCGAAATAATTTGACACGTGTTTTCCCGATTTTGGAAAATCCGCACACGAAAAAATGGCCGGAAAATTCTGAATCCAAAAAAGGATTTATCATACGATTGGCTTGAAACTCGGTTTTTAAGTATAGAATACGAAATAGTTTAAAATGTTATATTCCGAAGTTGGAAAATTTGACCTGACGGTCAAAAAAATTCCCGGAAAATTCTGCATGAAAAAAAACTATTTTTCATCCGATTGGCTTGAAACTCGGTTTGTAAGGACAAAATACGAAATAATTTGAAATGTGATTTTTCAATGCCCACGAGGAAAATGGCCGGAAAATTCTGCATGCAAAAACTATTTTTCATACGATTGGCTTGAAACTGGGATTGTAAGGTCAAAATGAGAATTTATTTTGTTTTTAATTTTCCGATGTTGGAAATATCGCCGGGATGCTCACTGTGAAGTGAATGGTATGTGGGTGGGATGTGGGTGGAAAGTTGTCTTGGAAGTGGGTGGTAAGTGGATGTAAAGTGGGTGAAATGTGGCAGGAAGTGGGAGGGATGTGGGTGGGATGTTAATGGGAAGTGGACGGGAAGATGGCGGGAAGTGTGTGGTATGTGGGTGGCAAGTGGGTGGAATGTGGGTGGGATGTAGGTGCGAAGTGGGCGGAAAGTGCGTGGTATGTGGGTGGGAAATGGGTGGGATGGAAATGGGAAGTTAATGGGATGTGTGTGGAATGTGGCGGTAAGTGGCGGTAAGTGTGTGGGAAGTAAATGGGAAATGGGTGGGATTTGGGCGGGAAGAGGTATGTGGGTGGCAAGTGGGTGGAATGTGGGTGGGATGTAGGTGAGATGTGGGCGGGAAGTGGGTGGTATGTGGGTGGGAAATGGGTGGGATGGAAATGGGAAGTTAATGGGATGTGTGTGGAATGTGGCGGTAAGTGGGTGGGATGTAAATGGGAAGTGGGTGGGATTTGGGAGGGAAGTGTGCGGTATGTTGGTGGCAAGTGGGCGGAAAGTGGGTGGGATGTGGGCGGGAAATGTGCGGAAAGTGGGTGGGTTGTGGGCCTGAAGTGGGTGGTAAGTGGGTGTGCGTTGGTTATATACTTTTGAAGGCGCAGCGAAGCGTGACGGGCTATTTGCTAGTTATATATATATATTAAAATTGTCCAGATTTTTGTAACGCAGAGAAGGGAACATCTCTCGGACCACATAGAGTACATACATGGGTTCCATAAAAAATCGCCCACTGGGTTTTTTTTTTGATCGAAATAGTTTTTTTTCGTATTCTCTGTTGTAAAATAGTATAAACGTATTTTTAGCATTTGGTCGAAATATGCTTAATTCGCGGAAAAAAAACGATTTGAAAACTTAGCTATTTAAAAAACTTAATTATTTTCAATTGCTTGCTATCCAAAGCCATTGGTAATACAAATATTTAATAAATCTGTTAATTAACATCTGAACCCAAACTTTAAAATTACTTACACTTAAATTTTTTATTAAATTTACCCAAATCACCAAAAAAAAAAAACAAAAATTAATTGCCGCGAAAGGGACGATTTTTCTTCTTCATTTGTATCTCAAAATTTGGTCTTGTATCCAGAAATTTACTGCATTGAGCTGTAAATGGGAAATCCAATAGTTCTAGAGTTTTGGCCTTTTTATACCCTGTTTCCATTAAAAATCGGAAAAAGGTTATCATGAATTTGTGCAAATGTATGTAACAGGGAGAAGGAAGCATCTCCGACCACATAAAATATATTTATTCTTGATCGGCACCAACAGCCGAGTCGATTTAGCGAGACTGTAATAGATTGAGCCACAAGTTTTGGAATGTGTGTATACTGAATAGGTGTATACTGTACCCACATCGAGTTTGTTTCAGATTTGGAAAATTCCTCCTCTTCGCGTGGATCTCACACACTATAAGAGTTAGAGCCACAAATTTTTGCATGTATGTAGGTATATACTGTAGCCACATCGAGTTTGTTTCAAAATTTCGAAAACTCCACATCATCCATTATTTAGCATCGAAAAACTGTCACTCTCTATGTATAAACGCGTTGATCTCACAGACCATAAGAAGTAAAGCCACAAATTTTTTCATTTATTGCGCCTGCCCATTTGTTGAAATAAATTTTAAAATAAATGGAATTCAAAGCTATTGGAACCACATTACTTGTACAGTGTATTTTGCTATCGGGGCACTCGACCGCAACACTCTTACTTGTTTCACTTATTTTAATTAATTTTCTGTAACAATATTAGATTTAGTATGTTTTTATTTTAAGTAGTAGAATTTTTGTGGTTGAATATAGAGAAGTATTTGTCTATCATCATAGAAATTATTTTAACAGATCGGCGGAGTGGCATTTCTATGCAACAGCCCACGGTAAAGGGACTTGCGATGGAGCTGGATAAACTCTAAATAGAATGGCAAGACTGGCAAGCCTTCAAATGATGACAGATTACCACTGCCATGGAACTCTATGAATGGCCCAACGAATTTTAAACAAACATCACAGTACGATACAGAAACCCATATAACTAAACTACGGCCACAGAATTATTAAATCTATTATTTTCCAAATGCAAAACTTTACAAGGGACACGAACTCTCCACTCTATTCAACCACAAAAAAACTAACTTCTTAAAACCAAAACATTTTCACATTCCGAATCATTTAATATTGTTAGTTTTTAAATGAGGGAATTTAAATAAATGAAAAGTGGCCATTACTCTGGAGCAATTGGATTTCCCACTTACAGCTTAATACAGTAAATTCCTGGATAAAAAACCAAATTTTGAGAAAAAAAAAATAGAAAAAAAACTTCCCTTTCGCGGCAATTAATATTTGTTAACTTATTTTTTAAACATCGATATATCGATATAATTGATATTTTAATTTATTTTCCTGTTTTTACTAAAAAGAGGAAATACTCTGCCCCAAAATAAAAAGATATAGTCTATATTAAGCAAACATAACAATATTTTCCATGAGATTCGAGTTTTCTATGTATTAGTTCCAATATTTGGGCTAAATTTTACATGTTTTTTAAAAATTCGTGGAAAGAAATCGGGAAGAGATTTTGTAATTCCGTTTTTTGTATTTGATTGTACAATTCATTATAAAAAACGCAAAATTAAAAATTTGTGAATGCGAGGGATGTTCAAAAAGTTCTCGGGATCCAAAGTAGGCTCTTCCAAAAAAAGATGTGTCGATGGTACCTACGTTTCCGGAAGTTACAATTATCAGATTGGAAGTTGGTTAGTATGAATGCCATTATCGTCCGTAGAATTGTGAAAATAAAATTGAATTTAAAAAAAGTGCGGCCTTTTAAAAACGAAAAATCGATCTTTGACCATTTGTTTTGCAATCTAGTGTACAAAAAAATAGTAAGAACTTGTTTTTCTCAAAGATTGAGGTAGGGACGATAGCCACGTTAATTCTGCGTCCATAAAGCATTAAATCATCAAAATCAGTTCGGTAGAACTTGAGAAAACGTGGGCACCATTTTGAAAACCGTGGTTTCGAGATAAACGCGTTTAAAGTTTCAAGTAATTTGAAAATTGCTTTTTTTACCGAAGTCATTGGTCGACAAAAAAAAGCTATATAATCTAAGGTATTTCGCATTTTTTAAAATTCATTTGGGATAATATTTTTGAATATCTAAGCTAAAAAATAAAAACAAAAAAACATTTTGCAAAAAAAAATTTATAGACCAGAAGAGGGCCTTAAAAGTCCTTAAGTCCTTAAGTCGCTTTGACACATATGGCGCATTTTATAGCAGAAGCAAGTCGCTCCGAAGGCACTGGGGTAATAAGATACCTTACGGCTAGTCTGGATAGTCCCGTCATTCCGCCTTATGCGAATTTCAGAATATTAAGTGATAACTCTTCCATGATGTTTGTTGCAACCTAAAGAATAACATCAGCCCACTATTTTAAGTCTCTTGGGCTTGCGTAAAGTCAACACACGGGACATTTGGTCGTGCAAACGCTTGCTTTAAATACTTTTCCGCACAAATTGCACTTGGCTGTGCCTTTATCAAATTTGCTTCTATCAAATTTGAATCCATTTTCTGTCTCCTAAATGCGCTTGCGCTCGCTACCCAGATCAAAGAGTTACCAACGCACAAATATCATAAAATATCCCAAAAAAAAATCGATATTCGATATTTGGTCAAAAAAAAAATCACGACATAAATATATCAGTCTTAAAAAATATTATCGATATATTGATATTTATATATATTTTCGACAACCCTAATTCAAACGGATGACTATAGCATATAGCTGGCATAGGAACGTAAGGCCGAAAAAGTAGTTCTAGTGAGAAAAAATCTTTTGTTTTCAATCGTAGTGTATTTTCCAATTATGAATATTATCTGTTTCAACATAATTTTAGAGAGTGATCAAAATGGAATGAATATATCGTATAGCAAACTGGCTGGCATATATCATACTCTAAGGCAGCGTTGGCGCTCGGTTCCATCCCGGGGCCGACAACATTTCGCTATTCACACATACATGACCCGAACGCTTGCCGAAGCTGAGAATTAAAGAGCAAAAAGTCGTCCTTCGCTTGACAGAGTTCGAAGCTAGAGATTAGAGGGTATTTATACTTCGGTCGAGCCGAAGTTAGCTTCCCTCTATTTCTTCCATGTAAGAGAACGGGACGGTATAGAATTTAATATGTGTACAGGACACCCAATTTTCCACGCCTAACTTCATCTCTCTCCTGACACTTTTCCCAAATTGATTTATTTTTATCAGCTGTAAATTCTAAACTGACTAAAAATGAAAATGAAGAAAATGATATTAATTAAAAAGAGATTGCTTTTTAACAAAAAGATTTAATACAAACACAGTATTCAAAGAGCTGAAGAGAAAACCATCTTACTACATTTTTTTCAAAAATTATACGCGGACGAAGTATCGGCGGGTTCAGCGGATAAGAGATAAATTTCCATACTTGCTCATACTTGTTTGTTCTTGGAAATTCCCAGATATGACCGTTTAAGTTCAGAATTATTATATACATTATATTTAAGAACAATATTTGTGTAATATAAGTCATTTATATATCGCTCCTAAAATATTTAATTTCTGTTTTTATTTTATACTTTTAAATTTAAAATCCGTTTGTATCAATTGAAATTAAGGTGATAAGGATTTATTAAAAAAAAATTAACAGAATATCGTTTTTGAGCCAAGTGTAAGACTCTGATTAGTCCCTCAACTCACCTTCAATGCAAACCACATGATCCCGTATTGACTGCGCAATCTGTGCATCCGGCAGAGGCAGTAAATCGATTAAATCATAAATGGCATAAATCGAAGGATGAACACTTTCGAAACGCTGAATCTCCTGGCGGATGGCCAAGGCCGTTGATATCAGCGGTTGGGGTGTTGCTGCTGTGGGCGTCGTATAGAGACGTTGCTGCTGCTGCTGCTGATTTGATGCTGGAGTCAAGTGGTGATTCTGATGATGTTGTGGAGGATGCGCATGCGACGAGTGCGGATGATAATTACTCATTGCGGAGGCGGACGCGGCGGTAACCAATGTTTTCTTTTTTTTTTTTTTGTAATTAACTTAAATTGCTGCCGATTGGAATTGAAGAAGCAGCGGCGGCAGAGGAGCGGAGACGGGCAGCAACATGTAAACTAAACATACACACGCATACACACAAACACACTCCGATACGCGCTATAGCCAAACCGCAGCAAGCGCTAAGCTAACCAATTCACAGGTGACGATTTCGACTTAAAAGCTTTGTTTAAGCATTATTATTATTTTCTGGCAATTTAAATCGATTTTTACACCTGCACAAACAATCAAAACACAAACACACGCACAAAATTACGATATTTAAACTCTTCTGCTGGAATCTGAGCAGCAGCACAGTGTGACCGCATTGTATTACCTTGAAAATGCTTAATAGAGGTATGACCCAATTGGAAACCTGCAGCTGTTCTGCCAGGCGCTTTCCAACACAGTCGGCAGAATGTGGCGACAAATTCGTTTTTATTGCAAAATTTCCACAAAAATTGATGTGAAACCCATAAAATTGGACTTTACTCAGCTAAAATATACCACTAAAGTGCCCCAGACGCCAGTGTCGAAAGCCTTTCCACAAACAAACCTAAGCTCTGACAGAGCAATTGAAATTAACCCCAAGACGATACAATTGCTGGAGAGGCTGTCGCTGGTGGATTTGGACAGCAAGCAGGCTTTGGACACGCTAAAGAGCAGCATACAATTTGCCGATCAGATAGCCAACATACAAACAGAAGGAGTAAGCCCGCTGTACACAGTGCTGGAGCAGCAGCAGCTGCAATTACGCAACGATCAGGTGACAGAGGGCAATTGCCGGCAGGAGGTATTAATGAACGCCCGGGTGACGGATGAGGATTATTATGTTTCACCACCTGGCAACATACCATTGGAACAATGACTCGTCTAAGTCGTTGTTTTAAGAGTCTAAAATCGGCAGGATTTCTACATATAAAGGAGAATGGGCAGATGGAACTGCTCGAGCAGGGTAAAATCTATGCTGAGCTGTTGAGGCATCAATGGAGAGACTTACGACCTTTAGCTGTTTATCTAGGAAGCTTATACAAGGCTCCACCCAATTCACGTTTCTCTTTTGTACAAACACAAGATTTTAAGGCAAATTTCCTGAAGCTGCAGCAGCAACATCCACGCAAGGCCAAATGTCCGGCTTTAATTAAACATGAATGCGTTTCTTCTTCTTCTAAAAATCAATTGATCACCGATTTTCTGGTGGAACCTAAGCGCGCACGCGAACATTTCTATAATATGCAACGTGAGAGCAAAATCTGGTGGATGCGTTCTTCCTCCAATCCCAGTCGTTATGCTCTCAAACCCTGTGAAGGTGAGGACACGACACAAGGCCAAGGCATAGACATAAGAAGCACATTTAATGAACAAATGGAAGTAACCGTAGAGGAATTAAGTTTGGTGGAGCTGAATCAAAAGGAATTTGAGATGCCTCATGGCAGAACTGGAGTAAACCTAAAGCCCACGGTCATCAGATCAGTGGTACCGCTGGAACAAGCCGCTTGTGGTGAGTTGTGGGGAAATATCAGGGTTTGAAAAATTGTAATCAAAATAGCAATAGAAGAAATCATTGGATGTAAGGTAATAGAATCAAACTAAATATTTCCCTTCTTCTAGCTTTAATACTGGATGGCTGTGATCATGGCCGGGAAGCCCAGTCGTTGCTATTGAATCGTCGCCTGGCTCCTTACCAATGTGGCCTGGTTTGTTTTCACGAGGAAGGAGGAGCAGCAGCAGATGACTTGAGTGAACTCCATCAGCATCTTCATTATAAACTCCAAAAAGCCGGCCTGCGTCTCTCTCCATCTCTTGACTCTAACTTTGTCCAAGACTCCAGTCAGCTAGACCTCTATGTGGATCAAACAGACCGGCTTGGCGTGCCTTATACCTTACTCCTAGATCAGCGAACCTTACAAAACGGCCTACTGCAGCTACGCAGTCGGGATACACGACTCCAGGAAACCATACACATAAGCGACATACCAAATTATTTATTAAATATATTCAAAAACTGAAATTCTTTACATAAAATCGCACAGATACTGACGCACATTGAAACCCACCACTTTGCCTATGTGGAGCACAAATTCCAATCCCACTGTGCACTGTAGACGGGCCGAACCCTCCATTATATTCTGTTCGCCCGACACAAAGCTCAGCAGCTTCAGGTGCACCAGTGTCGAGATCTGTGACAGCAGATTGCAAGTAAGACCCACCTTCTCCTCCAGTATGGCATAGAAAATGGCCAGCAAGCGATCAATACTAAAGGATTTGGGTCCCAGTGTGGTGGACATCTTGTCTATGGTCTTGGCTTTGGCATTGACCGTCTGCATGCGTTTCCTCTGCTTGCCATGATGCTTCACAAACAGACGCTTGTCCTGCTTGGCGGAGTTATGGCTGGCCAGGAAGGCGGCGATAAGCAAATATTTGCCATAATAGGGCAACTCCAACGACTGGGCCAGCTGGCGTACACTCTGATCCTGTAGAGCTGCTCTGTCCTCCACTGGATTATCTATGCGTAGGTAGATCTGACTTAGGGCTGATCTTAAAGTGCCAGCTATATGCCGCCATAGCCTGGACACATCGTTGGCCTCCACAGTTTTGTCCAGCACCGGCTCCATGTAGTTAGAGAAACATTTCCGTGCTGTCAATTGCAGCTCGGGCAAATCTCTACAGGCTTTGTAGAACACACTCAGAAAGAGATTTACATAGTTGTTGTAGAACTCCAGCGTCAGGGCTTCTTTACAAATCTCGCTTCTTTGGTCTTGGCCTTTAAGTTGCTCCACATATTGTTTCCTCACCTGGACAAAATCCGAGCTCAGTATACGCTGAGTTTCGGCCTTATTGTACTGCGGCAAATGCAAGCTGATGACCTCACTTAGACCCGTCTTCTGATGGAACTTCTCAAAGGGAAGTTGGGAGAGAAGAATCACACAAAGATTCAGGCTGGTCAGTTGCTGGAGACGCAATAAAACGGGCAACACATTGGCATCCATATCTCTTAAACGTTCGGCATTGTCCACGGCTATGAGAAACCCTTGTGGTGTGGCCCTCGGACCATGCCATCGCCTCAGTTGCTCCACAAATTCCAGCAGATTATCGGCACGTATAGAGTTGGCCGTCTCCTCCTGTTGGTTAGCCAAGCCGTCCAACACATTTTCCAGCAGTACTTTTGTGGTATAACATTCTATGGCATTCAATTGGGCAATCCTTACCGACTGCTGGTGGCGACATTGTTGTAGAAAGGCTTTGGTCACGGCGGTCTTGCCGGTGCCACTGTGCCCAAACAAATAAATAGCTGGAGGATAAGCTTCGCGACTGTCGCCAATAAGCTCAGACAGGGCGCATATGGCTGCTTCGCGACAAGGAAATTGAGGCTCCAAAGCGGAGCAGATTTTCTCCATTATATTTTGTTTACCAACAAGCCAAAGGGCGCCAATACTGCAAGAGTTTTACAACACTAATTGATTTTCGATAACTGTGACTGTTCACATTTTCATATCAGTCGCAGTGACTTCTGATTTAACCCTTCAACGGGCAACGCAAGGCAGGGATTTGCTTACTGCCATGTTCCGGTTTTCACTAAAGTGAATTCGAATTTTTTACATGTTCTCTTCTCTATTCAACAACCAAGGAAATCCGTATCAAACCTACAGTTTCTACTTACTCTTTGCCCAACTGATTCAAGTTAAAACGATTTAGTCTAATTAGCCAAATCAATTTTATGCCAGAGCATATTTAGCGAATTCGAACTCGACAATTTTTGTCGAAAGAGACACCCGGAACATTTATTTTTTAAATAATTGAACAAAATTTGGTATAATTTTTTTCTTTTATACCATCCAGCCCTTCGGATCATCCGAAGGTATGAGTTCCCGCTTGCTTTCGTCATTTTGATACTTATTTTTAATTATTTTCTAAATAAGGAATACTTTTGATGTATGCTGAAAATTGCACTATCTAAGTGTTGAAAAAACGACATTTAATATAACGTTTAGAATATTGTTAACCACGGTAAAAAATAAAAATCCTGGATAAACCAATTTTTTAATATTTGGGTTGTTGGCAGGCTCAAGGTCGTGTAAATTTTTTTCATATGTGCTTTATTTTCCATTAAAACACAGTTTGCAGCAAAAGCACCACAGAAGTCTCTTGCATCTATTTTCTACTTTTGCATTTTGCTTTTGCACACACAACAAAGCATTTACCGTTACTCGTCTCGGCTCGGTTGAAGGCAACAACAACAACTAAAAAAATCTATATTGTTGTTGCGTTGCGTTACATTTTGGTGCTTCTCAATTCCAAGAAATATTTCGTGGCGCTAGCGAATTGTTTTATGAGTTGAGAGAAATAACGCGCCGGGCAAAATACAAAAAGCAAAAGAATGAAAGAGACGCAAGAGACTTCTTGAAATATAAAATTCATGAAATATTTAAGAAACGTTCAGACACAGCTGCCCCCACCTTTTTGGAAAGCTGGCCACGCCCTTGCTAATGGCTAAGCAAATTCAAAATTTTTTCAATATTAATATGCTTTTAAGCAAAAACCAATCCGGATTTAGGAAAAACCGAAGCTGTGTAACAGCAATAGCTAACATAGTTGAAGACATACGTCAACAGACTGATTCCGGCAGTGTTACTTTCCTTAACCTTCTGGATCATAGTATAGCATTTGATACTGTCAACCATAATATTCTCTGCACGAACCGAAAAAATCTTTACAATTTTTCTAACACTGCTGTGAATTTCCTTAAGTCGTATCTCACTGATAGATTGCAGGCAGTCGTCTCTGGATCGTCTATGTCCGGTTTTAGTCGTTTATTACGCGGTGACCCGCAGGGATCTGTCCTAGGACTCTTACTGATCTCTGTTTACGTCAACGACTTACTAAATGTTCTGTCCAACTGTGAAGTAGACATGTATGCTGATGATGTTCAGTTATATGTATGTTAGTCGCCCGTTTGTACAGATTGTGGATTGTGTTCAAATTTGTAATAATGTATTTAGTAGGATTAAAAAAACACAAATGTTTTTGCCTGTCAATGTTAGGATGCTTATTGCAAAATCTTACCTAATACCCTCTCTTTTCTATGGTGTGGAAGTTTTCGGCCATTGTGACTCTCGAGATATGCACAGGTTGGTTGTTGACTTTAATTTAATTGGCCGATATGTTTTTAATGTCGGACGTTGGGACCACAGGATTTTTACCATTAGCCTCAAGGCTTTGATTGATCTTAGGACTCTATCATTTTTTCACGAAATTATAATTACCCAGGAACCTTTCTACCTGTTTCATAAATTAAGACCTGCTTTCTCACAAAGAGCTCACAACTTCATATGCCCGAGAGTTAGAATGCTAATCTCTGAGAGACAGTTCTTTATTAATGCAATTAGACTGTGGAATGACCTACCCTGTAATGCTAAAACTATTAGAAGCAAAAAACACTTACAGAATACAGAATAAAGTCTTTTTGTAAAAATTTAAAATACATAAAATACACACACTCACTTATACATAATTAAATTATTTTATTTGTTGTAAAGATTTGTCTTGATATTTAAAAATAATAACTTTTCTATATTTTTCCCCCTATATTGTTTGTAATAGTATAAGTTAGTTTTTAGTTTTAAAATCAAAATTTATTATTTTTCAACCACATGTGACTAGTACTTTGAGAGCCGATTTCAAATCTTCTACATAGAGCTATTCGTCACATAAACTAACAAATAACAATGTAAAATGGATGACTACCTGACACATAGCAGCTATCTGGGAGAACAGAAATCGGCCCTAAATATATGTAAGTCATTTTTTTTGATCTTGTATCGCTGGGCTAAAATAAATTGAATTTGAAATTGATACAAATCAAAAAGTTTACAAAAGCTTTAAGAGAACAACAGCGTCCAAGTAGACGTAGTAGGAGAGTTTGAAACTAAGTCTATTTGCTAATTACTAAATCAAGTAGGTGTCGGTATATGTGAGCACTATTTTCGGGGTCCTTTTTATAATTCAGTCTAATTTAAGTGGGCGTGCTTAATGTGTACAACATTTCTAAAGTGAACCGTACGCTTACATTTGAGAATCTGGTACATGCCAGATTTTTTGATGGGTGTCTCGTCTCGTCGTTTTGTATCAGACTTATGTCCCGATAGTCTAGTTTTTAATTAAGATTTCGCCGTGCCAATGTATACCTTATCGCATACAAAATTATTAAGATATTACTTCTCTCTAGCGTCGCTATTTTGCTTTTTGTATTACTAAAGAATATTTGTGTGTATCGGTTTATGGGCTGTGGACCCTCTATCTTTATAGTAGCAATCGGAGTGAATTAAACGATCGGAAAAAGTTGGTATAGAAAACCGATTTGTAGATCTTGGGTGTTTTTGCCTTTGTTGCACTATTCAAGGGCTTACTGCTCTTCAAGAATTTTAGTTATTCGTTTTTTGTTGTCTTATGAAAAACCGTATCGCTTACTTCCAAGACTTTTCTAACGAAATTTATAACTCAATCGTGAACCTTATGTCTTTGTGATAATTGTTACGCTTTTTAAGTGATTCCTCAATATCGTCCTCTTTT
The DNA here is from genome assembly GCA_018904275.1 of Lordiphosa clarofinis. Lineage (NCBI taxonomy): Eukaryota > Metazoa > Arthropoda > Insecta > Diptera > Drosophilidae > Lordiphosa > Lordiphosa clarofinis. The sequence continues at coordinate 1,409,035 of JAEIGQ010000063.1, read as the reverse complement.
ACTATTGCAAATAAGTCGTCCACCAATTTGGTGTCTTACGTTTAATACTTGGCCTAAGACCTCTTCCATTACAATATCGTAGATAATTGACGATGCCGTTGATCCCATAGGTAGTCCTTTAAGCTGTGCATAAATCTTCTCGTCAAACTTAAAATAACTGTTGTCGATGATGCAGAAGGTCAAGATATCCATGAACAACTTTTTTGGTATATTGGTGTGTTCAGAAATTTCTAAAATTAAATTACTTTCCGATTTATAAAAAGGAATAGAAATGATGTAAAAAAAGAAAAATATTTTTGTCTGCGGTTTTATTGAAGTATGTATATACACTAGGGAACCAACCCGGAACCACAAAGGGAACCGTGTACCAAAAAGAACCGATCAAAACTCAGAAGCAGAATCGGAACCGATATTTGAAATTTTTTGTATACCGATATTTAAGAACTGATATGCTTTGAACCGAAAAGACATAAAAAAAACCTTAACATCGTACAGGTACAGACTGCAAAGCTGGCATTTAGTTTTGAGGGACTTTTGCGTAATTTGCTTAAATCGTATGCTTTCAAAAAAATAGTCTGACTTAGCAAATCTTCTGTATTGTAACCAGTCTCTTTGAAAATGTTCCATTCTATATTCTTAGATTATCCTTTGAACAAAAAAGTACTTGTGTTATCCATTTCTCTTCAAGTGAAACTTAATAAGGAAAGCAGCTCTGACCAAGGCTGTAAGCCTCTGAAATTCCGAAGAAGGTTTTGTCCGGGGTTCAAAACCCTTGGAATGTGTTAGTTTCGCTTCTGAAACCGGTTCCTTTACTTATCGTAAGTCAATAAACAGATTTGATTCGCCATTTAACAATTTAACTTTATTTCCTTAATATTTCGATATAATTTCGAAATGACAATGGTCCGATTCAGTACTATAAAATAATTTTTATTGTAATAATTTTAGAAGCTCTGAAAAAACTGACTAAAGATATTCTTTAAAACTAACCTTTTCAAGCAGAAGATGTCAGGTTAGCGTCAAGTTTCGGGAGGCTTAAGACTTAAATGGATCGGTTGTGGGTCCAAAAATCCTAAACCGAACTGGTACTGAGTAGTAGAGGTATGGCACTTGTTGTGTCCGTGGTTTTTTTTTTATCGATAGTAGACTTAAAAAGGTGTTAAATTAATAAGTAAGCTATGCCATTATTCCGCAGACTTCAAGCATTTCTAAATGCTCCTGCTAGAAGTGTTAGCAAAGAGATGCAAATACTAGTGCTGTGATATTTAAAGTTATTTCTGTGGCCAAAATGTTATACCGTTTAATAAAACAAACAAAAAATCATAACAACAAAACGGTAACAAAATGGAATGAAACAAAGCATTCTTATAAATTATCGTCAAAGTAAGCTATAACAACACGTTTTCGACTCCGTTCACGAAACTTTCTCGATAGTGAAAACGTGTTGGAAATAATTTGTTTTCGATCAGTATTCGCTCGAGCCGAGAACGGATTCGAAAACGTGTATCGAGAACTTACTTTTGGCAGCCACAAACTGAGTGACTGGTACTCCTTTTTCGGTTCGAGAAGGAATGCTTGAGACGTCAGTAAAAAGCATATTAATAAGATCTTCTCAAAGTTGACCGCTGTGCCTGTTTTTCTTCAATCCCTTCAATGCAACTTTTTTGTATACTTTTGAAGAAATCTTTTTCCATCCTCACATATTTCCTTCAAAGCCAACATTTTCACGTAAGTTTTGCTTCAGGTTGTACAATCTCGCCCGCTGAAAGCCTTTAAGTTCAATTTGACCCGCCAATTCAGTTTATTTTCAAATAAAAAACATTTTATTCTTTAGGCAAAAATTTCAATAAAGAGGAAACACTTTAAAATACATACACAGACTTAGTTGTTGTTTCGTTTTCTTGAAACTGTTGTGGAAGTTGTAAGAAAAAACAAATCTCTTCAGTTGATCAAGTTAAAAGCGATTTTGGAAAACATTTTGGCAAATTCTGTGCACGTCTCACATACACATGGAATACTTTCACACATACGCACACACACACACACTGCACTGGATCCTTAGATCTGCAGATTACGCATACCACCGTTGATGCCACCGCCTCCCTGCTCCACAGTCCAAATAACCAACTGGCCATCCACCCCCGAAGTGGAGACTTGGTTGGCTTGCGATTTATCACCCACATAGAGCCGCACACTGGTAATGGCATTCTGATGTATGGAGTCCACCACAGTGTCTGTGTTCTCAGTGCGCATATTACGGTCCATGGACTGGAAAATGCGCATGGCCGTAATGCCACTCGATTCGCGCTTCTGCGACTTATCCAGCTTGCCGCTAAGCACCAGTTTGCCGTCCGCGGTGAGGCTGTACAGCAGAGGGACACAACTGTAGCCTGCCACCACCACGGAAGTGGGTGAGACCCACTCGCAGGAGAGGAAGGGCAGGTAGCCGGTGCGACAACGAATAACAGCATTGCCATTGTTGGCATCGGCGATGCTGATGCAACTGTCGTGACCCACCCAGCAAACCTTGTTGCCATCGCTCGAGAAGCTAACACTATTGATCCAGCCACCTCCACTGTTGGCAGAGTTTCGGAACTCCACCATGAGTTGACCCAAGGGCTTACGATTGCCCCAGGGTGTGGGCGTGGGCGGTTCGTCAATGTCCTTGATAAAGGCCGAGAACACGCGCACCTTGTAGTCCGTGGAGCCAGCCACTAAGAGCACATTGTTCGGATGCCAGTCCAGCGAGGTGACAGTACTACGTATGGGCTTCTTTATGTGCTTCGAGACCCACCAATCGTTCTCCGACTCGAAATAGCACACCGAGATCAGGCGGGCTCCGGATCCAACGGCGAACTTATTCTCCCCCGGTGACCATTTTACACAGGTGGCCGCCCGATTGATGCGCAGCAACACCAAAGTGGGCTTCCACTTGCCATCCTCTCCCTGGCTCCACACATAGGCGTTCCGATCTGCCGCACAGCTCACAATCCGATTCGTATTCTTGGCCCAATCCAAGCCCATAACGCGTAAATCATGCTGATTCAATACATCAGTCAATTTCCAGTCAACACGATCATCACGATGATAGATATGAATCTCATGGTTATTGGGCGATAAGGCAATTTCTGTAGGGGAAATGAGTCATGGGTTAGCATGGGAGTGCCTGGCGGACAGGGGTATGGTCTCATTTCCAACTGGTATTACTCACGCGTGCGATCATAATTCCAGGCATGACACGTAATGGAGGCCAGCGAATTGCCAAAGGTATAGGTCTCAGCCATGATGATTAATGGAGCTAATTATTGAAGTCCCACACGATGTTTTTTTTTTTTTTTGCTTGCTGGACTGGGCGTAGCTTCCCCTGAGTGTGCCAAAAGTGCTCTAGTTTTAATCGCGGACTCTGGGCCGTCTACACGATTAAGGCTAGGTGCTGGGGCGAAGTGGACGTGTCCTGCTCAAAAATTTCGGAGTTAAAACTAGGTTTTTGGGCCGTCTACACGATTAAGGCTAGGTGTAGGCTCGATTTCGATATCAAATCAAACCAGCGATAGCGATTAGTGAGACCGCCTTCGACTATTTTTGGTATTAGTGGTACATCGTTCGATTTCAACTGAGACTTTAAATTGGTTAACCACCGCGATGTATGCATCCACAACACATACTTAATCTCTTATTATTGTTTCAGTTCAGTTTAATATTACGTAAAATAAATTTAGTAGTTGGCGATAAATCGATAAGTGCAACAGTGTTGTCATGACTAGCTAGATAAAAAAGGCTAAATATATAGAGGAACGGAACTTCCGTTATACTCCATGTTTCTGCAATCAGTAATGTACAATTGTTGAAGCTATTAGTTGTTATAAGTATTATTAGGCTGTCTGTGCATGTGCCGTGTAAATAAAAGCCCGAGTACAGAGAAAAACTCACGTTCACAAAATTGAGAATAATTTTTCCTCCCATGGCCATAATCAATTGTTGTTATTGTTTTTTTTTGTAAAGTTGGGTCCACTTTTCAATTAAATCAGTGTCCTTACATTACCCACATACTCCATGCGTTACAAAAACAAGAGCAATTTCATAGTACTCGCTGCTAGGGTATAAAAACGCTGATATCAACTTATCGTTATCGCTTTGCACTACTCTCATCACTAGCTCTTTGCCGCTTGGCTGTGGCGTTTTCCATATTTTCATTTACAAAATTGACGGAGAAAACCCCGTTTACAACGGTTCATCATGCCGTATGCCAATCAACCTTCCGTACAGATCACAGAACTCACCGATGACAATGTGAAATTTGTGCTCGAGGACACCGAACTGAGTGTGGCCAACAGTCTACGTCGCGTTTTCATTGCCGAGACTCCCACACTGGCCATTGACTGGGTCCAACTGGAGGCCAATTCCACGGTGTTGTCGGATGAATTTCTGGCTCATCGCATCGGTTTGATTCCACTCATTTCCGATGACGTTGTCGAGCGTTTGCAATACACCAGAGATTGCATCTGCTTGGACTTTTGTCCGGAGTGCAGTGTGGAGTTTACTTTGGATGTGAAATGCAATGAAGAGCAGACACGTCATGTGACGACGGCGGACCTAAAGTCCAGCAATGCCAAGGTGTTGCCGGTAACCTCCCGGAACCAGAGCGAGGAGGATAATGAGTATGGCGAAAGCAATGACGAGATTCTAATTATCAAGCTGCGAAAGGGACAGGAGCTTAAGCTGAGAGCCTATGCCAAGAAAGGTTTTGGCAAAGAGCATGCCAAATGGAATCCCACAGCCGGGGTATGCTTTGAATATGACCCGGATAACTCGATGAGGCACACACTTTATCCCAAGCCGGATGAATGGCCCAAGAGTGAGCACACTGAACTGGAGGATGATCAATTTGAGGCTCCCTACAATTGGGAGGCCAAGCCCAATAAGTTTTTCTTCAATGTGGAGTCGGCGGGTGCTCTCAAGCCTGAGAATATTGTCGTAATGGGCGTCCAAGTGCTGAAGAACAAACTTTCGAATTTGCAGACTCAGCTCAGTCATGAATCCCAGAATGATGCTTTGGCTGTTTGAATAGCGGGGTCTATTTTAAGTTTACAAAAAAATAAAGACTAATCTTTGAACAAGCTGTCTATGTTGATGCCTACGCCAGCATCCTTTTTGGGCTTCTCAGGGGAAGATTTGTTTGTTTCCGCTTGCTTGAAGTCACTCAGAAGCTGACTTTTTATTTCTTCCACAGGCTCACTGAAGGGTGACTCCTCTTGGGAGCTTTCCCAACGAGCTTGCCTTTGCTCTGCCAACAAATCCAAAGCAGTTTCGTAAATCTTTTGCTCATCTAAAGCTCCTTGGGCTTCTAATTCACTATAAATCTGCAGAAATTGTTGGGATTGTGTTTTTCTTTTATGGTCAAACAAGGAGATGGTCTCGCTGGGTTTGTTTTGTTTGTGGAGCTTCCTGTAAGCATCAATAAGCAAATAAAATCAAGCGGTCTGGGGGTGGGAAGAAACTTACGCTCTAACCAGATCTTCTTGATAGAAAATTTGGCGCACTGGCACATTCTCCGCTGGTCTATCAAATCGTGGCTCCAGTTTGGGCGGAAAAGCTGCATAGACATCATACCAAATGGGTTTATCTTCCGGTTTCATGGCTCCACCCCTCAACAGGCCCTGAACTCTGTGGAGGGAAGTGAATTTTTGGATTAGCAATTGGGGGAAAGCGTAGGGTTGGTGGGGCAATCTGACCTGGTAAAGATGGTTCCTATCTTTTCCAGCCTACTTTGCGCCATTGTACGGTAGGTTTCAGTGATATTTTTTTAAAGAAATAACAAAATGTTGGCCGTCTATTACGACACTAAATACACACGGATTGGCCGCAAGTGAATCAGCTGTTGTTTAATAAAAACCAGGTGGTAGCTCTACGCTGCCGCACTGGCGGCAGTGTTGCCAGACTATGAGGACCGAAACGCGCTAAATTTTCAAAAAATAATTATTTTATTATTATAATAATATAATTGCTAGATATAGATAAAAATAAAAAAAAGTGGCTAAGAAAAGTTGCCAAAAGTAAAAACGATAAAAACTTATTAATTTTAAGAAGAAAAATCCCAGAAATACTTTTCAAGGAGTTAAGACTACAATCGTGGTCTGTAAACAGCTCTAGGCTCAGAATCGCCAGGATTTTTCGGACAGAATCTTAATCGCAATCAGTATTGAGCAGAACGGGCAGATTGTGATTACGCCACAAGCAGCAAAAGCATCTTCAGTGAATTTTTAAGAAAATAAAAGTTCTTAAAACTATTTTTATTCACATTTAAAAAGAATTTGGTATACATTCGGACTGGAAATTACTTTTATTGCTTTTTGAGTAGAAAATTATACATTGAATTTAAAAAATATTTCTTATCCGGCTCAAGCTCATGTATGTTTTATGTGCAAAGCCCAAAAGCTAGATTTTAGAGTTTAAAGGCCCATACGGACATCCGAAGTGCGTAATTTAGCTAACTTCACCTGATGTTTCGTCGCCGTGGAACTTAAGAGCAGTGTAATCAGACTTAAGAAAAAATTACGCCAAAAAATATGTTTCTGATATTTCTAATTTAATTGGCGGTGGGTCACACTGCTCGATCATTTGTATTTTGTTTTGAAGTAGTGATGCCTTTTGACTTTTTGTTGTTCACAAAATGAAAGTCCGAATGCTTGGGGTGGAAAAGATCAAAAATTGCAGCTCGCTCTTTCACCGCCAAAATTAAAAACTTCTTTTGTCATGCAAAAACACTTTTAAACGACTCTTTCGCTTTCATTTTTCTTCCATGTTCTTTTTTGTATTTTCTTTTTAAATCACTTTATCTAAAAGCAGTCCAGCTGATCGATGCAGTTAGAAGCAGAGTGGCTTAACATGGTGCATTCTCAATGCTGCTTCAGCTGGTCAAAGCACAATAAGGCCCACAGCCATCTTACATAGTATCCACAAATGTGCTGCTAAGTGCAACATTGTCTGTTAAGTGTAACTTTCAACTTCGCACCTCCGTACATGCAAAAAGTTCAAGAGGCGAAGTTGTAACTTCTGCTTCTTCTTCCCTCAATTTTCGTATGAAACTTCTCGCTACTTCTGATGTCCTTATGGGGCTTAAGTAATGGAGCTGAAAGTTTGTGAGTCGGGTATGAAAAAGGACACTATAACTGTTAAAAAGATATAATAATATTGAATATCAAAACTCAGACTCTGTACTGAAATCAGACCTGCTTTTAAAAAAGTGGTACTGAAACATATATTTCCATACAGGTTTATTATTAATGAATTTAACACCGGCTGGGAGTTATTTATTAGGCATAAATCTCATAATCTGGAGCTATTTCTTATGATTATGCCCTAACTCATTACCGCGTTGTACTAAGGGGAAGTTAAATAGCATAGATGATCGACTTTCAAAAGGTATTGTAGGTCATTATTACTTCGACTAAAATAAAAACGAGATAGCTAGAAATAGCTGAATATTATTTTCAAATTGCCAGATATGTATGTAATAGCATTTTTAACTTTCAAAATTGCTAGATCTAACCGAAGCTATCTAAATAGCTAAAATGGCCACACCGACTAGCCGAAGTCGGATGGGGCTGCCGTATTGGCGAATCTAGCTATAAACTATGTGAACATCTAGCTAAATCTAGCTAGCTACAAATTGGTCACATGCACAGTACTGTCGGAGTACCTATAAGAAAGCCGCCAACACTGTCGAAAAATCACCCGAACAAAACGCTGTTTTTGCCGAACAAACTGCAGTTTTTGCCGAGGGCACCTCGGCAGCCACCTGTGGAGCAGCCACCTGTCCAAGGAGACGCCACTGTCGCTGCTCCTCCTCCCAATCCACATTTCAGGGGGAGGTGAAGGTGGTGTCCGCTGGTGGCAGAGGCACGCTTGGAGGCTTCAGTCGGCGAGCGTTATGCCAAATCTTCTGAGGCGGAGAAGGTGTTGCAGGGACTGGAGGCGATAACCACATCCCAGTCCCGCTCCAGTCGATTGTCCAGTTTGCTGGCCTCACGCAACATCCGGCTTCAGGTGCTGGTGGCCATATTTTTGGGCAAACAATGCTGGGGAGGAGCAGTTGGATATGCGGACCGCGTTGCCAATTTTCCCAGATGTGGATCGGTCCCGGTGGGAGAACTGTGCAAATGCTTTGGACACATGGACTTCCAAATCGGGCCAGTGTTCCTGCGAGCTCAACACTCTCAGGTACGCTGGAATCCCTTCTTTTAGAGTCAAGGGAATACCCAAGGTGTGATGTACCCGGCTGCCTACCAACCTCCATTTGGCAAATTTCTTCGAACTGGGTAACATGGAGCATGTAGTCTATTTTTATTTATTTTTGATAATTTAAAATAAAGAATGGGCCATCTCGAACGATTTAACTGGGTATAACCCAACCCTAAGCTATCTTTGTAAATTCATTTTGTTGTGGGTTTTCACCAGACGTCCCTGCTTCTGTTGTCAGCATTTCCGTTTCCACCACTTTAATCGCGCCCCCGTTCTGATAGGGAACCATATCATCCACGTGACCATCCTCCATATGCTTTGGTGCAGGAAAATAAAGTCGCAAAATTCACAGGCATATCGTTTACCATCCTTGTCGGCCTTAAGATCAGGCATGTTATCCCTGCACAGAGGACACGCCAGTGATTCGCCTGCATGCCCGCTCGAAGGAGGCACCGAGTCCTTGCTTGTGTGCGCGTAAGTGAAAGGGAAAGGAACGCCTACCGGCATGAGCAAGCAGATGACGACCCAGTTTGAAGGCGGTGGGAAAGCCGGGTGTGTTGCACCTGTGGGCGGGAGAAAGATTACTCTAAGTGGAACTTGAAATGCGCAAATCATTGCTACTTACCATATGCCGTTGCAGACTCTGCTTGTGGACAAAGGACTTGTCGCTCGACGGGCACTTAAACGGGCGTCCTTTTTATGCGATTCCGTGTGCTCCTCCATGTCCTTGCGCGACAGGCGAGGCTCTTGATCTTTGGTGGCGCCCTTGTTCAATATTCTGATCGAAGATTTGGGTGCTTTGCTGGACGAACTCTCAGGCACAGTCTCCTCTTCGAGCTTAGCTATCAGATTGTGCACATCTTCCATTGACAATTCTAGGTTATTATAGGCCATGGACTTTGCCAATCTGCCGGCATAGGAGGAGCGCGCCAAAAATTTAAATTTAATTGTGCGCTTGCTCGCCCGTTGGGCCAGCAGAGTAATGGAGAGCGAGACGGCAACAATTTTATGCGAGCGGGATGCACGATTTTTTTGACGAAAAAAAAAAGGGACGAAATGTTCCGTTACTTTTGAACGGGATGCCAATAAGAGGGTGCGAGCGGGATGCAGGATGGCTCTTTAATTTGATTCGCTGGGAATGGGAATCTTGTACCGTTAACTTTTCTTTTGGCCTGTACCAAAATTTATTTGGTATTCAGTCAGAAAAGAATATTTCACGATGGCACACGTTCCAAACACCTTGCCCACCCAGCCGATTCAGACCGTCCAGCCAGGGGCACACGTTCCAAACACCTTGCCCACCCAGCCAATTCAGACCGTCCAGCCAGGGGCACAGTTCTTGCCACAACCAGTGCAGTATCCCTACTACCAGCCTCCATTTGCCTATTCCTGCCCTCCATTTCCCTATTACCAGCCCCCGATTGCCTATCCCTGCCCTCCATTTCCCTATTATCAGCCCCCATTTCCCTATGCCTACCCTCCAGCTTCAGCTCCATACCAGCCCCCAAACCCCAATCCTTACCCTCCTTATGCAGCTCCATACCAGCCCCCAAATCCCAATCCTTACCCTCCAGCTTCAGCTCCATACCAGCCCCCAAATACCAATCCTTACCCTCCAGCTTCAGCGTCATACCAGCCCCCAGATCCCAATCCTTACCCTCCAGCTTCAGCTTCATACCAGCCCCCAAATCCCAATCCTTACCCTCCAGATTCAGCTTCATACCAGCCCCCAGATCCCAATCCTTACCCTCCAGATTCAGCTCCATACCAGCCCCCAAATCCCAATCCTTACCCTCCAGATTCATCTCCATACCAGCCCCCAGATTCAATAACAGAGGATGAAGGTGAGTGAAACAAATAGCATAAAAAGCAGATAAATTACCTTCACCAGCAACACCCACCACCAGAGGAAGCAACACCACAACCAACACCAATATCACCAACCAAAGAAGAAGCAACACCACAACCACCAATAGCACCAACCATACAATCGAAAAACGATACCAAGTGCCACAAAAAAATTCGACCAAAATTCATAATTATTCATCTAACGTCTGAGCATCCGGGGCAGAAACTTCCCTGCCCCAGGTGCTCCAAACCATACAAAACCTGGCGTACTTTCAAAAATAGAGTCTGCTGCACTGAGAAGCTGCAGAAGCCAAAAAAAAGAAGGCACAGTATATCACTACGTATCGAAACACTTTCCTGAAGGACCACTTAAGGAATGGATGAAGGAGTGGGTGAGGATGTAAGTAAAATACTAATACATTACTTGACATATACATTTATTACTTATATCCCACAGGCCGGGCCCAGCTACCACCCCGAAATAATACCCAGAGGGTATGGGTTTCGTCTGATCTAAATTAAACTTGGCAGAATTGTGCAGCATCTATCATCGCTCAGTAACATGTTTGGATGCGATAGCAATAAAAACAAAAAAGTTTTTCTCACAAAGATTTTTTTAGACCGATCTTTTGTATGGGAGCTATACTATATATAGTTGTCCGATTTCGACAAGTGTTGGTGAAATTATGTAAAATCATTAAAAACTTATAAATACGAGCGTTGGGAGCGATAGCATTGAAAACAAAAAAGTTTTTCTCACTAAAACTAGTTTTTCAACCGATCGTTCCTATGACAGCTATATGCTATAGTCATCCGATCCGGCTGGTTCCGACAAATGTGCAGCGTATTTATACCAAAAGACTTCGTGCAAAGTTTGGTTAAGATAGCTTTAAAACTGACGGAGGAGATAGCATAGAAACAGACGGACAGACGGACGACTCAGCTCGTCATGCTGATCAAGAATACCCCCTCTCCAAGGGTATAAATTCGTTGCTAATTTTTGCAGAGGTCGTGCGCATTTGCACGGTATGCCCCCTGATAGGTAATAATATTAGATAATTTTCCTAATTTTCCCAACCAATTCGTCCCCACAGTTTTCCTGCAAATTAATTTTAAAGTTTCCCTACATTAATGCCCAACATTAATGATGGCTACCAGTGACCGCTGTATGACCTTAAATATCGCTGCTATTTCTCGCAGAGGTCGTGCGCATTTGCACGGTATGCCCCCTGTTAGGTAATAATATTAGATAATTTTCCTATTTTTCCCAACCAATTCGTCCCCACAGTTTTCCTGCAAATTAATTTTAAAGTTTCCCTACATGAATGCCCTACATTAATGATGGCTACCAGTGACCGCTGTATGACCTTAAATATCGCTGCTATTTCTCGCAGAGGTCGTGCGCATTTGCACGGTATGCCCCCTGATAGGTAATAATATTAGATAATTTTCCTATTTTTCCCAACCAATTCGTCCCCACAGTTTTCCTGCAAATTAATTTTAAAGTTTCCCTACATGAATGCCCCTACATTAATGATGGCTACCAGTGACCGCTGTATGACCTTAAATATCGCTGCTATTTCTCGCAGAGGTCGTGCGCATTTGCACGGTATGCCCCCTGTTAGGTAATAATATTAGATAATTTTCCTATTTTTCCCAACCAATTCGTCCCCACAGTTTTCCTGCAAATTAATTTTAAAGTTTCCCTACATGAATGCCCTACATTAATGATGGCTACCAGTGACCGCTGTATGACCTTAAATATCGCTGCTATTTCTCGCAGAGGTCGTGCGCATTTGCACGGTATGCCCCCTGATAGGTAATAATATTAGTTAATTTTCCTAATTTTCCCAACCAATTCGTCCCCACAGTTTTCCAGCAAATTAATTTTAAAGTTTCACCTACTTAAGTGTTCGTGATGGTGAAAGAAAATTGGCTCACGCGCGCATCTCTTCGTGTATTTCTGTCTATGTGGCAGCTTTGCCATCCTCCGTTATTTATTAACGGCGCCCAGTGGCCGGTCTGTCTGATTTAACTTTGCAAAAATAAAAAATTCACGGTTTGGTTGTTTTTTGGCCGCATTCACTTAATTTATTAAAGGGATTTGGAATTATTGGTATTATTTTAGTTTTTACAGTGGTACAAAGTCTAACAATTTTTTTTATTTCTGATAAATTGTTTTTTGTTTTTGGTTTCAAATGTCATGTTTGGGAACGCATAAAGAGCAGACGGAAATTCGGAGGTTATTTTTTGAAGAGGCTTCAATTTTAAAGAAAACTGAATTTAAAAAATTATTTTTTGTTTTAAATAGTTGATTTTTTGGCGTTTTATTGAAGTACTACTTTTGTACCATAATTTCCAACTTTGATGGACTGTAAAAAATGCATCCACGTTAGTCTACGCTTATACAGTGAACATTTTTGTGAAAAACATATTTCGATATACAGGAGAAAAATATGGGCTTGCGCATTTTAGCATCTTGCAAGTATGAGCGAATTGATATACTTGAATAAATTATTTTTGAGAGGAAATTTAACCAACTTTGCTTGTGCACGAGCAGCGAACCAGTTTGCCTAGCAAAAATATTAACTTTTGAACGGAAAAAGATATTTAAAAAAATTCCAAAGGGAAGTTGATAGACAATTTCAGTAGCTTTAAAATGAGATTAAGCCACCAGTGAAGTTGGCTTTTTAAAAAAAATTGTTTAATTTTATATAGATATACAACTTAAAAAAATAACCAGACTCAAATCCGAATTTCCGTCTGCTCTTTATGCGATCCCAAACATGACATTTGAAACCAAAAACAAAAAACAATTTATCAGTTTGGAAAATTGTTAGACTTTGTACCACTGTAAAAATTAAAATAATACCAATAATTCCAAATCCCTTAAATAAATTAAGTGAATGCGGCCAAAAATCAACCAAACCGTGAATTTTTTATTTTTGCAAAGTTAAATCAGACAGACCGGCCACTGTGCGCCGTTAATAAATAACGGAGGATGGCAAAGCTGCCACATAGACAGAAACACACGAAGAGATGCGCGCGTGAGCCAATTTTCTTTCACCATCACGAACACTTAAGTAGGTGAAACTTTAAAATTAATTTGCTGGAAAACTGTGGGGACGAATTGGTTGGGAAAAATAGGAAAATTATCTAATATTATTACCTATCAGGGGGCATACCGTGCAAATGCGCAAGACCTCTGCGAGAAATAGCAGCGATATTTAAGGTCATACAGCGGTCACTGGTAGTCATCATTAATGTAGGGCATTCATGTAGGGAAACTTTAAAATTAATTTGCAGGAAAACTGTGGGGACGAATTGGTTGGGAAAATTAGGAAAATTATCTAATATTATTACCTATCAGGGGGCATACCGTGCAAATGCGCACGACCTCTGCGAGAAATAGCAGCGATATTTAAGGTCATACTGCGGTCACTGGTAGCCATCATTAATGTAGGGCATTAATGTAGGGAAACTTTAAAATTAATTTGCAGGAAAACTGTGGGGACGAATTGGTTGGGAAAAATAGGAAAATTAACTAATATTATTATCTATCAGGGGGCATACCGTGCAAATGCGCACGACCTCTGCGAGAAATAGCAACGATATTTAAGGTCATACTGCGGTCACTGGTAGCCATCATTAATGTAGGGCATTCATGTAGGGAAACTTTAAAATTAGTTTGCAGGAAAACTGTGGGGACGAATTGGTTGGGAAAATTAGGAAAATTATCTAATATTATTACCTATCAGGGGGCATACCGTGCAAATGCGCACGACCTCTGCGAGAAATAGCAACGATATTTAAGGTCATACTGCGGTCACTGGTAGCCATCATTAATGTAGGGCATTCATGTAGGGAAACTTTAAAATTAGTTTGCAGGAAAACTGTGGACGAATTGGTTGGGAAAATTAGGAAAATTAACTAATATTATTACCTATCAGGGGGCATACCGTGCAAATGCGCAAGGTCATACAGCGGTCACTGGTAGCCATCATTAATGTAGGGCATTCATGTAGGGAAACTTTAAAATTAATTTGCAGGAAAACTGTGGGGACGAATTGGTTGGGAAAAATAGGAAAATTAACTAATATTATTATCTATCAGGGGGCATACCGTGCAAATGCGCACGACCTCTGCGAGAAATAGCAACGATATTTAAGGTCATACTGCGGTCACTGGTAGCCATCATTAATGTAGGGCATTCATGTAGGGAAACTTTAAAATTAATTTGCAGGAAAACTGTGGGGACGAATTGGTTGGGAAAATTAGGAAAATTATCTAATATTATTACCTATCAGGGGGCATACCGTGCAAATGCGCACGACCTCTGCAAAAATTAGCAACGAATTTGGGTAGCTCGGTCACACTCAACTCGTTTGAACTGTTAGCCTTATCAGTAACAAATACTCGGCCGAGGTTTGATCACTGATAAAGGATTTTTTCAGAAACTGTGGGAACGATTTTGATAAATGATGACTTAAAATAATCTTGAATATGTCTTCTTTACGTGAATATACCGTGCTTTGCTGCACGACCTCTGAGAGAGGAGTTATTAATTTAAGTTTGTAAACTAAATTTTTTTTGGCAAATTTTGTATAGCAAACAATAGTTTACGCTTTTCTGAACATTTGATGATATTTAATATGTCTCAATCGGTTAAGTAGTTAAGCCCCATACGGACATCAGAAGTAGCGAGAAGTTTCATACAAAAATTGAGGGAAGAAGAAGCAGAAGTTACAACTTTGCCTCTTGAACTTTGTGCATGTACGTAGGTACGAAGTTGAAAGTTGCACTTAACAGACAATGTTGCACTTAGCAGCACATTTGTGGATACTATGTAAGATAGCTGTGGGCCTTAGTGTGCTTTGACCAGCTGAAGCAGCATTGAGAATGCACCATGTTAAGCCACTCTGCTTCTACCTGCATCGATCAGCTGGACTGCTTCTAGCTAAAGTGATTTAAAAGGAAAATAAAAACAAGAACATGGGAAAAAAACAAAAGCAAAAAAATCGTTTGAAAGTGTTTTTGCATGACAAAAAATGTTTTTTATTATGGCGGTGAAAGAGCGAGTTGTAATTTTTTATCTTTTCCACCCCAAGCACTCGTACTTTAAATTTGTGAACAAGGCTTGGGGAGAAGTGGCCGAGCTCTTACAAAAAATTAACTTGGCATCAAAACAAAATACAAATGATCGAGCAGTGTGACCCACCGCCAATTAAATAAAAAATATCAAAAACATATTTTTTGGCGTTATTTTTTCTTAAGTCTGGTTACACTGCTCTTAGGTTCCACGGCGACGAAACATGAGGTGAAGTTAGCCAAATTACGCACTTCGGATGTCCGTACGGGCCTTTAGTGAGTAAACTTAAAAACAAAAAAATTATTTTTGTTCCATATTCCACCGTTCCAATTCGTTGCTAAAAAGTCGTTGCTATTTTGACGCACATGCAAGATATACACTTCCCCGAACGGGATTGTTGTAACAGCGGGACAACTTTGTATTGGGGAATACAATCGTTGGCAAGCAGAGGATTACGAATAGTAAGTAAAGTCAGTGATACTTTTTTCTTAGTGACAAATTTTTCCGCAAATCGCTAGTGTGTTAGAAAGTGTTTTGAAACTGTAAAAAAATTCACATTTTGCACTTTTATTGCAAAAAAGGGGAGCTCAAATGGAAACAAAAATTAATGATTCTATACAAGTTTGACACTCTGAACCCGAATCTGGTTATATGAAATCAAAATCTTTAATGGATTAGCTCTAAATTTTAATTAAAATGCGGAAAATTTATAATTTTACCCCTTTTTGGTACATTTGAATCTCGTAGAAATCCGACTATTTTGAAAACTATTTTTTCTTGATAATATCAAATCAATAATATCATCAAACATAAAGTACACAAGGAATAAACAAAATCTGTTTAATCGGCCACAATATAAGGAGTTTTTCGATTTAATAATAGTGTAGTTGTTAAGCTTGGATAATGAAAAATATGAGAAAGGGCGGGACACTCCCTCAAATTTGAAAAGATATATTTAGTTTCATGTGAATTTTGGATTATAAAGCGTTTTTCTTAAAAATCCAACCGATTCTGCTGAATTTTCTCACCCATTTACAAAATAGCATAAAAATCAGTAATTTTTTGCGGATTGATCATGAACTTATAACCTATCAATTGATTCAAAATCAGCTGATTTCATACTAGATTCGCATGTACTAAAAAGGGGTTAAATTAGCCATTTTCTGCTTTTTAATTTAAGTTTGCAGCTAATCCATGGAAGATATGGAGTTTATATAACCAGACTCAGCATGTGAAACTGTCTAGAATCATTAATTTATACATATTTCCATTTGAGCTCCTGTACCTGTAAAGTTTAGCAATTCTTTGTTTTATATTTTTATTTGTATTGCTATTTATCAAATCTTTATGGTAATCAGAACTCATTATAAAATTTAACCCAAATGAAAGAAGTTTGGAAATATCTCAATTTTTGACCCGTAATTTCCAAATTTCGATATATGTTTTGGTCCCTTCAATCTAAACCTCTTATTTGCCAAGTCTGCGCTTTCGTAAATACTCAAATAATACTTTCTTTTCTTTTTAAATAGATTCTTAATGTGGAAAAATGCAAACGGCCGGACCGATTGCTATGACGCCATACAAAAGGTTGCTGACGAGATGCAAAATCCCGAAGCAACAATAGTTATTTTTGATGAGCTTTTTGCCTATAAAAAGGAACGTCATACAGTAAAATTGTTTACAATTTTTGCTTATGACATTATTGAAAATAATTCGGTACTTGTCTACTGTGGCGCCAGGTGTAATATTTTGAATGTACGGAATTTACAAGGCTGGAATGCCACAACAATGGGAGAAATATTGCAAAGATTTCTGGCCATCCTTGATGGTAAGGATAAACATGTTGGGGCAATTATGTCCGACAAAAGCACCGCAAATGTAAAAATGGTTAGAACACTGTTCAGCGAAGATAATTCTCCGCTTTGGATATATGATTTTAGCCATTTGTTAAAATTGCTAAAAAAAAATTATGCATATCTTAGCACCCTAATAAGTGATATTCATACGGAAACTTATGAAAGAGATCGCTATATTGATCAATTAGCTAGTTTTAAAGATGAATTGTGTAATTCAAGACCTGAAGACGTTGGGTTCAAACAATCTTAAATATTCCGTTTGTTAGCTAAACATTTGAGCTCTCTGTCCCTCCTAACGGGGTATGTGTTCAATTCAAAGCCAGACTTAAACCAATTGAAACTTGGCAAAGCAAACAGTGATAAGCTGGAAGAATATGGAGACATTTTCCAATTATTAACAAATATTCCTGGCATTGTGCAAGATTGCAATATCACTGATATGTATGTAGCAATAAATGAAAAATTGTGCTTAAGCTGAAGGTGCGAGACTTGACCTAGTCGTCTCCCTTCGATTAACACAGAATCTAATTCCGGTCAAAAGCTGTCCGGTTTACCTAAAAAATTTTTCTCCAGCTCGTACGCCGTTTTGCAAACGGATCAGGTGTTGGCATTGGCAAAAAAATATATATTGAGTTGTTAGGGATGGGGGTTAAATCGATTATAATAGGATAATATTAGTGATAGTTCGATAGATTAACATATAGGTGTAAGGGAGGATTGTATTAGCAAGCAGTGTGGATAGGGTAACCCAAGAGGGGAAGGGAAATTCTGCTAAGGAGGGGAAAACGCCACCAGTCGGCAGTTACTCAAAATGTATACGACTGGGTAGTGCTATCCCACTCACTAGGTTTCTGGGGAAGATCGGGGGGCGAGGAAAGATCTAATTAGGTATTAGACGTCTTACTCACACTAAGGTAACCAGAAGGGCTTGGCCTTGGCCTTGAATTAGAGCGATGAACCCGCAATTCGAAATTGGGTTACATTGCGGGATTAAGGAAAGGCGGACAAGATTATAAAGGGGACTCAAAAGCCTAACTCGAGGGCAGTACAAACTGGCAGGCCAAACAAGCGGATCAGCGGAGTCTAAATTTTCGTTCAAAAAAAAAAAAAGGAAACAAAAAAATTAAAGTTCGCGAGAGAGAATGCAGCCATTTGGGAAGAAATTTAAATTTTTATACATATGTGCAAAATTATACACAATTTTAAAAGTGAGTGAGAGTGGGTAAAGGAAATATATATGGTTTTTATATAAAACTTTAAAATTTTCAGCGTGGTCAGACGGCTAGACTGGCCACGTCCCTTTTTTCTGGCACCAGCCAATGTCAAATCATCCTCAAATCACCATCAGCCAAATCATTCCGCTTGCAACGAGTTGGTCCCGGAGGAAATTTGTCACCCGATCCGAGAGGATACTAATATAAAACAGAGTGAGTCCGTTCCATGCCTCTGAGAGAAAACGTCCTGGTGAAGGCCGTATTTGTACACCAGAATTCGACCAACAAATATTTTTATTATTAGCTCCAACACTGAGCTGACCGCTTAAGCCCAGTAAGGCAAAGAAAAAATTTAAATAAATTTATATAAGGCAACAGAAAAAAAACAAGAAAATCACATATTTATACATATTTAACGATATGGCCATTTATTCCTAAACTTTCATTAAAGTCTCATGAACCATTCAACATATATATTTACATCTAGTAGAAAAAAATTTATTCGCATATAAAACGAATACTTATATACATATATACTTTTATTTATTTATATTTATCTACCCACATTACATTTAAATCTAAATTTTGCTTGTAATTGTCCATCGTTCTTCGTTCTCCGGTCCGGGATAGTGCTAGCCTCGAATGTCGAAAGGAGGCGTATCTTTTCGTTTCGAAAATCGTACCTTTATTTTGTGCCCTGTCCCCCAAACCGTCCCTTGGAGCTCCATCAGGATAGGTAGGATTTTGATCTGTAAATTGGAAAAAAATTAGAGATAAACAAGAATAATAAAATATATTTTTTGTGAAAACATACGCACCTTTGCGAGAAATTTCCCCGAGGATATCTATCTTTAACCGTGGTATGAAGTGCTGAAGGGCAAATAGTAAATTATTAAAATTTAGAGTAAAGAAAGTTTTTGATTAGAAAATATTAGTTGAAGCGTGTTATTATTATGCAAGAGAATTTTGTTAGAATTTTAAGAAATACATAAATGTTAAAATTGTTTAAAAAAATGATGGGTTAATTTTATAGGCCAGGGGAGGGATGTGCGACGCTAGCCTGGATTAGACGATTAAAAATCCTGGTGTTGAAATGGGTGATGTTCTCCAGATCCGAGAAGGAGCATCACAGGAAGGGTGGGAGCGCGGTGACAGATCCATCTGTGTCGCCAGCCTGGGATCTTTTTTTTTTCCTTTTGTTATTGATGTCAGTTGTTTCGATTTGCTTTTTTTTTGTTTGTATTTTTTTTGTTTTAGTGATGAGGTTATTGTCGTTCGGATTGTGTGAACTGCGGGCAGGGAAGAACCCCTCCTTGGAGATGAGCTGAGCCAGCCGGCAATTGCCCCGATGTAAAAGCAGTTTCTTAACACAGGAAGAGAATTCGGTGAGTAATATTTTATTATTTTAAAAACGCTTGACATGTTCAAATAAGAATGACTCAGTACCCGCCTTATTAATTTTATTTTTTTATTAATAATATTTTTGTATTTAATTAATAGATGAATGACATGTCCACATTAAGCTGGTCCACACGCATGAAAGCCTTCTGGTTTTCTACACGATGGGCAATCTGGTCACATTGGTCGAGTGCGGGTGTAAACATGAAATTTGGCTAATTTAATAAATATAAAAGAATGCAACTTCAACTGTTACGCTCCTATGCGAGTAGAGCTCCGAGGGAGCACTATGCCAGTAGCAGCATTAAAATCTATCGCAAAACTAAGACGGCAGGACTAAAATCCAGATCGGCGAAAAACCTCGAGCCGGCAGTAGCCGCATCTGAAGAGTACATGGAGAATCTGGTAAAGATTCAAATGATCTCACAAAATTTGCATAGACAAATCTTTCCACAATCACCAAGATCCCAAACCGATCCGGCTCAGGCCCAGAAGTACCAGAAGGAGCTTCGCAAACATGGCATAGACATAGATGGCAACATCTCTCCCTTAGAGAAAATGGTCCTAAAACTACCGAAACTGAGAGGTGCCAACATTGAAGAGCATTTCCATAATATAGCCAAGGAGCAGGTACAACCCTACGAGGATTTATTGTTACCTTTAGTGGAATGTCCGCAGCTGCCTAATAAACCCAAACGTTGGGCTTTCCTGTCGGGTTGGACTGCTTATGATCCAAAAGGAGAGGCCGAACCCAACCCAGTGGATCAACCGTTGGAGAAAGGTCTGATACTTGATGTGGAGGTGTGCGTCAGTGCGGGACAGACACCGGTATTGGCCACAGCCGTAAGCACAAAGAGATGGTATTCCTGGGTTAGCCCCAAGTTGACCAAACATCGTTTGGATATCCCTACTATAGACGAGACCTGTGATGGTGATGTGAATACCGAGAGACCTCACCATTTGCCGCATGAGCTAATTCCCTTGGGTAGGAATGGCGAACCTGGTCTGGTGGTGGGTCACAATGTTTCCTATGATCGTGCCCGATTAAGGGAGCAGTATTTGCTTGAGGATACACAGACACGCTTTGTGGACACCATGTCCCTGCATATGTGTGTAAGTGGAGTGACCAGCTATCAAAGGGCTTTGCTTAAATCCAAAAAGGAACCGGCTCCGGAGGATTTAGATTGGCTAGAGCAGAGTTCGCTCAATAGCCTGGTGGAAGTACATCGCTTGTATTGTGGCGGTCCGGCTCTCTCCAAAGAGCCACGAAATATATTTGTGGAGGGCACGCTGGAGCAAGTGCGTCAAAATTTTCAATCCCTCGTCGAGTACTGTGCCAATGATGTGGAGGCCACTTATCGCATACTCCACCAGCTGTATCCACTATATGCCCAAAGATTTCCGCATCCTGCCTCTTTGGCTGGCATGCTAGAGATGGGTTCGGCTTACCTGCCGGTCAATTCCAACTGGGAACGCTATATACGCGAATCTCAGTTGACCTATGAGGACTTGAGCATAGAAGCCAAATATCATTTGGGTCGTCGGGCTGAAGAGGCTTGTTCCTTGCTTCATAATGAGGAGTACAGGAAACATCTTTGGCTCTGGGATGAGGATTGGTCTGTGCAGGCTTTGAAAATGAAACAGAAACCTAAAGGTAAAAAGTTGAGCCCACCAACGGAGCGGCCTGAGGAGGAGGAGGAGCATACTGAAGTGCCGTTTCAGGCCAAGTTTCAGCATTTGTATGACCAGCGTAGCTTGCTCCCATTACGTCGTCCTTTACTGCCCGGTTATCCGCAATGGTATCGCAAGCTATGCCGAAAGCCTCCCAATAGCTACCAGCAGATGGAAGAGGAGGAGGAGCAGTGGACTCCGGGCGCCAGTGAGATCAGTACGGGCATGCAGATAGCCCCCAAGCTACTCTCACTTTGCTGGGAGGGCTATCCCCTGCATTATCTCAAAGAACATGGTTGGGGTTTTCTTGTGCCCTTTCGTAGTGATAAACAAGAATCTGGGCAGCTACCCTTAGAGCATCTTTTGAGCCGTTGTCCCGTGCCGGAATTTGCACGTCAGCGTGCGGGCGCAGAGGAAGCTCATTTGGCCCTAGAGACGCTTCCGTCGGACCTAGATGAACATCTAAGCAAAAAGGAATACTTTAAGAAGCTCTCCCAGAGGCAACAGAGATTGGAAGCTCAGTATAAAGGTAACTAGAGAGCAACTGCCTCCAGGCCCATATTCATATTCGACTCTTTTAGGTTCTGGTGTCTGGTGCAATCAGGTGCTGGAGGATTCCTGCTTCTTTCTCAAGTTGCCGCATAAAAATGGACCCTCCTATCGTGTGGGAAATCCCTTATCCAAGGATTTTCTTAACAAATTCTCGGAGAATGTTTTAAGTAGCGGACATGACTCATGCCAGGCGGCAGCTCGTGTGATTGAGATTGCGCGTATGACCTCCTACTGGCGTAACAATCGAGATCGGATCATGGGACAAATGGTGGTCTGGCTACCAGATGGCTCATTTGGTGCCATTTGCCCACAGGTGGTCGCTTGTGGCACCCTAACACGTCGTGCCATGGAGCCTACCTGGATGACCGCCTCCAATTCGCGACCCAATCGTTTGGGTTCCGAGCTGCGAGCCATGGTTCAAGCTCCACCTGGTTATAAACTGGTTGGAGCCGATGTTGATTCGCAGGAATTGTGGATAGCCTCAGTGCTGGGTGATGCTTATGCTTGTGGTCAGCATGGAGCCACACCCCTAGGCTGGATGACTTTAAGTGGCAGCAAGTCTAATGGCAGTGATATGCACTCTATTACCGCCAAAGCGGTGGGCATTTCCCGTGACCATGCCAAGGTCATCAACTATGCAAGAATCTATGGAGCTGGCCAACAATTTGCGGAGACTCTGCTCAGGCAATTCAATCCCACATTTAGTGCCTCCGAAGCCAAGGCCAAGGCCATGAAAATGTTTGCCATCACCAAGGGAAAGAGAATTTATAGCCTGCGGGAGGAGTTTCATGATGAACTAGAGGATAGACCGTAAGTTTTTCTATTTTCGAACTAGAGTGTTCCCTTCATCCCATAACAATTTATATTTAGTTACTCCGGCTATGAGGCTACACGCTTGGCCACTCAACGGAATCGCACCTTAGGCGAAGTCTTCCATCGTCCCAAATGGCAGGGTGGCACTGAAAGTGCCATGTTCAATCGTCTGGAAGAGATAGCCACCCAAGCCCAGCCTCAAACACCATTCCTGGGCGGCCGCCTAAGTCGCGCACTGGAAACCGGCGAGCAGGAGCAACGTTTTCTGCCCACCCGCATCAATTGGGTTGTTCAAAGTGGAGCCGTCGATTTTCTTCATCTCATGCTGGTGAGCATGCGCTGGCTGATGGGGCCCCATGCTCGATTCTGTTTAAGTTTTCATGATGAATTGCGCTATCTGGTGCGAGAAGAGTTGGCTCCCAAAGCAGCTTTGGCCATGCATATAACAAATTTGCTAACACGTTCGTTTTGCGCCTCTCGCATTGGCCTACACGATCTGCCTATGTCAGTGGCATTTTTCTCCTCTGTCGAGGTAGACACGGTGTTGCGCAAAGAATGCTCCATGGACTGTCAGACACCTTCAAATCCGCATGGCTTGCGTATTGGGTATGGTATACAGCCAGGACAAAGTCTAACTATAGGTCAGGCTATTGAAATGGCGGGCGGTAATGATCTAAATAAGTGGGAATGGATTAAGCAAATGAAGAGTTAAAGAGGACAGAAAATTCCTTTCGTCACAGTTTTTCATATAAATAGTAACACTTCCTGAAAGCTCACAAGCATCAAAGCAAAGCCAAGGTGTTTCTAACTATCTGAAATACTGTGACGAAAGGAACATATTTCCGTTCTGAGTACGGGCCTTTAGGTTAAAAACCCATTATTTGCACTTAATAATTGTTGAAATTTAAAGAATTGACTACAAATTTCCAATTTGTATAACAGGTATTATACAGGTATAGGTATTTCCTACACATAAGTCATAGAGTACAATATCCCAAAGACATTAAATAAACTTCAAGTCCAAAAGTTGCCTAATTTTTCAAACAAAATTGCTAGAAGTAGCTTAAACTAAAAAAGAAGCAGCTAAAAAAGTTTGCCCAGTTTCAATACATAAGAAAAATAATTGTATTTCGCGTACAAACTTAAAATAAATGCTTTTCAAGCTATTAAGACTAAAGAATACTTAAAATAAGATCGAAAATTAGTCAAAATCTCAGTTTTTTTTAGCACAAAGATACTGTCAATGGATCGATTCTAGCCAAACATTTGCTGAGTTCAGTACTTGTGGCGGTCCCAGTTCATCCTGTTCCAATTGCAATTCATCCAGCTCCCATCATAAATCCAGTCCATCTATCTGGTTCGATGCTCCTGCCTTATATATATATCAAATCTCTCACTCACACACAGACTTAACTCCCCGCCACTGTGTTTCACTCATTCTTATCGGCAACACGCTGTCTCCAATAAACCGAACTTAAACCTAATCTGTGTTTTTAAACTGAATAGTTAACGTGGCTTAGCCCACTTACTGAACTTAACGGAGCCATATATTGCTTTGGAAATAACTCGGCTAATATTCAGACCTGTTCCCGTTTCCGAACTCGCTTGATCGGATGTGGTAAATGCTATGGTTTCTAAGAAACGAATTTAAAAATCGAATCTTTTTGATCGAATTAGGGTCGAATAAATTAAATTGTGGGCTTGAGGATAAAGCCGAAAGTCAGAAATTTTAGCAGTTCCGATTCCACATGGTTTGATCGAAATCGAAGTAGAGAACATGCCTTATTGAACAAATAATAAAAAAAATTAATAAACATACCGCTCAAAAAATCCGACTCCTATTTGCCAAAGCTTACTTAATCCCCTCGGTATTTTGTGGGGTAGAAGTCTTTGCAAAATGTGATACTTTTAGCTTTAATAGAATGAATGTCCTTTTTAATAATGTTGCGAGGTATGTATTCAACATTAGACCAAGGAATCCTTGAATCCATGACTTTGCAAACCAATTATTTAATTTGGCCCTAAAATCTTTTATATCCTTAAAGGTCCTAACCATGTTTCACAAAATAATTTATACTAAGGAACCGTCCTACCTTTTCTGTATGTTAAGCTTTAGTGCGTCACAAAGGACAAGAAATCTAATTTGTTCTAAGACCAGGCTAAACATTTCTGATACACAATTCATTATCCATGCCGTTCTACTCTGGAACCAACTTCCTTATATCTTTAAAACAATTACTAGCGCATCTCTTTTTAAGGCAAAATTTCTGGTCACCTAAACACCACATAAAAATTTAAAAAAATGTACCAATTAATTATTAAAATTGTCCGGATGTTTGTAAGGCACAGAAGGAAGCATCTCCGACCACATAAAGTATATATATTCTTGATCAGCATGACGAGCTGAGTTGGTATAGCCATGTCCGTCTGTCCGCCTGTTTCTATGCTATCTCCTCCGTCAGTTTTAAAGCTATCTTAACCAAACTTTGCATCAAGTCTTTTAGTGCAAATACGCTGCACATTTTTCGGAACCGGCGGGATTGGATGCCTATAGCATATAGCTGCCATAGGAACGATCGGTTGAAAAACTTTTTTGGTTTGCAATGCTATCCCTCCCAAACCTTGAATTTATAAGTTTGCTATGATTTCACATAATTTCACCAAGATTTATCCATATCGGACAACTATATTGTATAGCTGCCATACAAAAGATAGGTCTGAAAAAAAGTCTTAGTGATCGGATGAACATATCGAATAGCTACTATAAAACAAACTGGCAGGCATATATCATGCTCTAAGGGTATATAAACATCGGTCGAGCCGAAGTTAGCTTCCCTCTATTTTTTTTTCAGTCTTAGATTTTAAATTTAATAGTCTACAGTTTCGCAATCAAAAAAGAAATGTTCAAATTTTTAATATTATGTAATTTTTAAATATAAATATATAAAATATTGGAAAAGTTAAAATTTCCATAAATCCATTGACCGACACCTCCTATTTACCCGTCTTTAATTGCCAACTATTAAATCTTCATGATAATCCGAACTAATCATAATGTTGTGTATATCCAGATTCTTTGGAATGTGTGATCTTGACCCGTTAATTTACCTATAGTTCAAAAGTTCTTTGCTTTCCTGTATACAACAGAGTTTCTGTTCCAGATTATGGTAGTATTCTGTATTCTTGAGTTTGCATAACGATTTATAAATAGAAACGGCGACTCTGTATTTGTTTCCCATGTCAGTGCTATTGTCTCTTCAGAGACTCCAGGAGTAGGGCTAATTCACTGATTTGGATTATATTGATTCAGTTGCAAGTCAATTTGTTTCATTAGGCTATTTAGAGACTCCATTTCAGTTGTAATATTTCGGTTATTAAGACCTTTTTCAAGCTCCCTTCTGTATATATGTGCGCGCTTGTGGCTCCAAATGATGTTTTTTTTGTTTGCAGACTTAAGTAAATTTTAGACCGACTCCCTTTAGATAATTTGGAATCCGCGACTCCAAAGCGACATGCAGCTCTGGTTAGAGTCAGCCATGGTGATACCATTAAATAATACATCCATTATTTCACTTGCTTCTACAAATATACATATTTATTTATAAACTTTCATTTCATTTTGTAACATTCTTAAAAATATTAAAATATTCGTATGCCTAAAGAGAATGTTTAACACACACTTAAACACAATAATTTTACAATTTCTGGCCCAGCGTTTCGATCTCGTTAAGGAAATAGATCATATCCGACTCCTCGAGGCATGAATTTTGCAACACCAAACGGAAAAAGTTGGGCAATTGGCGCAAAGGTTGATATGTGATCATCATGGAACCTTTTTTAATCATCTGTTCTTTGATTTTGGGTGCCACCTTATGAAGTTTATCATAGAACTCCTGATTGCGCTCCATTTGCCTCAGACTGGGCGGAATGTACCAAAAACTGATATTGGTACACTCTGGATGCTCTAGCACCAACTCAAAACCGGGGCGTTCGCGCAATTTGGCTGTAAAATGTTTGGCCATGCGAAAAACCTGCTCTACATGCAACGTCAAGCCCTCGGTACCCTTTGCCTTCCACATAAACCAGAATTTAAAGACATCCGCGCGACGACCACACTGTATGTGCTTGTCACCCGTATCGAAGGAAGTGTCATAGAACTTATCCTTCTGGAACAGATACGTGGCATTGGTCGAATGGCATTGGCCCAAGATCTGCTGGTGACGTGTCAAGAAGGTTGAACATTGCTGAGAGGCAGACAACAATTTGTGAGGATTCCAGGTCACCGAATCAGCCCTATCAACGATATAGAACATTGGGTCAGGGATAACCTTCAATGAAATGTTACTCATACTCAACTCACCTTTCAATGCCCTGTAGCAAATGACGATATTTCTTGGACATGAGAGCCCCACCACCCCAGGCAGCATCGACATGCATCCACATGTTGTAATTGCGACACAATTCCGAAATGCCCACCAAATCATCGAAGGCTCCCAGCACAGTGGTTCCGGCTGTAGCAGAAACCATTAAAGGTTGCCAGTTGTTGTCCAGGCACAGTTGGATTTGCTGTTCCAGATCACTGAGACACATTTTACCCACATTATTGGTGGCAATCTTACGCACATGCTCGCTACCAAAACCCATGAACATGGCCAACTTCTCTACCGAATAATGGGCATCCTCTGATGTAAAAATTATCAAAGGCTTGGCACTGAAGAGTCCATTTTTCTGAAAGAATGGAGAAGAAAAGAGTTACTATTAATCAGAAAACCAGAAAGAATTGAGAATGAATGATATGTAATAAGCGTAAACGAATACAACAGTAAAAAAGTCGAGATTTAACAAGCACGCCCATATAAAACTGATGTTCCTCAAAGGCTTTTCAGTGGTTTAAAAACTCTTTATAAAATAAAAATGTATCGATTTATTGATTTTGTGAGTCTTGAGCCGGCTTAAAAGTGGTTCAGAGCCATATTTTTTAAGTTGTTTAAGAAATGAAGTCAAAGTCTGTCTGGAGTTGGAGATCTTACTGATACTGGACCGGGTTCGAAAATGCTATGGAAAGTGACAGTGAAAAGCTGCGCTGCACCAATTCTAACGAGAGTGTAAGTTAAAGACGGCTCTGCCTGACTTTCATATACCTATACCCGATACGGGGAAAAACAGTTTTAATAGAATTTCTGTGTTCCTCAGCTGGGAAAGCCAAAATTTTGAAACAAATTTGATCTGCGTGCAGAGATTAAAAGCATTTCAATTTTGGTTGGTGTATATCTTATAGACTCTGGTGTATATCTTATAGACGCTGTGATCTAGTTGTTCATACGGACGGGCTGGGTTTTATCGACTTGCTATGCTGATCAAGAATGTATGGGCGTTTCCAAATGACGTGACGTTACGTTTTTACGAAAATTGATTAATTTTTAAAAGGATTCTTTTTATATTTGCGAAGAATTTAAGCAGCCCTATAATCAGCAAAAACAATGACATCAATCGACCCTAAGGAGTTAAAGATATATGCAAAAATATATGCTGGAGTAACGTTACAAAAACAAAAGTGGGTTTTGACTTGTTTTAGAAAACTGCGAAACTTTGCGAATTGTGCAAAGCTTTTTGAATAAATCTTTTTTTAGTAGAACTTGATTTTTTTATTTTCCATAATACATTCATTTGTGCCAAGTTATCATAGGTGATACTTAGACGTAACGTTACGTAACTTAAGGGGGTGTTCTCGATGTAAAAATTTTATAGCTTGGAAATTTTTTAATATCGCCCCAAAAGGATTTTTTGAAATTCGAAATTCTTTAGAAAATATATCCTTTTCTGTCGACCAATGTCTTCGATAAAACAAACAATTTTCAAATTACTTCAAACTTTAAACGCATTTATCTCGAAACCACGATATTCGAACTGGCGGCCATGATATCAATCGACAGAATTGTCTCCATTCTGGTCTGACCCTCAGTCAGAATTTTAAGAAATTGTTACTATTTTTTTTTACACTAACTACACTTAACTTAAAAGGGCCCAAAATCAAGTTTAAATATTTCAATAGCCGCCATTTTGTCAAATAAAGTCACAAAATTTTTTTCGAGGGTCAGACCAGAATGGCATCTATCCTGATTAAAACCCCGCTTTTAGTTTTTATATCACACAACCTGGAGACGTGAAATCGTGGCCGCCAGCACTAAACCTTTTTTTTAGACCCCCCACTTTGACGGCCGATAACTTTTGGAACAGCCCTCGCATCGAACAAAATGAAAAAAACAGAATTGGAAAATCTCTTTGCGTTTTCAAATAAGATTTTTTTTAAAAAAGGTCCAAAAAACAGCTTCGACATGGAGAATACCCTCTTCAATTTCCTCATTATATTTATGTTGTTATACTCTGTACCGAAGGTACATAGAGTATATTAAGTTTGTGCAAAAGTATGTAACAGGGAGAAGGAATCATTTCCGACTATATAAAGTATATATATTCTTGATCAGCATCAACAGCCGAGTCGATATAGCCATGTCCGTCTGTCCGTCCGTCCGTCTGTCTGTCCGTCTGTCCGTCCGTCCGTATGAACAAACAGATCTCAGAGATGGTAAGAGATAGAGGTTTGACATGTATGGGACATATGTTTCTTATAGCTGCAGGCAGATCAAGTTTATTTTTAATTTTTGCCACGCCCCCTCCCGCCCCTGCAATTCGGAAAAAACGTTTTATCTCCTACAGTTTTGAAGATAGACGTTTCGTACCTTCTAGAGATAGTTAGTAATTAGCAAAATGTATCGATTTGCTGAAGAAAAGATAAAGATCGGATCAGCGGTTCTTAAGTTATGAGCAAACAAGTACATCGCCCTCGCCCCACCCCCTCCCACCCTTTCACAACTAACACCACAAAATCTTAGAGAGAGAGAGAGAGAGAGCGAGAGTGAGAGAGAGAGAAAAAGAGAGAGAGACTTTGAGATGAGCGCAGCACCAGCATTGCATTCAGCTTCTACTCCAGGTACAGAGTATGCTATAGTCGGGCTTGACCGACTTTCTCACTTGTTTTTGTTTTAATATAAAGCTAAAACATACAGTTAATTGCAATCACATGGTTTCTTATGATGTTAGTTGTAGAAACCAAATATCAATGCAATCTAAAGGCATTTTTAAATGGCGCCAAAAATTTCGAAATGGGTTATAATTAATTCTAACATTGCCCTTTTTTAGTTCAATTAGATTGTTCCTCCATGAAAATATGCTAGAAATTAGTGTTTTTAAGTACTTTTCATTTTTGGTCTAAGTGGACTTTTCTGTGGAAATGCCCATATATACTTTGTATGGTCGGAAATGTTTCCTTTTACCTGTTACATATATGTAGCTTTACTATATGTACGAGTAACGAGTATAAAGCACAATTTTCTTGCTCTTTATTAAATATACTTTATGTTGGCTTTGCGCCGACTTTGCTCTGCTCAAACGGAGAACGAGAGAAGCTTGGCTTTGGCCTGAGCTGTTCAAACCCACTAAAGTTGTGTATTTTAATCAATTTCAATAATCTAAAAAATCTCAATAAAATCGAACAAGATCACTAAAGTTTGTAGACAAATCGAGGAAAGAAAGTGTATAGAATGCGCATTGCGCAGGTCAGTTATACTTGACGTCATTAGGCTTTCCCTTTCACATCTCTTAGTAATATCATGACCTATGTATGACGAATAACTTCAATTCTCACTTTGATTGATTGACTATTTCATGCCCCTAGGGTAGAGAAGCAACAATTGCTTTGAGTTTCCGCATTTTGATTGACAAACATAACCAAACCCAATCCATATTTGTGAGTTTTAGAGATTAGATGATGGCCTTCAATTATGCTTGGCAGGTACTCACCTTGGACTCGGGCGCGTATTTGTAACGTGCACAGCTAATTGCATAACCATTTGCAATCGAGCCGCCGGGACAGAATATGCCATCGCCCTGACCCTGGTTGGGAAAGCCCACAATGCGTCGCATCTCCGCAAGCACTTCCTCTTCCATTAAGGTGAATATCGGGGCCACCTCGTATGTATACACACTAGGATTGAGAGCATCGGTGAGCCATTGTCCTATCTGAAAACGGATTCAATATTCAGTTATAATTTGTTGGGGGTAAGTCTTGTAAGTAGTAAGCCTACCAGAGCATAGGGATCCACACCCGAGTACAGTTGATTGATGAAATACGGATGTCCAGTCTTCACCGAAAACCGAATTGTCTCTCTCAGCAGTTCACGCAATTTGTCTTGCGATTCGCCCTTCTCGCGTAACTGGAAATCAAAGAGTTGTCGCAGCTCGGCAGGCTCATGCCACTCCACCACCTTGCTAGAGCGATTGGTGCCTTGGAACACAGCCAGCTTAATGATCTCATCCACACAGGCGCGAATAAAACTCTCTAAGTGAGTTGAGGGATGGCTGGCCACAAAGCTGGAGAGATCATCCTTGGTGTTGTTATTGTTATTGAAGTTATTATTGTGGGTATTGGCCAACATTCTGCGCGCCTTTTCGATATCAACTGAGCCCACGGAACCAGAAGCTGCGGAATCAGCAGATAACGGCGTGTTCGATGTCAACGCCTTGCCAATGCTTGCCATTGCCAATTCGGCATCGGGTGGGGATGTGGAAGCATTGTAAGGCTTATATATAGATTCCTTGAAGTGATGTATGGGAAAATTCTCACTGGCCAGCATTTTGTTGGCAAACCGAAAATTGTGTAATTTTTGTTGATTGGCTAAAAAAGCTAAATGATCACGATGGTAATCCTCCTGTCCTGGCACTGAACAATTCGCGGGCGAACTGAATGAACTTGTGCTGTTGTTGCTGCTTTTATAAAAGCTTGTTGACTTCCAACAGGTTGTCGACGCTCTCCAACCAACCAACGAACCGATGACGACGTCAACAATCTGAGATTCTGATGTTCGGTTCTGGTTCCCGTTGTTTTTATACTCTGTACCAAAGTATATTCAGTTTGTGCAAAAGTATGTAACAGGGAGAATTAAACATTTCCGATCCTACATGCACTTCTTATACTTGCAGGTAAATCAAGTTTGCTTAAAACCACCTCCAGCCTCCAAAAAACTTCATTTCTTCATACCTTCTAAGTAATCAAGTTTATTTATTGATCCACCAAAAGAATGGTAAATATCGGATGTACGAGCTATAAGGAAAATAAACAATTATGATGGGTAGATTCGGCCATAACAATTTGGATTTTTTTTTGCTATTTTGTGGTAACATATACACATTTTGGGGGCTACAGAGTATAATATAGTCGGGCTCGACCAACTTTCTTAATTTTTTAATTGGGGAAATGTAGCCAGTACACCTGTTCAACATCATTTGCTTTTGTATTTGGACATCTGTTGGTAGGTTTTATTGTAGCAAAGTTTTGGTGACCCCGACGGGATAGTATATTGTTCTCTTTCAAAAACCCGAAACAGAGAACAATAATACGATGTTAAAGAATGAAATAAATTTTTAAAAAACCACCAACATTTTTTTCGAAAGAAAAAAAAGTGTTGTCTTGGTTTATTAAAAAGTTATCTCAATTAAATGCGTACACTGTACATTGGACCGTACATTTCTCCATACGATTTTCAAAATGTGACGATCTTTGCACAACATGGCTCAAAAAATTCTGCATATTTTATAGAATATTTATCAAAAATCCAAAATCAGATATATTGAGGTTTGACGGCCTCGAGAAGGCTTTAAAAGTTCCAATTTTTCCTTAATTTAGTTTCTGAGCTGCTAGAAACGTCATAGCAGGCAGACTTAAAACTAGACAAAAAATTACTTTTTATATAAGGCAGGTACGGTCTACTGTACATGTTAAGTCCTTGAATCATTCCTTGTGTTTTACTTATAGAGATTTCGCAAAATTCGGATTAACTGAGCAGAATGTTTTTTAAATAGCAGTTCAAAAATGAAAACTTGTTAAAGTTATTAAACACTGTCATTTAGCATATGAATATATTTATATACCTAATAGTAAGTGATTTCAATACACAGAAACAAAATGACCAATCAAATGTAAAAGTGTTATAGCTGCCAAGACATTGGGAATTGCTAGCATTTAACAAATTCCAGAAAACCAATCAAAAACACAGGCCCGAATAGTTTTCTAGTAAATTTTTGTTTGTATATTACGCTACTTTGTATGTATGAATGTACAATGTAAATTATAAAATGAGATAATCTTTATATTGAATATATACAAATTTTCATATCACTGGACACGCTCACTTTGTCGTAGAAGTAGAAGTAGAAAGGCTTTTCAAAATTAGCTACATCTTCTTTAATTATAATAGTCTAATTTTACTGAGCACATCATACATTCCACATCATGAGTTAAATCCGAGACCGTAACTGTTATACCTTTTTTTTTATAAAAATTACAAAATAAGAATTATTTTAAAACTTTTTGGAAAAAATTTTAATTTTTATGTTTGTTTTTATACTCTGTACCAAAGGTACATAGAGTATATTAAGTTTGTGCAAAAGTATGTAACAGGGAGAAGGAATCATTTCCGACTATATAAAGTATATATATTCTTGATCAGCATCAACAGCCGAGTCGATATAGCCATGTCCGTCTGTCCGTCTGTCTGTCCGCCTGTCCGTCCGTCCGTATGAACAAACAGATCTCGGAGATGGTAAGAGATAGAGGTTTGACATGTATGGGACAAATGTTTCTTATAGCTGCAGGCAGATCAAGTTTATTTTCAATTTTGGCCACGCCCCCTCCGCCCCACAATTTTGAAAAAACGTTATATCTCCTACAGTTTCGAAGATAGATGATTTGAACCTTTTAGAGATAGTTAGTAATTGTATAGTAAAATATAATTAGTAAAATATATCGATTTGCCGAAGGAATGATGAAGATTGGATGAGCGGTTCTCAAGTTATGAGTAAATAAGTAATAAGTAATTCTAATTCAAATTACAAATATTTTTACATATGTGTGATAAAGTCACTCAAAGGTTACTACAACAAGGCCTAAGTTTTTCGGCGTCCATATTAAAACTTGGCAAGCGCACAACATTTTTTCAGGCTTTCTTACTCATATATATGTTAAAAATATTTGTAATTGGGCGCTTGGTTAAAAAGTTATTTGAGTTTACTTTTTATTTTAATTTTTATAATAATTTTTTTTGTTGATAACTCTTAGTTTTAATTTTTATGAATAAAAATTGTTTAATTTTTAAAACAAAATTAAATTTAAACAAAATCTTCTTTTTTTTTAAATTAAAAATATTTTAGTTCTGGCGCCTCCCCCGGTCCTTTAGTTTAAAAATTTTTTATAATTTGGAAAATTTGCAGTCCCTGGTTGAAATGCTCAAATTTTAATTAAAACTAAATAAAATCAAATCAAAATTATAAGTTTGATCTTCCCAAAATTTAGCAAATATAATATTTATGGCTCATTATGAGAATGTTAGATGTGCTCAGTGTAATTAAATAAAGTTAAAGTTAAAAATATAAAATGCACAGGACTATTTCCTGAATCAGACAATGAAATAATTTTCTTATCTAAGGGTCAAACCCAAAACCTCGAAAGCTTAGCGGTATCAAAACCCCAAATTAAATACCCCTAAAAAGAAGAAAATAAGTTTCATTAGAAGTGGTTTCTCTGTTTCATTACTCTGTACAATGTTTGAAAAAAAAATGTAATGTCGTTAGACAATTATTAAAAAATAAGTGAGAATAAAATAGACATTTTTAGAATTGATAAAGTACAACTTAAGATATTAAATAAGAAGTATTGTTTCCAATTTAGACTTTTCTTGAAAATTATTTTATAGTATAGTATTATTAGAAAAGATAATTTTTCTTTTGTTGTTCTTTTCTCGCTTGATATGATGATCATGTAAGAGAATTATGTAGAAATATACTTAGAATTACAATATAATTACTTCCATAATGACGATGCAGATGATTATGTGTGTGCAGATATCAATTATTTTGTGGTTTCTCTCTCATTAGCAAAAAAAATTAAATGCAAATTTATTGAATAATTTAAATAACTATTGTCTAAATTGCTCAACTGAAACGTGATACGTGATAGGTTAAGTCTATGTGCTTAGATGTTGGTCAAGATGGTTACTCTCTGGGAACTGATCTTGGGCAATGGCCTTGACATTAGTCAGTAAACATTGGCATGCACTTTCGGGTTGTTGTTTATTTTGATCTGTGTATCTCTCTCTCTCTCTCTTTCTCTATAAATAAAAACAAGACTACAGCTGAAATTTCCCAAATGTCTGCCATCTATTTAATACAATTAATCAAGGAAATTTCTCTCTGATGACGTATCGCGGGAGAACCCCTTCTCGAACATGAAAACATTCGGTGCTTCACCAATTAAACGATATGACGCATGCTCTTCTTGGAGTTATAAAAAAACGAGAGCAGCTGCAATTGGAGGCGTTTATAACCCTCCCTCGTTTGTAAACAAAATCATTTTATGAGCCTCACATATTTAAGTAAAATAATAACTTCAAATGCACAAACCTGTTACAGCAATGAACCCAAAAATTCAGGAAGCATTTTCAGCCAACCGCTTTCAATGACGTCGCTAAAGTCTCGAAAAGCGAAAGGAAACGGCACCAGAACAAAAAGTTGTTCGTTTTTATTTTAAATTAATTGCACACAAAAAATGCACAAGCAGCTCCAATTAGCAGTTCTTCCAACAATCGTTAGAGGCAATCCCCCTGAGGGTTTTCCTACTTGAACTAATTAATGATACATGTTAATGGCATTAAACTTAGGCTGGAAATGGTTTTGTGTGTGTGTATGTATTGTCTAAGAGCCTCTTGGTTAATGGCACAGTTCTGTCAGCTGGCAAGGTCAATGGGCCACATATGTAAAGGGCGTTCTATAGATCAACAAAGAAACAATTTCGTTAAAATGAATTGTAAATTCTTGAAGAACTTCATGTTGGCTGAATGGATTCTACAGGTATGCTTTCTCTGAGAAAACATTTAATTTGCAGCTTCAAGGTTGGACTATATAGCTTTATGTGACAGTCATAAGACTGAGCGTTTTAAATTGAGTTTTCTGATAGATAAAAAAAAAAAAAAAAGTTGAAGTCAGCTCTAAAAAGACTTTCACATACCCGTTATTTATTGGAAGAAATCCGAAAAGTAAGCAACATTTCTTTAACTCGGATATTTATTATCCGATTTTTCTAAAATTTTCAGGGATTTTAGATAATGCCAATATAAATTTAAGTTTTACATTTGAACTCGAATCTTAAAAAATGTGGGAGTTATTAAACATTTTTTATTGTGGGCGTGGAAAAAATTTGAAACAAACTTTATCTGCGTGCAATAGAAAACTACATGTCAAATTTGTTTCCTCAAGTTCTTCTAATCTCTGAGATCTAGAAAGACAGACAGACGAAGAATGCTATATCGACTCGACTGTAAGTGCTGATCAAGAATAAATATACTTTATATGGTCGGAAATGATTTCTTCTGCCTGCTACATACATGTCACCGCCAGCAATCGCCTGTTATTAATCCATTTCATTCTTCCGTACACCAAGACAACAAGTATTCTGTTAAAGTTTTAACAGAAGCGAAGGAAACATCTTTTAAAAGTGACTAGTCTTTAAAATCAAACATAAATATAACGAATTGTTCGGCCATTTAACAAATTAAATAACGCTTTTTTTCGTAAGCATAATATGCAATTATGTTGATTGCAGATCGGAGGATTACGATACTGTAATAGTTTTATAAGTTCTGAATAAACTGACTAAAGTTGTTCTGCGAACTAGGGATGTCGAAAATATTATCAATATATAGAAACATCAACATTTTTGTGCAAAACTACGAATATCATTATCATATATTTTTCCGATGCGATATATCAGAAATTAAATATTTTTGGTGATATATTTCGGAGATATTAATGTTGTAGCGTTCGGTCAAATAACTTTTTCTTGTGGTCTAGACATTTGAATCAAAATGTTTAAAAGTGATTTTTTTAAAGTTGTTGCCCAGAAAGCCTGTGCACTACTACGATAGAATCAGCAGTGTTTCTCCAACGCAGCGAGTATGCCAAATGGGGTAGTATACCGAAAATGATAATATAATGAGAGATGGCTTTTAGTAATAGGCCTCCCCCCATGAAGTGAATAACCCCCAAACATGGAATGGCCGACATGGAATATTTTTTTATATGCAAAATACTATACTAAGAAAGAAGCATCTAAAGACAAATAAGTAAATTTGACCCTACTTAACAACAATTTTGAAAAAATGTCATAGATGGACCGCGAATTAAAAAGAATTATATACATTTCAAGGTTTCCTTTTTAATTAATTTTTTAAATTTCCGGTTTTGTTCTACAAATATGTGAATTCTTTTCGTCAAATGTCAAATAAATAAGACAACGTTACAATTTTTGAGCGATTTAACCACAGAGCTAAAAAGCAAAAAAAAAATACAAATGACGTGTACAATATGTTTTGATTTAAAATTGTGTTATACTTGAAAGTAAAATTTTAAAATTTGCTCTACACATCTCGCTAAGTTTTTCAATGATTACACAGTTCAACAAATTATAACCTTTTGTGAGTATCCAGAGCATCGTTAACTAATTCCAACGTGCGTACTCATGCTGATTACGAGATGGTATGTCAAAGCCATATCTTAGTTTCCGTTTCCAAGATATTCGCGAAAAACTAAATTTCCGACTTTTTGCCGTTGTAGAAGCAATATTTGCTAATTTAATAAAGCTTCTAGGATAGTACACACATTAATGCAACTGAGAAAAATCAAACACGCCTTCAAAGTCAAATTTTACTTGATTTATAGCAATTTTGTCTAACTAAACCATTTGCTACCAGCCATTCTATTTGTCGGACATTTATTGGCTCCATACCATTATATAGTTCAACATATGCACTAATTATGGTAATTTTTTGGCAATTTTGTCAAGACCGCAGGCAAAGTTACAGCCTGTTATATCCGAAAATCAAGATTAAAATTTTTGGGAGGCAAACTAGATTCCCACCCCAAATTTTTATAGCAGTTTTGAAAAGGCAACTTGATATAGCATTGGCTTAACTAAATATTTAATCTAATGTAAAATAACAACATTCATGGAATGCTACGTTAACATTTGCGGATAGTATTGAAAAGAAAAGTCTAGTTCTCCCTTCTCTTTGGCACTGCATGAATATAAGTTATATTCATTATATTATATAACAACAGCTTAACGATCTCCGCCACTGCAATTGATGCCCGCTAGTCGTTTCTGTTTCGTACAACCTGGCACCAAACCCAGACCCGAACCTGGTCTTCCCATCTCAGTTTCGGTCTCCCAAAGTCTTTCGCCTTCCGTTTGTTCACATGATTTACTGGAGCTTGTTCATGCTTAGTGGTAGCATGTCCTTTCCAGCGCTGAATGTGAAAGGATGATAGCCCATTTTGAACTAGTTCAGAATAGTTGACATTCCTCTTATTTCCTAAGAAATTATTTGCGACAAGACGAAAGTCGTCCCAGGTTTTTTTCTTTTTCTTAAAAACAGATTTACAATAATCTTGAAATAAATTTACAAATTTTTTTTACCTTCTATGACTAGGTCGAAGTTAGCATCATTAAATAAATTTCTAAATGCGGACTGACAAAAACACCTTCCTTTATCTTAGCTTCGCTTAGTCTGGAAAACTTCTGGCGTAGATTTGGAAAGCAATTGCGTTTTTATCCATTACTTTAACGAAATTCTTCATCAGTATTATGGGCAACGGTGGAAAAAACACCTTTTTTGGGTCAACTAATTTCCAAGAGGCCACGACTTATTTATATAGTGTGCCTTTCTGTCACGACTATCCCATTCGCAAATGAAACAACAAAATTTCGTGTATCCTAGTTGTAGTCCTAGGAGAAGATCTAAGATCTTCAAATCTCCGCAAATTTGCCACTGGTGGTCATTTAATATGCAGCACAAAGTTTATCATGCTTTCGTAGCTCTCTTTCATATGTACAGAATGACCAATGGGAATCGAAGGTGCACTATTTTCTTTATGTAATAAAACAGCTTTTAAAATTGCCTTAGGGCTATCTATAAAGAGTCTCCATTCGTGCTTGTTTTATGTGATGATTTTAGCCTCCAATTATCCACTGACATCGTTACAACATGCTAAGCTCTCATCACTTTCGAAATATTGCGTAAATTCTTTTTGTCTACTGCGTAAAGATGTAATAGTCGTTCCACATTTTAAAAGGTTCCATTGCTGAAGTTTCGAGCCTAGAAAGTCAGCTTAGCTTTTTGGTAATTCTAAGTCCCTTACAAGATCATTTAAATCAGCTTGCGTTATTAATGTGGCTGTGCTGACGAACTAAGTTCTCCGTATTCTGAATTCAAGGAACTCAATCCGACAACTTGTAAAATTTTAAAACATTGAATGAAAATTACAAAAGCATAAGGTTCATTTAGTAGTATCCAAGTAGCCTTTTTATAATTCTGCCATGGTTCTACTATCCGCAAATGTTAACGTAGCATTCCATGAATGTTGTTATTTTACATTAGATTAAATATTTAGTTAAGCCAATGCTATATCAAGTTGCCTTTTCAAAACTGCTATAAAAATTTGGGGTGGGAATCTAGTTTGCCTCCCATAAATTTTAATCTTGATTTTCGGATATAACAGGCTGTAACTTTGCCTGCGGTCTTGACAAAATTGCCAAAAAATTACCATAATTAGTGCATATGTTGAACTATATAATGGTATGGAGCCAATAAATGTCCGACAAATAGAATGGCTTGTAGCAAATGGTTTAGTTCGACAAAATTGCTATAAATCAAGTAAAATTTGACTTTGAAGGCCGATTTCGACACCATTGGCAATAGTTATATGGCGTGTTTGATTTTTCTCAGTTGCATTGATGTGTGTACTATCCTAGAAGCTTTATTAAATTAGCAAATATTGCTTAGTGTGGCCTACAAAAATTCTACAACGGCAAAAAGTCGGAAATTTAGTTTTTCGCGAATATCTTGGAAATGGAAACTAAGATATGGCTTTGACATACCATCTCGTAATCAGCATGAGTACGCACGTTGGAATTAGTTAACGATACTCTGGATACTTTTCACTGTTGAACAGTGTTATTAATTGAGGGCTCTGCGAAATAAGGCCCTTACAATAAAATGAAATAAGGCCCCAACAATTAATATAGAAAACAAACACCACTTTTATTTGATAAAATTTGGGGCGTTATTTTCTTTTTTGGGGCATTATTTCCTCAATAAAATTTCAAAATGAAATAAGTCCTCAAAAGAAGAAATGAAAAAGACCGCAATACTAATGTTTGATATAGCCTTTTTATTGGAGCAATGTTATCGCTAAAACTAGAAATTTTAGAGTAAATAAATTTTTAGTCAATAAAACTGTGATATAACGGCTGGTTCTTGAACTTGTATGGTAAGATATTGTCGCCCAGATCGATATCGATTATTAATCGGCTTTTAATCGATAATTATCAAAGCCTATTCTAGGCAATACTACTACCGACTAAATCGCTCAAAAACTAGAGCTGCGGCCGCATCTAAATAAGGCAGAAAGGCACGCAGAGCAAAGAGAGCTGCTGCTGAAAACAGTTTTTTTGAAAATGAGGAAGGTCCGCTGTTTGCAGCTGACATTACCGACTAATATCTGTAAGTATATTATATCAGTAATATTTTTGGTTACTTTCAAAGCAACTTTTTCGGACTGCCAAGCCACTTTTCTCCAGTTCTACTAAACCGATTTTGATGAAATAGTATGCAATCGACGCAGAATTGTCACCATTCTAGAACTGCATTTTTTCATTTTTGATTTATTTGTTTTTTTTTCCCAAAAAAGTCATTTGAAATTTTAAACGCGTATATCTCGAATCCACGTTTTTCGAACTGGCGGCCATGATATCTCCAGTTACACTGAACCGATTTTGATGATCAAAACTAAAATCGACGCAGAATTGTCACCATTCTGGTCTGTACCTCAATCATAATT
This sequence comes from Lordiphosa clarofinis, assembly GCA_018904275.1. Taxonomy (NCBI): domain Eukaryota; kingdom Metazoa; phylum Arthropoda; class Insecta; order Diptera; family Drosophilidae; genus Lordiphosa; species Lordiphosa clarofinis. Next base: position 1,368,347 of record JAEIGQ010000063.1, on the reverse strand, counting down.
TAAAAAAAATTTTTACTATTTTTTTTTACAAAAAACAAAAAAAGGCCAAAAATCGATTTTTCATTTTTTAATGACCGCCATTTTGTAAAAAAAAATCACAAAATTTTTTTCGTGGTTCAGACCAGAATTACAGCTATTCTGATTATAACCCCGTTTTTACTTTTTATTTCAGACATCCTGGAGACCTTGAATCATGGCACTTTGACGGCCGATAACTTTTCGAACAGCCCTCGCATCGAAGCAGTAAAAATTTGTTTCTTTACTCTAATCTGTTTGTAACATAATAAATAAACAGAATTGGAAAAACTCTTTGCGTTTTCAAATAAGATTTTTTTTAAAAACGGTCCAAAAAACATCCTTGACATGGAGTATTTAATTTTTCTTATTTTTGCTAATCACAAACCTCGCACAATTTTTTGTATACAATTTGTATTATTTAATTCAAAAAATTGATTCAATTTCGCGATTTTTGTATTTCTATTTTTTTAAATTAGGGTATTATTTCAGATGAAATAAAATCCCAAACTTGGGGCCTTCTTTAATTTTTTTTAGCTTTATTTCATTGCAGTGAAATAACACCCCAAATTTGGGGCCTTATTTCATTTTATATATTCGGGACTTCTTTCCTGGTGCCTTAATTGAGCAATTTGTTCATAAACTCAGAAACTCGTTAGCCCGCGCGTCTTTAAAAAAAATTTTGCCTGCGACACTTTATCTTGTTCCAATTTAACCTCCAAACCAGAGACTAAACCCGAAATTAAATTCAGTTTGAGTCAAGGCATTTATATTGGCCAAAAGTTTTTGTACTTGTACAGGAATCGGACAAGCAAAACATTCCCGTTTCATATACAATATATTCGTAATCGAAATCGGACGAGTTAGACACCGCAACCAATTCGTAGACAAATTTTGTTGAAAAATGTAATGTATACAGTGTGTGTTTACGGACACCGCTTGTGAAAGGTGGATTTTAATAAATTTTCGAAATATTGCTCGTTTTTGAAGTCATAATGTGGCAATTCGCCCTTCTCAGAGCCTTTCTATGTTTTGCCTGTAGAATTGAGTTTTTGAAAGAAAATCGCACTGGACTTTTGTTAATTCTTGTTGGTCCCCCTCAGAAACAATTTAATGATCCTATCACTCAGTCTGCCCCGCGTTTTGAACATTTTTTAGACGGTAAAAAGCATTTGTGCTCAACATGAAATGTCAGAATTTCGTTTAGCTTCATGATAAAAATAAAGACGCAGTTAATTTAAATATTTTGCTTATACTATATAATATTTGGGTTTTAGCGACCTTTTTTGATTTTAGTCAAAGGCTTGAGGTCATGGTCAATTCAATACAATCAACACGATTCAACAGAGTTAAATCACAACATTTTGGCATAGCTATGGTATGTCTGGACAGCTGTTTCGGAATCAACCAAGAATTCCTCGTCAGCAGACTATTTTGCATATGTTGAACAAACAATTGTTTGAAAATTATGCATGAAATTAAGGGCGAAATTGAATATTTGTGCTGTATTTATGAAATTTCAAATCAAACCTAGAAATGATAGTGCAGTTGAATTCTTTAGGTGACTTCAAAATTGTAATAGCAGGATGTTTCTTTTTAATAATTTTCGGTGACAAAGGGATTTTCAAAAACTCACACCCAAACAAAATATTATAAGATATGTTAAGATCGAATTGCCACATTTGGCTCGGCGTTTTATAGGCAAAATTGTCAAACGTAATCCTTGTAATGAATTTTTGGGTTAGGTGGACACTGAAGTCTCCAACAAGAAGGTTGTACTAGTTGTCTTCTCGAAAGGTGACATGGCCTTCAACTCGGGTGATCTGTTGGTGGCCGATGAGAAGGGCTATTTGTATTTTAAAGATCGTAAGGGCGATACTTTCCGCTGGAAGAATGTCTCCACCAGTGAGGTTGAGGCACATACTTTCTGGTGTGGCCATACTAAATGCAGAAGGTAAAACAGGTATGGGATCCCATGAGAGAGAAATTGGCTGAACTAAAGACGTTGCCCAGCGCGTCCAACATTTATGATAGTATACAAAGGAATGAAATAAGATTTTAAGAAGTCTTAAGAAAGGGGTGTTCAGCGCCAGATTCGCGGGATGGTTTGTGGGGTGTTAAGGACTTGTAAGAACGTATTTATGAACCGAAAGAGTGTATGGTATGTTCCGTTAGCAACTAAATACACAGATGTCACTTATTCTGTCGGAAATTGAAGTCATTTCAAATAGTTTATTTCTTTTTCATCCTTTCTCAACTTTCTCAGGCATGTACAGCTGCACCAATGACTTGGAAATAACCTCAACGCAATCAACTCTGGCAATTGAGCTGGAAACGTGATGCACGACAGCGACGTAAAAAGGATTGCCTGGATGTACAGATTTGGAATGCCAATGCGTCATGGGTAGCATTGGGACTTCCGTCAGAGTACTCTGCTTTAAATTAAACAATTTCTAGCGCATGTCTAACAATAGTGTTATACTTTATTGTTTTTACATTCTACGATCAATACAATGTTTTCAATATTTACAATTGTTTATAATAAGTTTATAATAATAATTATATAATAACATAATTTCCGTTTGTGTGTGTGAGTTGCGAATAATCAAATTCATACGTTCGATCTACTTTAACTCGGTCCGTATTGTTGCATGGCATAACTCTTTTCTACTAGAATACATGACTCTGTACCTACGTATATATCTTATGTTGGACATTTCCAAACGCCCGCATTTACGGATTCGTACTTTGTTTTGTTCTATCACATCGCCAGATAATAAATATTATTCTTGGTTTGTACTTGGGTAAAGAAACATCGTACCTTTATCTGCAGGAAGATTCAAATTAGTGGATTGGATTGAGTAAAGGAGAGTTTTGGTTTGTGTTGACCCACCTGGATTGTTATAGAAGTTTGCGCTTAGACTAGGTTTTGGTGGAAGTTTGGGTGTGCCCTCATGGCTGGAGGCCGTGGGAAAGAACTCCTTTGGGGACAAGTGTGCTTGCGATTGGCTGGGATGGTGCGGATGGGGATGATGCTGGGACATGAGATGAGATTTCTGGTGCTGTTTGCGGCTGCTGTTGTTGGTGCTTCATATTGTTGGGAATGTGCGGCGACATGGGTGTCATGGGTGATGTGGTCGTCGATGAGCTCAGTGCGGGCGAGATCGATTGCGGTGGCTGCTGCTCCTCAGGCGCCGCTGTAGATTGGGAGACGGTGACCAAAGTGGTGTTACTTCCAGTCGAGGCTGCCGCTGCCCGTTTCTCGATGGCCGAGTTGCGTCTTATCATAATACTGCTTGTATGGGGCAGGAGTAAGCTGCTTTTGCCTACAAATTCCTTGGTGTGATGTCGTCCATAGTTGCTAAGTCCCATGGAATGATTGAGTCGGGGCGGTATGGGTGGTGGACTCAGCTCGCCATCGCGGGGAGGTAACTTAAAAGAGCGAAAAATGATATAGAAGATTCCAGATGCTGAACTAGCCTGAACTTACTGTAGGTGCGTCCGGTGCTTGTCGTTTCTGCGCCATGTCGGCACAACTTTCGGTGCGCTCCTTGCGACGCGGCGGCAGTGGTGGCGGCACTGCTCGATATTCCATATGCGAGACAGTTGGGACATTCACATGAGGCGAAATGGGCACGGCCCCTACTCCTGTTTGATGGGCGCTGTTATAGTAGAAGCCACCCATTTGGGGGCTGACCTCGCCACCACCGGCTGCTCCTGTCAAAGTCACTGTGCTGGCAATGCTATGCGTGGGGCTGTACTGAGCCCGCCCATGGAATGGTGAACGATTGGGACTGACCATCAATTTAGGCAGCGGTGAGGGTGGCGGATGATCTGCCTCGGACATGGCAAAGGGATTACTGCTACTGCTTTCAGACAACGATGGCGGTGGCAATTGCTCGGCCAACAATGGACTGAACATATCCATTGTATGAACAGGAGGCGCCATGCCCACATTATTGTTCCACACATGCGACCCCGGCTTCCTGGGTAAATGCGGTGCCGGCACCGATACCTCTCCATTGTTTTCTGAGCGATGATGATTCTGCTGATGATGTAATGGTGTGCCACTCCAGCTAGTCCCACCATTTCTTTCAGGTATGATGACGGGAGCGAATACGGTGAAGGCATGCGGATTATGCTGTGGACTCTGATCACCAATCACCGCAGCTGGTGGTTCCATGCTGGTGACTGGTGCAGGAACCGCCAATGGAGGCGCTACTGTAGCTGTGACTGGCTTACTGCTGCTGTTCTGATTTTGGCGACGCGGCTTGATGCCCGGCGATTTGAGCGTAATGTGCGGCCATTTTCGGGGCTGAAAAAGAGAGAATTAGACCAGTGAAACCAACTGCTTGGGAATTTGGTCTGGTTCGGTTTGGTGGTTTACAGCAGATTTAATCCAAAGGCTAAGCTAATCGAACTAAGGTTTAGGTTCTAGGGTTCACGGTATTGTTAATCAGGAACGTTCCCGTTTTCAATATTGAGACAAACCCACAACGTCTATTTTCAAGGGATCGAATTAAATCGGAAATTTGGGAAATTTTTTAGTAGTTTCAGTTAGGAGTGTGTTCAATCCCGACTCGGACCATCGGATAAAAAAAGTTATTAGTTTAATTATTTAAAACAAATATTATAAAACGCAAAACGATGAAATTAAGCTTACTTTTCAATTAGAGCCCTGCAAGAGTGCAAACTAAACAAAAAATTATTCAATCTCGCTGAAATAAATTGTGTGTTACAAAGCGAGACATTTTACTAAACTATCTAGTATCTGATTGGGAGTTGATGATCTACTATTTCAATTGCCCTATTAAAATATTTCATAATTTTTTAAGCTCATTTTAAAATTTTGCCAATTCCTTCTATTTACCAGTATTCAGGACAATCTAATTAATTTGCAAACTTCTGAATTTTTTAAGCCAATCGGATATTAAGGTGTTATTACGGAACAACCCAACTTCATACGATTGGTCCTTTATAAAGTTACGGTTCCTTAAGCTTGTATAACACAAGTTTACAAAAAAAAGGCCAACTTTTGCAACAGAAAAGTGAAGCTAGACTCAGATAAATTGTCCGTTTTCTCCCAGCACGTCAGGTTAACGAGATATTTGCCTTTTACATGTTTCAATGTAATCTGCATTGAATGACGTTACAGAAAAACCAAACACGAAGTTTAGATTTTGCTGATAAGGTACAAATTTTTGGATTTTAATATGAAAAATGTGGTTATTTTTTAATAAACTCGATTTGTTGGAAGTTTAAATAATTCTGAAAAATTCCCCTGCTGACATTAAAAGTCTTAGAAAAAATTTTTTGGTAGTCCTTTGTTTCTTCTTATTTTACATATTTTCAGTTTTCCGATACCATCGTGCTTTTTAAAGTTATAGCTAAAATTTTCGAAATTTTTATTATAAAATAAGGCTGCCTTCACAATGTTCGACACATGGCCCATGACATCTAGTAGGCCCGCATTTCCCCATGAAATTCTATGATTTTGACAAGCTATTCATATTTCAAATAGAACAAAAAGCAGGAATACTAGACTATCATGAGTCATGTGTCAAACAGTGTGAAGGCAGCCTAACTATTATTTTCGGCCCATTGTTTTTTTCTCGAGTTTTACATGCTTTTGGGCTTTTAACTATATAAAAGTGTATTTAAATAAAGTTCGTTCGTACTAACGGTTTCTTTATGTTGGTCTAAGCTACAACTTCGTACTGTATTACTTGTCCAAATTTTTTAACGGTTTTTAAGCTAAATTTCAAAACCGTATTTCAAAAAACAAGTTTTCGCCACATTTGTAATTTTGAGTATGAAGTTGTCATTTTTTTTATTTGCTACAAAAAAGTGTTTTGTAGGCCAAGCCAAGAGCAACAGAAGATATAAAAGCAAAATTCCAAAATAGTTTACAAGATATGGAATCGTTAATCTTACTCTGAAGCTGCAAAGTTCAATAAAAAGAAAAAAGCAGCTAATCAGACTAAACCCAGACGAGAGTTTCCCACTACCATAATACCCCCTTTCAGAATATTTTGTCTTGACTCGATCAACTTTTTTGAGTTCTAAAATGTATCACAGTGTAATTGAGGTAAAGGTTTTAAAGTCATCGTCATTTACAACTAATAATGGTCTGCCATCCAGTAAGGACATTCAAAATGCAGGCATCTTTAATTTCTCGTTTACAGAAGGGTTTAAGGAAGAAATTCATGAAGAATAATTGCATTTTATCGAGTTATCGCGCACTTCAAAAATGTTTGGGTAACAGTAGGGTCCACTAGTCTACTCATCTAGAGTAAAAACAAGAAAAGTTCCGGTTCTCTAGGTCTTATTTATAATACCACTGTCGATAATGGAGCGAATATGAGTCGAGCAGAAAAATTTTTAAATGACAACTGTAGAGCATAAAAGGAATGCAACTATGAAGAACTTAATGTTCATAAAGGTTTGTCATGTGCATAATAAACATTTCTTGATTTGGACGATGACCAAGTCAATAAACGTTCTTCTATTTTCTATATTGGCTGCAGAGCTTTTAGACGCCAGAATTTTCAACTTTGTTAATGTCTGAAGCTCCAAAAACAAATTCATAATTAGAGTTTTCAAAATTCACCTCTAAAAAAATCAACATTAGACTGCGAAGAATAATAATAATAATAATTGGATAATTTTGAAAGCAGTAGAAAGCAAACAAACAAATTTTCTTTAACTATACTTGCTGTTCCAGCAACTCAGTTATCAGTTCAAAGAGCATTTAAAAACACTTTATAATCTAAGAGCTAGTATAAATGAACAGCTTCTAGAAGATATAACGTTTATTAACTTTAAACCTGTGATGCCCAAACACACACTTTCAAGCTTTGAGATTGTGTGTGTAGCAGAGCAACACGAAGTAAACGTCGTTATGTCCAATATAGGCTACAAACAAAAACACATATGTGTGTGCGTGCTATTTATAGAGCACACGTATTCTCTCTCTCTATGCGTGTGTCGGCTGCGACGCTGGCAGAATTATGACTTCCTATCACAGGGGATAGGGAAAATGAAATGTGGGCAGGCACCACTGCTTTAAACTATGCGGTTCTAAAAATTAGTAAATATCAGCTTATGAATTTGATAATTCAGAAAAATTGCAATATTGACATAAAGAATATGATTTTGTAAAAATAAGTGTTAATAAATAGAAACTATAGTTGTATGCTCTAGTGAACCAAGGTTCGAACCAAAACCTTTTGTCTAGGGGTTCCGAGAACCGGTCTATGAACCTAAGACTTTGCAATGGGTTCGATCACCCGAGGGAGCATGAAATAACGCCCAGGGAAATAACGCCCGTGGGCGTTATTTCACTCAAAAAGGTGAAATAACACACAGCGGGCGTTATTTCACTTTGAGCACGTGGGCGTTATTTCACTTTTAAAAAGTGAAGTAAAAACAACGAACGTTACTGTCATGAGTGCAATAACGCCCAGATTATCCGCGATTATTTCACCTTCCCTCCTCTCATCACATTTCAATAATATAGCAATATGTAATGCAACAAAATATATTTAATATGAAATATTCTGAAATGGTCTTTAATTATTTGACTGCAATATGGGCAGAGCAATAAATATTTTTTTTTTTCGTTTTTTCTACTAATTTATCATAACACTACGCACCGATTTTAAATTGATGACATGGCTTTAATGCCACATGCCTCGGGCTTTCCAAAAATATTTGAGGACTTCAACCGTTTGTTTAATCTCAAATCGTATCTTCATTATTATTTTCTCTCATTAAAGAGAATCCGAGTTCAAATCACCAAAATCTTTGTAGAATTGCATGCAAGATCTTCGAATTATACCTGTCTAAATTTTTGCTCAATTCCATAATTTTTTTTTTTTGTGATTTTTGCGTTTCTGGGTAAGGGCACTCAAATCTCCTTCGGTTGCATCGTAAATGTAACGGAGCAATCCTCACCGAATTTTAAATATAAGTATAATTGGCTATACGCTACAGGGCCAAACCAAGCTTGGTCCCGAATTACTTAAGAATATAAATCTGCCTTGTTTTGAAACTTCCTTCCAAAACGCGTTGAGATCAATGAGCTTGTAGCCCTAAGATTTGACCGTAACGAAAATCGTGGTGTGGCTTTAAAACAAGTTAAGATAATTTGTTTTAAGCCTTAAAATTAGTTTCCTTCACCACTTACAGTTTTCTTGAGTTTCTAAGGAGATACAAAATAAGGCGGGTTGAAATCAATATTATCAGAAACTAAGTGATGGCGATATTTAGCTAAAATATTGAATTAGATGGGGAAAAATGAAAGACGAAATAACGCCCGTGGGCGCAGAGGTGTGGTCATATTTTTATATTATAAAATATATAATATAATATATTAACCTTACGGATACACAACCTTTAACAAAATCATTTAAAAAGTGCGTGTAGGTTGCTATGTGAGAGGTGAGTAGAAAAAGACGCCGGGCAATTTCCGGGCATGTTCGTATGTCTCTCACAAACTCAAAACTTAACAAATCCTTCAATAGAATAACTTTTTTATGGTATGTATATAAGAATTGAAACAGTAACACGGGCGCCAGAATTTGATTGATTGGTTTGGTGTGAGCTCGGTTTGGTGATTTGCTCTAATTTTTCGTGCACAAGACATAAATTAAAATGATTAACTTTTAATTAACTTTTGTTATGTCAAGCACAAAATGTTTTTAAAACATGAGAATCAAATTTTGACAGTTTTTAGAAAAACGGGCCTTATTTCACTCCAAACAACGCCCGTGGGCGTTATTTCCCTGGGCGTTATTTCATGCTCCCTCACCCGAAGCTTCTGAAAAAAACTTGAGAGGTTTGCAGCCTTTCTTTATTTTTCTTTCTTTTCTATACACAGGGAAAGAGATTAGCTTGAAAAAGGCGATCGCGCAAACAACAACCATATGTGTGAATACATACGTTTTTATTTTAAAACACTGGCTGTATAAAAAAAATATAAGGAAAGATGAGGAATATAGAGATTTTAGTCTACTGTGTTGTCTCTATCTCGTTTGCATTCTTTCCCTTGGGCCCAATGGCAACATTAGTATGTAAAATGTTTATTGTAAACACTTTTCATCGAAATTTTTAATAGTAGTAGTAGGAAACAATTTTTGTTCGGGTACAAGTTACAGTCACCTTGTATTTACCCTTCGACTATTGCCAACTATGAAATCTTCTTTTCGGATACAATTTTTTAAAATTTTAGAGATTTTTTTTTGGATCGAACGGATTTTTCAACCTTTCAAATATTAAACCTTCCAAACCGAAAAGGTTTAAGCAAATCAATTAGGACAATTTCTTAACAAGTCCTATATCTTTCTCTACTTCTTAAAACTATTTTTGAGAACAGAATTGAATTGATAATAATAAGTAAAAAACTAAAACTTCAAAATTCGTTAAAAAGAAACCATGGAAGACCCCCGCGTTTTTTTTCATGAAAATTCATCATAATTCACCATCTATCAAATGGAATTTTTTTTTAGAATTTTCTGGGGTGAGGTCCCTATACTAGACAATTACCTCGGATTCCAACTAAAACCTTAGGTTCGATAATTAAAGGAACCGTTCAGCGAACCGAACCTTGCACTTTACAACGGATGTGAAACTACGGACCGAACCTTTATCAAAATTTTACAGATTTGCAGCCTTGCTTGGAATGTGTCATATGGAATTAAATTTAAGAAATATTTTTTAAAATTATTCTGGAAAATTGGCACTTCTCTAAGAAATTTAATAAAAATGCTTCAAATACGTAAGTATAAAAAAAAAAATTATAATGGTCAGCCGACAGTTCAGCTTTCAGCCGCATGTGTGCGCGCGCCCTTAATTCAAGAAAAATTTTATTTTACTTGACTTAAAAAAAAAAACAATTACAAATTTTGGTTAAAAATTCAGAATTTAACTAACTTTAAATTCTGATGAGAGGAAATTTTAAAAACCGAATAAGATAATCATTTTCTACAAATGAAAGCATTTACCACTCCGGAAAAAAATTATATCAAGCCTGCGCCACCATACCGAACCTTAAGTCTTAAGTCTCTTTGAAAAAATGGTGAACCGAACCAATTTTAATTTCTAAATGGTTATCATCCCCGTTAATTTTTAAAACAAAGAACACCGAATCTAACTATTCTGACACTAATAAGATTCCCGTCTTAAGGCCACTTTTTGTATACTTACAAATTTGGGCACCGTTTTGCAGCCACGCGGCTCAATACGCATACTCTCATTGTACAAATAGTCGGACATCTCCTTGTCCGATAAACCATTGAACGGATCAAGTTGCTCAAAGAATTGTCTTATGCTGGGCTCCTCATTGAGACAATAGGGTTGATTCTGATACTGTTGTATCTCGCCAATGATTTCCGCCACTTTCCGCCGCTTGGAGAAGTTTATCAACTCTGTGTTTGCCAGCAAATCTGGATTACCCTCCTCCAGATGTAAAATGTTCGTTAAATAGCGACCAAAGAATGGAACGCAGGGCGGATTGATGGAGCGCAAGCGCTCTTGGTATTTCTTTAAATGATCATCGCTCAGTTCCCGGCACTCGTCTAGAAATTTCTTATAGCGTTCCGGCAATCCCTGGAATGTCCAACGTAAACGATACACCGAGGCTGTACCCATAGCGGCTACAATAGATAGAATCCCATTGAAATTGTTCAGCTCCAGCATGACCATCATCACCTCAATGGCACGCTGCATAATGGCCAGACGCTCCTCATAGTTCTCGGCCTCGGTAATGGATTTCTCAATCCAACGGGTCACATTTGTAGTATGCTTCATGATCTTCAGTAAGTTTTGACTCTTTAGCTCTTTGTCCTTCTTGGTCCAGGGTGAGCCGACCAGCTCAGAGGGTTTCACATTCTTGTACATTTCGAATTCCAGCAGAGTGAGCTGACGTGCCAGTTCCAGGGGATGTAGGGTAAGCAGTGTGATCTCCTCATTAGGCACATTTAAATGGTATTCAATGGGCGGAGGATCGTGTCCATAGGCGTAGACAATTTTTTTATTGCTCTTCTCTTGTTCGTTCTGCATAGGATGCGAGAGGGGAGAATGGTAAGAATTTGGGTTTCATAGAGTAATAAACGCAGGAACTCACCTTTCGCTGAACAATTTTAAGAACAGAGTCCACCCACTTGCGCATCGATTTGCCATTAACATGCTCCAGAAAATACAACAGTTTATCCAGCAGCGTGGGATCCTTCTCAAAGTCATAGAAATGATGATCCACCCAATGACGCAGCACATTAAGCACACGAAACTGTACGGGCTGTACAAACTCCTTGCGATAACGCTTCCAATCCTCACGCTGCGAGTTCTTATGCTCCTTATCACAAACGCTACCCACACCTCCGACCCCGCCACCAGCTGCAGCTCCACCACCCGCATCCTGATAAACTAGACTGGGATCGGGTATATTGAAACGTTCAATTAGAAGCTGGAGCAGCTGCTGAGGCGAGCAGAAATAACGATATGTGGTAAGGAAAGTGCGCACAAAGGTCGGATCCGCATAGATGTGATAGGTGAGCCGTTCAATCAGCTTGCACAGCGTTGCCCCCTTGATCATGGGGACACCTGCACTCTCGCGCTCCTCCAACACAATGTTCTTGCCACTATCGGGCACGGAAAACTTATAAATCTCTGGACTGGGCATGCGTAGAGGATGTTTACGTTCAATATCTTGCAGTATGCTGTCAAGAATCCTGTCGAGCATTGATTTGGTGTTGACCATTAGGAGGTCGGCCATCCAGTCGTGCTTGTGCTGGGCATTCTTGGCGGTCAAAACGATTGCCGGCTGCATGCGGGTGACCAGCTCGAAGCTGTTCTTCAGCTCATCGCTGTCCACACGGTCATTGATCTCGACGCGGCGCATAAAGAACTTCTCCTTCAGTCGATAGTCGTAGGCGGTGGTGCCAGCCGAGGGTGTCTGCTTCTTGGTGTTGGCCTTGCACAAAACCATCAGGCCATCAAAAAGGAAGACCTTGCGTTCACTCCAGATACGCTTGCCCGAGCCTAGTTTGCTGAGAGAGTCCTCTGGAGGAGCAGAAAGTGTGATTAATTTGGAGCTGATATGAGGAATTCGACCCTTACCGCGTATAAACTCATTGCAATTCTGTCCCACATCCTTGTCATCCCAATGTTCCACCTTCAGTTGCAGCTCCCGTGTACGTTCAATGGCCAGTTGTCTACGAACCCGCCCACTAACCGGCACCAAACGCTCCTTGGACAGGTTCGACATAATCTTCTCAAGATCGCAGTGCAGCGGATGCAGCAAACCCTGAACCTGTTCAAAGCTTTCAATGTCATCCTGCGACGAACTGAGATCCATCAGATGTTTGATATAGTCAAAGTAGACAAAGGCATGACAGATGGGGACCAGTAGTAGCTTGGGTAGATAATACTTGACCGCATCGCGGAAACCATGACCAGCCGAGATCAAAGACAAAGCCTGCAGCAGTTCGTAGAGGGATTAGAAATAATTTTGGTTGCAATTCAAGCGGCATACTCACATCGGGCTTAGCCAGCAGCTGGCTGAGGGCATCGCGCGAGGCCTGTGAGGTCACATCATGGGCATACTTTTTGTACACATCGAACTCCTCCGCCTCGGCCAGTTCCTCGAAGCAACTACCCACACAGGGGGCATTCTGCTCCTGCGACATCTCAATAACATCCTCCAGAGATCCCAGCAGTGTGACTGTGACCTCATAGATGTCCATTATATTGGAGAATATGGGTTCCAGCTCTTTCGGATCGCGTACAATCTTCACCAGCTCTTCGCGAAAGACCCGTATGATCATGTGAAGATCCCTTTGATATTGCTTCTCATCGTGGATGAGCTCCTTGACCGTCTCCTCGTAGGTGGCGCTTGCCCGCTGAGCGGGCAGCGACAAAGGACTGGGCAGAACGAGGCTGGTTTTCAGATCCGAACTCTGATTAAACATATCCATGAACACCCGGTCGGCATTCATCACCACCTCAATGTCCTCCTTGGTGATCTCACAATGCGAGATTTTGCACACGTAATCCCCAGCCATTTTCAATATATCCGCCGAAATGTACTCCAAAACGGCCACCAGAAATGCAGAAACGGAGCTATCGATCTTATACTGCAGCACATCTTTTTGCAGCAGCGAATGCACACGCTCCGTGGGCAGCACACTTTTACGCTTCTTGGAGTTGATCACCTCATTGGCCTCCTTGAGGGCCCACTGATCAATGGGAGCGGGGAAGGACTTATTTACCTTCTCCTCAACATCTTGCACGGAATGCGGCAGCGGCTTGGCACACAGCATGGCCAACAGGCGCAGACACAGCTTCTCCACATACAGCAACGCATCCTCTTTGGCCGTCACCCGCGGATGCACCTGCTCCAGCACCTTGCGCAGCGAGGGTATGAACAGACCACGCCAGCGTGCCGCATTCTCATTCTTGGTGAAGTCATAGCCATCACAATCCTGCACAGCATCGCTGCCGGAAAACATTTTCGTTTTCGCAGCGGCAGCGCCGTTGGGTCGCCTCCGCTGAACTTCTTCGATGTTTGTTATGATGGGCTGCTTCTTGTCTGCTATTTGTATTAGTCAACACCAAAACTAACAAAATCAACAGCTTTTATTATTAAGAGAGTTTAGTTTAGTAGCATTTTTATTTTACGTATGTATTTATATGTATGTAATAGTAATTCGAATTCGAAGAAACCCAATTTTCGATGAGACTCAATTTTCGGAATTATCGAGTCCCGAATTTCGACAAAGCAATCGATAGTCGACTGCAAGCAGTGTTGCCATCTCTACTTGTATTTTCTTTTACCCATCCCTAGCCCGCACGCTGTTGTCTTTTTTTTCTGGAATTTGGTTTGAATTTCTTTTGGACAATTCTCTATCCACACTGTCCTCCTGCCATGTTTCCACAACGCAGCTCGGAAGTCTATCGCACGCCCGCCTCGCATCAGCCTCCGGCTTCCAAGGACTTGGCCGATAGTTTGGACTATCCAAATCTTAATGTGGAAGATCTAAATGCTCGTCTGGAGAACCTGTCCCCGCGTCTACATGAATGCTGGGACAGCATAGCCATAAATGACCACAAGCACTTCGCTCTGGCCACAAATAGACGCGAGGGCCGGCAGTGGTGGGGCATGTTCTTTGGCTATTCGAAGGCTCATCTGGGGCACATGACCGTGGATAATGCGGATTTCAAACTGCAAGCGGAATACACTGTGAATATTTTAAGATATGCAGACAACAATGTCCTGCTGGTGGCTCTGGGTGATGCGCGCCTGCAGGCCTGGTCCACTTACTCCAAAGTGAGAAACCCAAAGTCGCCATACTGTCTGTTTATGGTGGGAGAATCCACGGCTCATAGTGCGCCCATCAGTCAATTGAGTGTATTCAAGAACAATCCAAAGACGGCGGTGTCTGCCTCGCTGGATAACACTTTGAATGTAAGAAGGGGTAGCGGCAGTGGAGCTCTAATTTTACTAGGTTCTTCCATTGTGTTTTGCAGGTATGGGATCTATCGGGCGCAGATCTGTGTAGCTCTTATCGTGCTCGTTGTGCCCACTCAGACAAGCTATCCGGATTGGCCACACCCACGGGCACCAGCCAACAGTTCGTGACCTGTGATCGTGGCGGTTGTGCCCGCCTTTGGGATGTGCGAGCAGCGGCACCTTCCTCCTTAACTATATATGATGATGCCACACACTCGCTAAGCTTTACCTGCGCCGCCTGGGCAGCTCCCACTGAGCTGGAGGGTGATAATCATGTGTATCTGGGCGATTATGATGGCCAATTACATACACTGGACTTGCGTGTGCCTGGCCAGTTGTTAGAGACGAAGTCCTACTTTGATACTAGTCATGTTAGTCGACTGCTGATCAACGGGTAAAGTTGAATATCTACTAAGTCAAGTTTCGTATAATAATTCTCATTATTTTTCCAGTCCTCATTTGGCCGTAATGGGCAATTTGCCGGGTGCTGTTAGGATTTCACATGTCAAGGAATCCCAAGAGATTATATACTCCCACCAAGATACGCATAGCCGTCTGACCGATGCCGTTTGGAAAGATGACCATACATTACTCACCATTGGACATGGTCGCAAAATGATACTGCATAAAATTTAAACAGAAAGAGTTTTGAATGAGATTTGGCCATTCTTTTTTTTTTAAGCATCTTGTTAAATAGTTTATATATGTAGGGCCTGTTTATGTTAATTCCAATTTGTTTACTTCCTTTTGACAACTTGTTGATGGGTCTTTCACTTTATCATAAAGTTGACAAAAAGAAATGCGATTTTGCTCATAGACAAATTTTATTGCCAGTTAACTTTAACGCAAAGGCCGGAAAACGGGACTAAAAATCATGATTTCAGTTTTTACATTAGTTTATACACCTTAGATATATATGTATGTACAATATGATAGATTACCATAGTACCGACTTGACACAGAATACAATTTATCAAGTTTGACGATCAAATCAACAAGAGAAAATTGTCTTGAAGGAATAATAAAAAATATATCAGAAAATATGTATATACACAAAGCTTATTTATTACCGGAACTAATCGGGATTAATCAGGATTAAATTCGAGTGCATTTGTCCCAAATCGGTTTGCTGATCCGAAAACAAAGACGACGGAGTAAAAGTAACGGTTTGCAAAAGCCAAAATGTATTCCTTCTGATGCATTGGTGTAAACATCAGTTCAGATATAATACCTTAACTTCTGAAATAAAGGTAATAAAGGAAAACTAACAGGGACCGTAGTAATTATAATTTCCATTAAAAAAAACCTAACTGAATCAAAGGCGGGACAACTCATGAGTGCGATTAAAAAAACTTTTGTGGATTTCATTATTTATTTTTTGTGTTTGAGATTGAAACGAAAATTTCTTGACATTCTGGCTCTAGAAGGTTTGACTCTAGCACATCGCACCAAGCACACAGCTCAAAAAATCTTAGAACTTTAATAATTCCACCGAAACCGAGCTGACACATGAATTTATTATGTGGCACAACAGTTGTAAGATCTCAGAGTTAAAAAACCCCAGACTGCACTCGAACCTGACCTCGTAAACCTGACGTGCTGCGACCTAACATACATATGGAAAGCTTAATATCTTCTCCTTTGCAAAACTTGTCCTTTTTTGTGAGCATGTGTAATTGGATCAAGATACCTTTCATATAATATGAAAACCAACTTAAGTTATAAATGGAAAAGTGCATTTTTCTGGGCAAAATATCCCCCTAGTAGTCATGCAACATTGGACTGGGCAGTGGAGGATTGTTAATTTCAAGTACATGTAGAAATTTGGCTACAATACTATATTAGAAGATGACTTAGATTACACAAATAAAGGTTAGTCCTACTAGTTAGATAACCTATCAGCTAACTGATATCAATAACTGTATTGGTTTGAGTATTTATATTAGTACTATAACTGGTAAGCTAATTCGTCAATACTAACCTATACAGTGCAAACACATAATTAAGAAATATAAATACTGGTAAAAGTAAAACAAATAATTTGCCATTTTATTTCACATTCGCATTATGGTTTCTTACATTATGAGATTTTGTTAATGTTAATAACACAGTTTACAAAAGGCCATTTTTGCAACGAGAACTTGCAACCGTTCCTTATGTATTTTGGACGCTGAACTTAGGTAATTGTCCGTCGTCAGTTCACGATTGCCTATTCGAACTGCTATGTGCTGCTTGATGCGTTAAAAAAAAGGTTGATTTTGCTGATGGTACAATTGGATTTAAACATAAAATGTGGGTTTTTTAAAAATCGATTTTTTGCAAGTTTAAAATTTCTGTAAATTTTCTGCTAATACTAAAAATCTGAAAAAGTTGGTAGTCCTTTGTTTCTTCTTATTTCAATTAATTTCGTTTCCAATATTTGCGCTTTTGAGTTATAGCCAAAAACTAGACAAATTTTCGCTTTTTTGGACAACATTTACCGCCAAAATTTCTTGTAGCTGAAAATAACATGGTAGTTATTTTTAAACCAAAGAATGGATATTAAAAAATTATTTAAGATCGATTTATTGTTGATTTATTATTTAATATTGTTAAAAAAAATGTAAAAATATTACAAAATTTTTTAAGGTTTTTGGACAATAACTTTTAAAATTGCAATGAAATCGAAAAACTGAAAATAATTGAAATAAGAAGAAACAAGGACTACCAACTATTTTTTCTAAGATTTTAGTATTAGCAGAAAAATTTACAGAGATCTTAAACTTGCAAAAATCGATTTTTTAAAAAAAACCACATTTTAAAGTTCAAATCCAAAAATTGGTACCCTATCAGCAAAATCAAAACTTCGTGTTTGGTTTTTCTTTAACGTCATTCAATCAGCTTACATTAAAACAAAGTTGGTTCGAATAGGACACTTAATGTGGCCACACGACAAATGTAAGAATACCTCTCAATGCAAATATCTCGTGAACCTGACGTGCTGGAAGAAAACGGACAATTTACCTGAGTTCAGCGTCCAATACTAAGGAACGGTGCAGTTCTCTGTTGCAAAAAATGGCCTTTTTGTAAACTTGTGTAATTAATTAATGTGTGCATCTTTTGTTTGTGCCTGCTGTGAGATAGGTCGGTGGATTGTCTTATTTTTCTTTACAATATCATCTTTGCCGAAAAAATCTGAAGATGGATTAAAAAAATTGTGATATAAAAACGGCAATAAATAAAAAAATAAATTTATAGTTTCCTGGGAGTATTTTATTTAATATTAATAATTCGTTGTCATGTTAGCTTGTCATGTCTTCCATCGTAATTAAAGTCGGGCGCACACGTCAGTGAAGACACTTCGAAAAACTCATCGAAATATTTGGATACCGTCAGTATTCATAAGACTCGTTTCTATCAGGGGTGTCCAGGAAATCTCTACAGATTTTTTGCTCCATGTTTTCGTATAAGCGATTGCTCTTCAAACTAAACTGGGACTACTTTATTTGCAAAGTGTCAAGTATCAGGCCGCCTACTGGATTATGTGGAAGAAAAACCGTACGCATCAAATTTACTTGGCTTTGAGCAAGCGGTTTCAAATCGCTCAACTTTTGTCATCTAATCTAGTAGCCGGGCATATTTGAGCCACTTAAATTTAAACAGATAATATATGCTGACCTTTATACGAAAACCTCTAGAGATTTCTGTGACACACCCGTATTAATTAAAATGTTTATTTTTTCACGATTCTTTTAGTTTGAGAACCGTTTTGCTTTAAACGTTGCTCAAATTCAAGCATTTGACCCACCGATCCTACCACTGATTCATTATTTTGATTAATTTTTAACACGAATTGAACTCACCAACTTTTCACTTCGACCACCACGCGAGAAATACCCAAAGTTCCCAAGAACTAAACAGCTGATAACACAAGTTTACTAAAAAAGTCCAACTTTTGCAACAGAGAATTTAGCAACCGTTCCTTTTGGCACTGAACTTAGATAAATTGTCCGGTTTCTTACAGCACGTCAGGCTTACGAGATATTGGCATAAACGTGTGTTTAGCGAGGTATTATTACATTTGTTGGTCCTGTTCCCATATTAAGTGACCTATTCCAACAAAAATTGTATTAATCTAAGCTGCATTGAATGACGTTACGTAATAAGGTACAAATTTTTTATTTTAATATTAAAAATGTGGTTATTTTTGATAAAATGAACTTTTTCCAAATTTTAAAAAAATCTGAAAAATTTCCTGCTTATTTGTAATATATTACAAATCTTAGAAAAAGAAAGTTGGTAGTCCTTTGTTTCTTTTTCGATACCATTGCACTTTTAAAAGTTATAGCCCTAATTATAGTGACTTCGGTATCGATTTCTTGCTGAAATCCCTCAGTTTATGGGAAATTTTTTCAAATTTAATCGTCATGTACAAACTAGAGCGGTGGTCGAATTTTTATTTCAACCAACTTAGCATATAGCCCAAGGACCCTGTTTTCATAAATTTTGTTGCATTTATATCTGCTTGATATTCTTAGAAACCAACCCCCATTTAAAGCAACTAAGCAAGAAATATCCCAATAGAACTTCACCGTTATAGTTATTTTCTTTGTGCGACTAATCTAAGTATATAAAATGTAAATGTTGGCTATACAGCTCCTCAGACGGGCCAAGCCAAGCTTCTCTCAATCTCTTGGCGTGTGTGCTTTAAATTTTTCGCACAATTGAAAGGGACCTACAGTTTAACGCCGGATCCGAACGGCAAAGTTTGAGAATGTGCTTTTTCATGGCTAGTTACTTCACAGCTGGCGCCACCACATCATCTTATAACCTACTTCTATTATGATTAATATACCTAGTTCGAAATTAGCTTTTTCGTATGATATGTTCATAACAAAAAACAATTTTAAACATGTTTTAGTGTCTACGAATTGGATTCAAAGTTTATCACTGGCGTAGACTTGGTTGAAGTCATAACATTTGACAAAAATAATTGGAAAGTGGTTTTTATTATAACCAAGACATATGAAAATAATATTTACTAAATATATATTTATTCACTTTTATATGAAAGGAAGTTTTGGCCGTACACTAAGATGCTATCAGAATATCCTTGTGAGGCTTAACACGAACTGAACTAAAGTGCTGTGCATCACGGTTGCGGCCGTTCCTGCGCATAGTATATTTTTACGGTGCTGCTTAGACTATCGTCCATTTCAAAATTCCCAAATTTTAAGGATCTAAATATAAAACGGATTTTTTTTTTTTAAACAAAAAATCTTTATTTATCTTTGTCTTATATACATATGTGCAAACTTTGAAGGCTTTTTTCAAATTAAAATTTTTTGATTTTTTTTGGAGAGGGTAAATTAAAATTGTCCAGATGTTTCATATTAAAAAGATAAAACGAAACTATCATCACCAAGGCTGCAAACCGGCTTGAATCCCGAACTCCAACTTGTGTTATAACGAATTTTTTTAAGGGACCATTTTAGTCCCAACTTTTCATCACTACTAAAAGCTGAAAGTTTTAACTGAATCGATGAACTCGAGTATTTGTTCATAAAACAAAGCTATCCATCTGAACTTGTTTTCCGTCTGGAGGCGGTCTTTCAACTTTCGATTATAGCACACTTAGAATATTTGTTTCACTTCAACTATAACACACAACCAAATTAAAATATATTAACTACATACGGTTTTTTTTGACGTCAGAATAACCTATTTTTTCTGAATAATTTGGATATACTCCGAGTACTTTGGTTTATTCCTATCAATACACAGTTCTACAGTGCTAGTATCAACAGTTCACGCAAGTCACGCTAGCACATCTCACGCGCGCATATTTAGTAACGATATCTCCTCCACTACATTTTGCAACACTGAACGATTTATATCGCTTTTATATCGGTTGGCGGCACACACATACACCTACAAGATTAGATAGAAAAGATCAATCTGCCGCTAAGTACAGAATGTAAAGAGAAATCAAGCGAATTATTCAAAAAAAATAGCAAACTCTGCTAAAAACCTAATGTGAACCAATTCTGAATGTTGGCACTTCAAATTTCATTTCATTCTGACGCAGTTCATTTTCTGTTTCGCTTCGTGCGTGTTTTGTGTATTTATCTGTGAGTGAAGTTGTATGTACATGTGTGAGTCGCAAATAACTGTTGTGGAGATTTGCGCAGTCTAACCCAAAGCGAAAACAACAAAGATCTTAACAGTTAACAGGAGGCAGAGGCAGCATGGCACGCGACACACAGGCAACCCAGAGTCAAGCCTCCAATATTTGGACACAAGTGGAGAGTCAGCCCATGGAAAAGATAGTGTGGGGCCGTTTGTATGGAAAGAATATCAAAATCAAATCCCTGGGTACGAGCTTCAAATATAAAATACTGTATACGCATTCGTCCTTGTCCTTGGGTAACCGAAAAACAAATTTTCCATGTATTTGTGTTTAATGTTTAACTTTTGAATAGACTAACGGTGGACAAATATAATTTTCTCTGTTTTCTTATCAGATTTGAACAACGAACAGTTTACGGCCGGACGTGGGGAGGCGAATGATCTAATACTCACCCTTAATGATTTGCCTGAAAAGATCCTGACGCGTATATCCAAAGTGCACTTTATCATCAAGCGGGCCAATTGTGAGCTGACAAATCCAGTTTATATACAGGTAAAAAGGATAAGGGGAAGACGGGGCCGGATCGGGGGAGAAGGAGGGAAAGCCAAATACCCAAATATCTAAATAGCTGAATTTTACACAAGTTTTACCCTAGTATTTTAATACTCTGTACCAAAAGTACATAGAGTATATTAAGTTTGTGCAAAATTATGTAACAGGGAGAAGGAATCAATTCCGACCATATAAAGTTCAAAGTAAAGTTTATTTTCAATTTTTCCAACGCACCCTCCCGCCCCGGCAATTTGGAAAAAACGTTATATCTCCTACAGTTTTAAAGATAGACGATTTGTCTAAAGATAGTTAGTAATTAGCAAAATATATCGATTTGCCGAAGAAATGATAAAGATCGGATGAGCGGATCTCAAGTTATGAGCAAATAAGTAAACCACCCCCCGCCCTACTTCCTCCCACCCTTTCCCAACCAACACCGCACAATCTTAGAGCAGGGTTCCCCAAGGGGAGAGCGCTAAAACGTGATTGTGTCTCTCTAACACAATGAAGTATTACTTCGGTAAGCATTCGGCAAGTAAGTTCGTGCTCCCGGGGCTATCGCTGGGGAACTCTGTCTTTGAGAGATAGAAAGAGAGTAACTTAGAGATGAGCACAGTGGCAGCGCTGCTTTCAGCTCCTCCCCCGGGTACAAATTAAGTTATAGTCGGGCTTTCTCACTTTTTCTTTTATTGAATTTCTTTTTGTTCAAAATTTATAAAGTGGGAAATTGCTATAGCCTAATTCCTGGGGTGCTTTAACTAACCCTTTAATCCGAAAGCTAGGAAAAAAATCACCCTTGAATACGTTCTTATTATACTTGCATTTAATAGCGTTTTGGGATGATAAACAGGACAGGCATCAGGGACGCAAGGTGACGTAGATGTCCTCCAATGTTTTAAAGTTATTAAAATGTTTTTGTAGTTTATTTTATGACTGGAGATTAAAAATTTCTAATTAGAACTATAATGTTTGAAAATTGACAATGAATAACTGAACCGAACCGAAACCTAGGTAGTTTAAACTCTCCAAGGACCACTCAACCGAAACAGTCCTAACTTCCTAACGGATTGCATCACTGATAAAAAGAAAGTATTATTATAAATAAAATCGGAAATGGAAAGAGACCAGAGTAAAAAAATTAAATAGTTGCAAAAAACAGACGAAAGATTAGAAATTCTGATGAACTTCCGGGCAAAATTATAAAACACTTTCTAAGTGTATAAAGAATTAAAATTAGAAAAATGTATGAAATCTTTATTTGAGTCTATAGAACGATTAATATAATTTAATGATGATGATGTAAATGTTGACCGTGGCTGCGCCTCAAATGGTTCATTCGTTGGGTCACATATCGGGCAGTAAAAATTCTTCCATATTGCCTTCCCTTGCGCGCTCGTATCTATAGACATGAGCCTTAACAGACAAGTCCAGCTTTTCGATTTTAAGCAAAAAAAAAGTTTGTAATCTTCGCATGGTAGCGCTCTTTATTCACAGTGACGTTCCTGCTTCGTTATCTTTAACAAAGAACGGTCCAATGAGGCCACCGGACCATTATCCACACCAAACAGTCAATTTTTCGGGATGCAGTGTTTTTGGCTGCTCTCACCAACAAATACTTCAATTTTGTTTTGTTCACGTATCCATTCAACCAGAAATGAGCTTCGTCGCTAAATACAATTTTCCGATAAAACAGTGGATCTTCATTAAACTTTGCCAGCGCCCATTCACCAAAACTTGGCCGTAGTGGTAGGTCGTGTGGCTTCAGTTCTTGCACCTACTGTATTTTAAAAGGTCTTAAACCCAAAGACTTCTGGAAAATTTTTTACGGTCATTAACAACACTTGTGGCACTGCTGTAATATTTTCCTCTATCCGCACTCTTCGAATGCGTGTTGGTGGTTTATTGTCCAATAATATAAATCAGGTGTGAAATTTAATCACAAGATTCCGAATAGCCGCCTCAGAAGGTCGGCCATACTGACCATAAAATAGAAGAAGTGCACGATGCACTTTCTTAACCGAGAATGAATTTGGAATTCGTTTGTAAATCGAACAAGTTTGACAGTAATATGTAGAACGAAAACAGCTGATCTGCCAAAAACAGAGTTGCCAAAAGAAAGTTGCTAAAAAATCACCCTTAACACGAGTTAAAAATTTAATGCCAAAAACTGTTTGTAGTTCTGGTGCCCTTTTGTTGGTATAAGTACCATTATAAGGTCGAATATTCTAACCCCGTCCATAAGTTTCAGGTTTATCTTGGAATGCAGGATGCCTTTAGATGTCTTAAGACAAATCGCTCCATTTTCTCTTAGCGTCTCTTAAATGCGTTTGCGCTCGCTACCCAGATCATAGAGTGACCAAGGCACAAGTATCATAAAATATCCCAAAAAATAACAATATTCGATATTTAGACATATTGATATTTTTATATGTTTTCGACAACCCTAGATTTCATTCACGTACGTCAGATACATTTAAAGGATACAAAAATGCGAGTGCTCGTAAGTTTTGCTCCCACCAAAATTCCTTGACATTCAGATAAATTTAATTTTTAAAATGTTAAATTAAATTGAAACTATTTCCCTTTCTTCTTCTCCTAGTAATTTACAGGAAGGCCCTCTTTCGAGCCCTGACCTCAATTAGATGTGCCCCTGTATGCCATAAATCTTTAAATTGCTCTACATTTTATTTTGTTGCATTTTTCTTAGGATCTCTCACGCAATGGGACATTTGTGAATAACGAAAAGATTGGCACAAATAAAATGCGCATCCTGAAAAACGACGACATAAT
The DNA here is from genome assembly GCA_018904275.1 of Lordiphosa clarofinis. NCBI lineage: Eukaryota > Metazoa > Arthropoda > Insecta > Diptera > Drosophilidae > Lordiphosa > Lordiphosa clarofinis. The sequence goes on along the minus strand of JAEIGQ010000063.1, from coordinate 1,344,372 downwards.
CTCATTGTCCCATCCTACATACAAAGGTAACACCTGCTTTTAACTATCTACCTACATTTGCGTATTTCCATTTATTCAAATTTCCGTCCTCTGTGCAGCTTTTGTCTTCAAGGATTTGAGCCCAAACGAGGCCATTGGCCTGCCCGAGGAGATCACCCAAACATATTATGTAAATCGGAAATTGGGTTCAGGTGCCTATGGCTTGGTCCGATTAGTCTATGAGACGCGTACCTGCGAACAGTTTGCCATGAAAATTGTGAAGAAAAATATGCTAGCTGGCAGTGCACAGCCCAACCTGAATCTAAGTGATCCTGAGCGGGTGTTAAATGAAGCTAAGATCATGAAGAATCTATCACATCCTTGTGTGGTGCGTATGCATGATATTGTGGACAAACCGGATTCGGTTTATATGGTATTGGAATTTATGCGTGGCGGAGACTTGCTACATCGCATCATAAGCCAGAAATTGCTGTCAGAGGAGACCTCCAAACTGTATTTCTATCAGATGTGCCATGCGGTGAAGTATTTGCATAATAGAGGTGTGTTTTTTGACGAACCATGATTATCATGAATTTTAACAGAAATCCGTTAATTTTTTGTTATAATGAAAATCTGTATTGGTGGACTGAGGCATTCATTCTTGTCTTTGATCAAAAAAGTAAATAGAAAAGATAAATATGTGAACAAGGATGATAAACATAAATTCATGATATATCACGGATCATCATAGTTATTCTTTAACTAACCCGAATAAACGTTTTTGATTTCATTAGGCATTACCCATCGTGATCTAAAGCCGGACAATGTCTTGCTGGAGTCCAGTGACGAAGATACCTTGCTTAAGGTATCTGATTTCGGATTGAGCAAATTCGTGCAAAAGGATTCTGTGATGAGAACACTATGTGGCACGCCTCTATATGTAGCACCTGAAGTTTTAATAACAGGCGGACGTGCTGCCTACACCAAAAAGGTGGATATCTGGAGTTTGGGTGTGGTGCTTTTCACCTGGTAAGAATTTTAAATTTGTTTTTCCTACAAATTAAATCAAAATATATTTTCTAGTCTAAGCGGCACTCTGCCATTCTCCGATGAGTATGGCACTCCCGCCGCTGATCAAATCAAAAAGGGTAAATTCGGCTACCGACATCCAGCTTGGAAAAAAGTATCACAACGTGCCAAAATGCTCATCAATCAAATGCTCATTGTGGATCCCGAAAAGCGACCCTCAATTGATGCAGTTCTACAATCCAATTGGTTACGCGACATTCAAATGCTGCACAAGGCCAAGCGGCTTATGAAACTCGATCATATGGATATTGAGGAGGAGGAAAATAATTTTCTTGAACCGCCCACCAAACGATCGCGACGTTAACATAATTGGGCGAGAAAAAGTTTTAATTTTCTGGAAAAATTAAGCGAAAACAAAACGTTTTTCCCCCCAGCGAATACTATCCACTTCTACCACCAAGTACATTTTTTGCGGTTGTTTAATTTTACATGTTGTCTAGTGTAGGTTTATTTTGGAATCAGCCAAATATTTTGTAAAACTTTTATACGGGATCGATCATTCCCAGAAGATAAATTGACCTAATGTTAACCCATTAATTGTTTAGCACCTAAACAAAAATCATATTCTGTTATTGTCATAAGGAATTAAATTTGGACTCTGCAGCTAAAATGCTAAGAAAATAAAGTCTTGAATTTGATTTACACATGAGCTGCAAACCTTTAAATATTTGGAATATACATTTTTGTTGTTGCGAAATTGATTTTTATAAATAAAAACGATGATTAATCAGAACTAGAACCGAATTCTGCACCGATATTTTGAGTAGCGGCACTTTAAAAAGCACCTAATTATTCTTCACGGGACGTGTGGAAAAGCTACACATGATAACTAAACAAGTGGAAAGCTAAAGCAAAGTGGGCTAAAGCAAAGTCTACACGACATTTGAAAATCAGCTTGTTTCTCTTAATAATTCTACATTTTTCATGCAGCAATCTGATTACCACACGGACGTTTAGGTTTTCCACATTGACGTTTGGATATTGAAATGCTACACGCGCGTGTGGAAATTCTAAACGAAAAATGTAGCTCTACATCAGTACTGAATTTTTATATTATTCGTTTAGCAAACTGGTTGCCAAACGTGGCGTGTGGGATTTCTAAATGAACGTTTAGATCTACAAAATCTTAACGCTGCGTGTTGGAAATCTACACGAATCGTCCGCAATTTCTGTTGCCTGTATATAAATAGTGATTGCGTTGAATTAGAACTTGAGAATTACAAGCAAGCAAATATTGAATTGTGCCTTTAGCAGATTCAATACAAGTAATGTCTTAGAAAAAATATAAAAAAAAAAAAAATGTAGAATTTCTACACGTTTCGACCGGGATTTTCAACCCCATTACTTTTGTGTAGCTTTTTTGCATGCCGCATGTTGAAATGAAAAAACTGCACGTGGCGATTAGAATTCAGAAAGCCACACGTGGCGTGTAGAAAAGCTACTCAAAAATAGTGGGTTGAAAAACCCGGTCGAAACGTGTAGAAATCAGAGGTCGCAAAATCTGCTCAACCAAAATTTTCTGCGCGGTCTGCTCACAACAAAGACCAAAAAAAATTAAACGGCATCGCTCAGTGTCTGACCAGCAACCCTCTTTTTCGTTTCTTTCGTGTTCTCGCTCTTCGGTTTCGGGTTGAGCGCAACACACGAGTCGGTCTTTTACTGACCTCGCGAAGCGAACAGAACCGGTTGTTGTTCAGCTACTGAGAGTCAGTAAGTGAGCGAAGCAAGGAAAAAGTCAGCAAAAAAGGTTTTTATTTTTGTTGTTGCGTTTGCCTTATGTTGTTGCCTTAGAATTTCGTCACAGGCAAAGCATTAAAGAGGAAGGGAGAAGGTGATATGGCGCTCATTTGTGTGCATATGCGTATGTATAAATATTCACAGGCGCAACTCACATGCATACATACATGCGCAAAAGACCATTTGCCGAGTTTTTACGACCGAAAAGGTCTCGAGTGAACACTGAGCCGAGCGAGCGACCAAAAGCGGTCGGCGGTTGAGCGAAGAGCAAGCCAAACAGTTACGCATCGTGTCAGTGAATGAGCGGTTGTTTTCTGACAACAAGCACGAGAGAGACCGATTATTGCGACCTCTGGTAGAAATTCTACATTTCCGTGTAGCTTTTGAATTTTTTTTCTCTGTGTAGGTATAATTTTTGAAATGACAGATATGGAAAAAGGTCAGAAAAGTGCTTTCAATGAATGCAATTTGATTTAAATTGCGACCAGAATGGGATGAATTGTGTAGTGGTCAATTTTTCATTTATTCTTGTTATAGAAAAGTTATGGACAAAATCATACCTTAATGACCTAGAGCCTACTAAAAAAGTTCTGCTATTTTTAATCAAAAAGGTCACTAAAACAATCACTTTGTGTACTACCAAAAAATGGTCCAAAATCGAATTTTAATTTTCACAAACAATCACAAAATTGTTGACTAGATTGACATCTATATTGACTATAACCTCTTTTGTGGTTTTTATTTCAAACAACCTGGAAACGAGAAAGAAATCGTGGCCGCCAGCACAATACCTTTTTTTGGACCCCCTCCTATCGAAGCTGTAAAATTTTCTTAAACCCTTGGAGAGGTTATATTTAAATTGTCTGGATGTTTGTAACGCATAGAAGGAAGCATCTCCGACAACATAAAGTATATATATTCTTGAGCAGCATGACGAGCTGAGTTGAATGTTTTCAAAGCTGAACCTATTCAAGTGTCCAACAAACAAGTGAGAAAGTCGGTCAAGCCCGACTATGATATACTCTGTACCTGGAGTTGGAGCTTAATTCATGGTTGCTGCTGCTCTCATCTCTAAGTTTCACTTTCGAGCTCTCTCTCTCCCTCTCTCTTTGAATTTGAATGATCTGCGTTTTGGTTCTGTTAGTAGGTACTGAGGGGAGAGGGTTTTGGTTTTTCTTGCTCATAACTTGAGAACCGCTCATCCGATTTTTATCATTTCTTCAACAAATCGATAAATAATGCTAATTACTAACTATCTCTGAAAGGTACAAACCCTCTATCTATAAAACTGTGCGAGATATAAAGTTTTGTTTCAAAGTTCCGGGGGCAGGAGGGGGAGTGGCAAAAATTGAAAATAAACTTGATCTGCCTGCAAGTATAAGAAGCATTTGTCCCATACATGTTAAACCTCTATCTTTTACCATCTCCGAGATCAGTTTGTTCACCTGGACGGACGGACGGACAGGCAGACGGACATGGCTATATCCAGTGCTGGGAATGCTGATTAGTTTTTTTATTCAGTCATCGCTTAAATAAAAAAATTGATTTTTTAAATAATGGAGATTTTCAAGCCAAAAAAATAAGAGCTTAACTGTTTTTTCGATTTAAAATAAATATGATCACTAAAAATTTAGAATTAGTTGAAAGTTCAAGCCTTAAGTCAATTATTAAATTGAATATTGAACCCAGTCAAGTGCCAGCTGAAATTTATTTATTTATTTCCCTTCCATTAAAATTTAGCTTGGAATATTTGAGAAATTTCCTTTGCATTAAATTTTCAGTTGGGATTTTTCACAACCAGTCAAAATTAAATTGAGAAATTCCCCAACTAAACAGCATTAAATAGCCGAGCCAAGCTTCTCTCACTAACTTCTACAACTAACTCAGTTAATTCTGTGTGGAATTCATATGCACCCACTTTTATTCCACTGTTAAAATAATCTCTTCACATAAAACCAAAATCTAATTTCAGTTAATTTGCAAAGTTTCGTTGCACATTTAGTTGCATATTAGAATACAAAACACAAAAAATACCTTCAAAATGACCCACTAAAAAATTTCAAACAATTGGCACCTGTGGGGAATCCCCCACCACATCTACTCACCGTGGAGTGCAATTAAGCAACAAATGTGAAAAAACATAACAACCATGAAAATAAAAACCAAACACCAAACGAGGTACAAAAAGTCATATAAAAAGAGAGCGAGAGTGTGTGCAAGCAAGAACCATGCAGAAGGATAACAACATCCCAGGCATAATAACAAACAAGGTGACTACCTGTGGCGATGGCAAAACTCTGTCTCCAGCTGTGGTTACACATTTCGGGCGGTGTGCTTGTTCTGATAATTAACTTTTCAACTGAAAATTGACATAAAACAAAACATCGAAATGCACTCAATTTAGAATTTTGGCTTACTAAAATGTTGCAACTAAAATGGAAATTTATTTAAAATTATCGTACCAAAATCCGACAACAAAATTGTTTCATTTGGTAATTACCATATAACCTCAAGCAGGTGTAATCCCACACTGAGAGAGACCTCGATGAAGGCGCCGGGGTAGGATCAACATTTAACTTTCAACTTTCCGTCGCGCTAATGTCAAAAGTTTTATGGATCCTATTTAAATGTTGTATGTATTATATGACGCCCAATGTTACTTATTACTTGGCAAATATTTATGCAAATAATATGCAATTACACACACACACACACATATAGAGGGATACATGCTTGTACAGTAGGTAGTTTAGTCACTATATTTTGCAAAAATTTTCCACACAAATTTTCCTAGATTTGGCATTCAAAAAATTTAAAATAATTTTTAAATGTAAGAAATTCAATGGTTTTTGATCGAATGAAAATGTGCAGATAATTAAAGTATTTGGAAACAAGCAATTAAAAATAAAAAAATATTTTTAAATGCAAAATTTTCAAAACCCATTTTTTTATGCGAATTCGTCAGTATTATTTATTAATTACTCCGATTTTGCACGGACTAACCCATATATAACATTTTCTTAAGAAATGTTCAGGCAATGTTGACACTACCGAATCAAACCTAACTGTAGCTCGTTATCCGTAGTTCTTTTTAAAAATCCAAAACTTAACCGCAAAGCAAGGCGGTTTGGTTCAGTTTATTGACGTATTAAAGGGCCGATATCTCATCTTCAAAATAGAGCTATCGGTCCCATGAACTAACAAATTACAGAGTGAGTTGTAAGATTCATTATTTCCAAGCTGTTTTTATTCCTAATACAAAAGCACAGTTTTTAATAAACCAAAACAAACAACCTAATTGTATAGGGTTGCTACCCAGTCGGACTGCATGACAGAAGTCTATATTTCATGCCAACTTCTCACGTCAGAAGGCATGCCAAAACCTGTAGGTTCCGTTTCGTTTGTCTTAAGAAACGCCGAGAAACTCTGGGGTTGTTGTTGTAACCGTTAACCGTTTGGGTGACGTCATGCGGCAGCCTTCGGGTTCCGCGTTTCTCCTTACGAACTCAGTACTTCAGATGCACTGACTTTGTATATCGTAAGGAGGAAGACCTGATCCGTAATCTTACTAACCCCTGATTTTGCTGGCCTTTGGTATAAAATGTCACCCCATAATCAACTTTACATTTAAGTTTATTTGCAAATATTATTGACATTTAATTTAATGTACAAACCAAAAATTATTTTTGTTTATTTCTATTATTATTGATGTTCGCCTTGATGCCTTTGGTTGCTAATTGTAGGGATGATTGTTAGAGAATTGGCCTTTAAAAGTGTTGTGGCTTATTGTTTCTGCAGGAATGACCTGTTTTAAGTAATAAAATTGATTAATAATGACAAATTAATGATAATTATAATACTTTAGTGCTATTGAGTACCTAGATGTAACTAAATTAGATACTCACCAACAATATATTGCGCATTTATAATTAAAGAATTATTATAAATATTCTCTGGGAACACGTCTTTTTTCAACATAAGCCGAAATCTCACTGACTTAAGAAATTTTTCGCTTTTCTCTCTCTCGTTTGGTCAACGTTCGCCAAGCGTTCGGAGCTGACTTGGTTTTTCTATCCCACGACTAAGAGAGACTGAATCGTTTCACGATAGACCGGCTTTTAGCCTTACGAATACCAGAGAAAAGAAAGTGTGATATGATGATAATAAATTGGCTAATGTCATGCCAAAAAATTATGTAGTGACTATTTTCCTGAAATTTCTAGCCTCCAAATGTACTTATTTTGGTAAGCACATGCTGCAAAGTCCGACTGGGTATGTGTACTATGCACATTTTTAAAAAATGTTTGAAAACTTTCCTAAATTTTGATGTTAATATTTTTCCACAGAAAACATTAAATACTGCTCCATAGTACAATGTCATGGCGCCTAAAAGCGCTTAGTAAACACCGAACTTTTTCACACACAAATGTGTCACACGCACATACCCATACGTAGTCAGTTGTGTTTAAACAACAGCAGCGGCAACGACAACAACAAACAAACAAAACAACTCGACAAGTGTGCGACTAAAAACGTAAGCGAACCGCCTTCTCTAACCGACTTCAGGCTGCACACAAGCGACTATGCAAATGCAAGACCAACCGCGTAAAAACACATTGAACCTCATCTGCAGAAACTAATGTTAAAGTTGTTTTGGTGTAATTTTGCATTAATATTTTTCACTAAAATTAAAGTTAAATCAGTATTTAAGCAAGTAATGTATATGTATTATATATATACTGCAAAATATTAAATCTGCAAAATTAAGGTTGAAAAAAGGGAGGACGACATAGCTCAGTAATTGTCTACTCTTTGGGAAGAAGAGCTCTGACTATTTTTGAATTCGATTTCTTAAATTCCAGGAATCAAGCCTGATATTAACCTGATATCATTTAATGTTAATATACAACAAAATTCAAAACGGTAATGAAAGCATAACGGATATTTATTCAATTCCATAAAAAAGGAAAATATCGATTGTTTGCATTTACCTTAAGATTATTAAATATTGGAATATTTATCAGGAAAATCAACATAGCTCGCATAGTTTTAGCTGTTCCAGCCACACAAGTGTCAGTAGAATGAACATTTTCCACATTAGAATTTGATTTATCAGACTTAACAGCCCATATTGATTAAAATATACTAGGAGATATATTACACTGTGCAACTTTTTTAAGGTCATTTTCTGGTTACGCCTTCGGACCCCGATATTTTTTAAGAGCATACCGAAACTAAAAAAATGTGGCTCTATCACATCGTAAAGGTCCTTTTTTGATACCCAACATATTTTCACCCCTAACTGCCCATATATCATAAACCGTTAGGAATTTTGTTTTTATATATTTGGCAAAGTTAAAGATATAAACTAAAGGAAAAAAAGTAATGAACAGGCCGAACCAAAAAATTGGCATCTAGCGCTTCAAAAGTGCAAAAACTTCGAAAAAAGTGAAATTTTTTCATGTATTTCGCCTGAAACGGCTAAACTACTGGGAATTTGAAAAACCTTTCATCTGCGAAATTATCCCAAACAACTATATAAACAAATCTCTAGTACACGCCAGCTTCATAAAACGTTTGTACGGAAATTGCTGTCGAAATTTTGAACATACCCGATCAACTGGAAAAGCAAGTCTGTTAATTAATAATCTGAATAGTTAGTTAAATGAATAAAGAGCGAACCGAACCGAACCATAACCGCGGATCAGTAAGACTAACCTTAGTAAAAACTTCCTCTGGAACCACAATTTTAAAAGAAGATATTTCTCGCTTCAGCTTAGCACTCCATTTGATGTTGTAGATGTCATTAGGATTGGAATAGGAAAGTTTAGTTAGAGTTTTGTGTTTGGCGTCATACACTGCTGCTCATGAAGTAAGACTGAACACAAAAGCAGTTGAAAATATTGGTAAGGCCACCACGGCTTAACATTGACAGTCTTTTTTGGCTGACCACCAGTTTGTAGAATCGTTGAAGACAGTGTAGAGGGACGGTTTCACATTGCAGTTTCATCAACATGTGGTGGATCGCTAGGAGCTTGCTGATTGTATAGGTCAGTAGAAGGAGTTGGAACATCGCCATCGTCAGCATCTCCTCTAACTCCCAAGTCGACAGCTTTTGTGGACACAGGGGATACAAAGCTGCAATGTTTACCGCTTCTTGCGTAAAGGAGATGTCCCGAGAAGTTTACGAGCAACAAACTGTGACTGCATTGTGGTAAACTTATTGCAGACTTTGTTGAGATCAGATGCGTTTGCCTCATTAATATTGCCATTTCGGACTCCACTGATTTGCATTCGTTGCATGACAAAGTCAGGCCTATATTTTATTGATAAGACCAGTTGTTCTAGCACATTTAATGTAAGCCATATTATTACAGAGCCAGCAGCCCACATAGTGTGAATTCTCATTGATCCCGCCTTGGATTTTACAACTTTTCATACAGCATAAGAGCATTGTTTATTGTTTATAAATAAACGCATTAAGCAACTTGGCCCAAAATCAGAGGCTAAAGCTTTGTTTTCATGGATATAATTAGGGTCTAAAGATATATTCCATGGGAATGCATTATGTTCGAAGAGACTATCTATCTTAGAAAACCAAAGTTTAGCCAACTTACTTTTTACCCATTCATATATCCACTCCCAACCATAAAAATATCAATATGTTTGTTACTCTATTTAGAGTTTTACCAGTATAGGTGTATTTATTAATTATGTTGCATATATGTTTGTGTTGTATATAGTATCTTTATATAGAATTAAATATTTTCGCGATTTATATTTTGGTAGGATTTTATTTACAGTCATGTTCAATTCAATTCTGATAAATCGGTCGTGGGGAAACGGTTGGAACAATTTTCTAAAAATTGCTACCTCTCGAGTCAAGTCCATCTTCATTATGCATTCCTGGTACTTTAATTTAGTTTCAATTTGTATTATATTCAGTAGGTGTACATGTACATATATATATATAGTTGTTGTGGTTGTTGTTGATTTACATAAATTTCACTGATGGTGTAAATTAAATATACAAAAAGGGCTTTAAACATTCAGCTTTATGTCTTTTGGTTGTGTTTTTGTTCAAATACATCAATAAAAGTTTTGTTTTTTAAATATATGTATATAGGTAGACAAATATCATTTAATATATGTTTTGAATATATATATGTATACATATACATATACAGTTATTTTAGCACACAGAATGTAACATTTGCTGCAGATAAATATGCCTTTCGGGGGCCCCTTTTCTTTTAAAATGTTTTTTAAACATTTGTTGTTGGTTTTGGGTTCATAACGTTAATAGAATCAAAAGTTTAAATTTGTAACAAATTTGCACTAAGTTTAAAAAGGTGTTGATTATGTTATGTACATTTATAGTTTGGTTTTCTCTTTAATGTTTCGAATTGAGACTACAAATTGTGGGAGTTTTTTCTTTGAGCGTCTTAAGAGTTTAAATAGAAAAATGTATTAAAAAACAACTTTAAACTCTTTTTAAAAAGCTTTTAAGAAGAAACAAGGAATAAATTAACATAAATTGAAAAATTTCCTAAATTATATAACTTTGTATTTTTTTTTGCTTAGTTTCTGGAGTTGTTAGACATTGATTTGGTTATGTTTTTGTATATACTTGTATATATATATATATTTATGTATTCCTCAGCCCCTGCCTCTGACACCTACACCCCTTTTACTTCAAGTTGTACATCTTATATTTGGCATTTTACTAGTTCCACTCATTAAGTCCATCAAGCGTTGCTTTTGAATTTAGTTTTGTGTTTGGGGCAAGGCCGATGAAGTTTCATCAGTTGTTTGCTAAAGAAATGTCCACAAATTAGCAGGTCAATTGACATTTGGTATACTTAAATTACCTTTTGTTCGGCGGGCACTTTGCCACCAGTGCTACGACCCCAACGCAAACGCATTGGTTTACGTGCCTCCCGTTGGAATTCCGAATTATTCTCATCCTGCACGTCGACGGTTTCAGTTCCATCAGCATCGTTAGCTACATGTCCGTTGTTATCATATGGCTGTATGGCCATTAGCAAGCGACGCATATTCTCCGAATTTAAAAGTTGATTCCGTGTATGCTTTGGGCGGACATATTGGAGAAAGAGAGAGAAAGAGCTTAACTTCTAATTCGATCTTAAGGGCTTTAGGCAGAGAAAAATAAACAGTTTTTTACATGGATCAAGAGTTTTGAATGTCAGAAGTATAAAAAGAATAAAGAGTATTTATCTTTGATCACGAATTTCTTGATCCAGGAGTTTTCAAACGCTATTCTATCCCACTTCGTTTGCTTTTTATTATCAGTTACTTCACACTCCCCCAAATTTATGATGAACTTATCTTGATTTCAAGAACCAAATTCTTTAAAATTCAAAATTCCTTAAAATTTAAAAGTTATCGTTACCATTTTGGAACCATTTTTATACCCTTGGAGAGGGTATATTGAAATTGTCCGGATGTTTGTAACGCACAGAAGGAAGCATCTCCGATAACATAATGCATATATATTCTTGATCAGCATGACGAGAAAAACTTTTTTGTTTTCAATACTATCGCATCCAAACTTGTAACTGATCAATGTTGCATGCTACCGCACAATTCTGAGAAGTTCTATCCGAACGTCTTAGTATAAAAAAGGTTTTCCTTTTCAATCCTATCGCATCCAAACTTGTTACTGATCACTGCTACCACATAATTCTGCAAAGATGGATCTAAATCGCTTTACATTTTTCAGTTATGAATATGTTGATAAATATATTGTAATTTGGACAGGAGTTTCTGTTAGTGGTGAAAGTGAGTATGGGAAAAATGTTATTTCTTATCCGATTGACTTAAAACTTGGTTTGTAAGCATAGTAAGCGAAATTATTCGACACGTGTTTTCCCGACTTCCCGCCCACGAAGTGGATGGGATGTGGGTGGCATGTGAATGGGATGTGGGCGGGAAGTGGGTGGGATGTAGGTGGAAACTGGGCGGGAAATTGGTTGGAATAGGGTGTAGAGTGGGTGGGAGGTGGATGGGAAGTGGGTGTGCATTGGTTGAAGGCTCAGCAAAGTGCGACGGGATATTTGCTAGTATTTTATAAAAGAATGTTAGAGTTGGTAAAAACCCCAAAAAAATTCTTGATTCAAGCAATATTGCTCTTATGTCACCAATATGGATGACCGTCATTTTCTCAGAGTAAGCCTAAATCACATTCTTACTGCCAACTCACCTGCGCATTGTCCACACGGTTTGTCTCAAACTGGGGTACACTGCGTCCCCAACGTAGACGTTGAGGCTTACGCAACACACGCTCAAAGACACCATCATAATCACCGTTAAAATCCGCCTCATCAACTCCTCCATCTAACTGCTCTTGCTGCTGCATTTGGTTATTTAGAGTAAGCTCCCGCTCCAATAAATCATCATAGGCGGTACGTCTCAGTTGAGGCAAATTGGGATCACTACGTCGACCAAAACGCAAACGCAACGATGGTGATCTTATGGGCTTCTGATTGACATCGCCAAACCAACGTTTCTCCACAATATTGTTCAAGATGTCGGGATCGGAGCGTCCAAAGCGCAAACGTAACGAGGGTGATCGCTGAGCTTTGCGTTCCACTTGATGATTGGGGAAGATCACAGGGCCGGCGTATTCGCGTTGTAGAAGATTATCATACAGATTGCTAATAGGTGCGCCTAAGAATGTTGCAGAGAAAAAAAGGGTTAGTTAATTGTAAGAGAGAGGAATATAGTTTTTTTTATTTACCTGAAAGTGTGTTTAGTTCAGCGCTGGATGACTGTAAAAGCATGAGATTCCAGCATAAAATGACCAAGAGGCAAGTCTTATTGGGATGGGACTTTAAGTGCAACATTTTGTTAAGTTAGTTGTGCTGTAAAAAAAAGCAAGAGATTACATTTTGTTTATTATACTGATACTGATATTATAAATGTGAAAGTTTGTGTGTTTGCCTGTTTGTTACTCAATCACGCACAAATGGCGTTTTATTTGCATGAAATTTTCGAGTTGATTACCTGAACTTAAGGGTACTGTATTCCTTCAGAAATTTAAAAAAAGCTTTTTTATTTGCTTCAACCTCCAATTGGAGTCTTATAAACATCCTGTAAAAGTTTTAAGCTGATCATATTGTTCACTTACTACAATACTGGCATAACTCAAAATAATCCATTTTGAGAAAAACGCGTTTAAAGTTTTCAATGGGTTTAACCCAGAAAAAATGGTTCAATTAGTTTTAAGTTAATCTACTACAAAATTATAAATTTAAAATGCTCACTAATAAAAATTGAAAATATGATGTTTTAACTGAAAGCCGATTTATGATTGTGGCATATCGACTGCAGGACAACTGAGATATGACGCTCTTGCATTAACATGAAAGTTTACTTGTAAAATGATATTTCGACATATTTTGATCTCACGTGAAGAGTATAAGAGATATCAATATGAAAATTTGACACAAAATAGTACACAATAGAGCGAATATTTCTGCATCATTAAGTCGAAAATCGTATTTTTTGAGTTGTGCCAGTATTGAAGTAAGTGAGCGATATGTATTAGAGAAATAAGCAAAAACAATTTTTATTCCCGACTCTCTTATATAAAAAAATTATTCATCGACAATAGTATTTCTACTAATTCCAAGTTGATCTTTTTTAGTCGAAAAAGTTCTAAAATGTTCGAAACTACCCAAAAAATTTATTATTGCTCTTAGTACCCTCCAATCTGGTTTGAACTAGGATATTATTGATCCTTCGAAAAATATCGGAGCTAGAGCCAATATAGTAAGAATAAAAGTCGATTTTCGAACTTTTGACTTTCAAACCCCATAACTCCGCTGTTTATTGACCGATCCAAAATATTCTAGTTCACACAGGAATTACATCATTTCTTAACAAAACCACGTTTTCAGTTTAACTTCAGACAATCCGTTCTCAAAGAACAACAGCAACAAAAGTTTTTAGTTTTTTCGATTACCTATCGAATAAAACAACCCGCTTGTTAATATCACTTATAGTTTTTGTGTTATTTAATTTTTTGTAAACTTTTAAAAAATTACTCCTGAAGGTTTACACCTTAAACATAAGAGATATCAATTTTGTTTAAATGGCCCCAAAAGTCGAGAAACTTGCAAAATTATATTAAGAGAACTTGTTAAGGCGCTTGATGATTAGATGACAACGGAGGAGGTGGTAAATAAAAGGTGTAAATCCAAATACACACATTTTATGATTAGTTCAGATTATCATAAAGCTTTAATAGTTGGCAGTTAAAGACGTATAAATAGAAGGTGTCGGTAAATCTGGTTAAAGAAATTTAAACGTTTGCAATACTCTTATATGAAGTAAGATTGACATGAAGACGGATAAATAGAAGACGGTAGATCAAACGGACCAAAAAATCACAAAGATTCATAAGTTTAGATTATCATGAAGATTCATTGCCAACTCAGCTTCACTTTTCGTTTTGTGTTTTAAGTTTTAAAGGGGACGTAGCAACGCACGCTGGGTACCTGCTAGTATTTTAATATTTTATAGTGTTTAATCAATTGTGAATCAGATTGAATATAGTTTGTATTGAACCGATTATAGATATAAACTTTATTTAACGTTAAAGTTCCAGCTTAAGGGGGGACATCTAAGTAGCTCAAAAAAAAAAAGAAGTGGATTTTCAGAATTTTTTTTGGCCAAATGGAAGGGCCAATCGAAAATTTGTAAATGAGGTATTATAGTGTGATACATTTACTCGAAATTGTTTTCGGGTTTTTTGTATCAAAAACAAAATGGCGGTCGTGTATCATTTCTCCGTTAACCATATTTTTCAGCTGGCCGGACACATAACTCAAGCAAATCTTAACCGATCGATCCACGTAGGATTTTTTCGATATTTTGATTTTTGGCGAAATGGTGAGTTTTTGAAAAAACAAAATGCGTAAAAAAAAAAATAATTCTTAAAAAAATTAAAAAAAAAAAAGTAAGCAAAATATCAAAAAAATTCTACGTGGATCGATAGCCATAGGTGTTTCCGATTTACTCTTAAAATTTCAGACCGATCGGTTAAGATTTGCTTGAGTTATGTGTCCGGCCACGGAAAAATAAGGTTTGAGAAAGTTTAGAACTAGCCGTTAAATTTTGAATGCAAGCATTCAAAAAAGCGTTTGCGTTGTTTCTTGAAACTTTTGTTAGTTTCGTTTACAAATCAAGAGAGCGTGCCGTCTCTTATATAAAGTTTGTAATTTATCTTGCGACCTTTCTAATGTTTAATTAGTGAGTTTAGCAGGCTCTAGGTCCGAAAAAGTTGTGTTTGTTCACAACTAAGAACAACTTATGCATTATTGTACACCAAAAATGAGCTGGTTGCCTATACGGTACCGTTTCATCATTCTCCCGAATGAATCTCCAGTAGGCTAGTTCTAAACTTTCTCAAAAAGCTGCTTTAGCTTTTGGTTTGGAACTTTGAGCCTAAGCTTAAGCTTATGTACACCAAAAGGTTGAAAGTTGTTAGCCTGACCTATTTTTACTCTTATTGTTTTTTGAGGTTCCCAACTGATTAAAACCTGGATTGTATGGAAAGGCAGGTGAAGCGATGGTTTCGACAGCGATAAGCCTACTGAAGAATCATTCGGGAGAATGATGAAACGGTACCGTATAGGCAACCAGCTCATTGTTGGTGTACAATAATGCATAAGTTGTTCTTAGTTGTGAACAAACACAACTTTTTCGGACCTAGAGCCTGCTAAACTCACTAATTAAACATTAGAAAGGTCGCCAGATAAATTACAAAAGATTTGTATAATTTATATTTTATAAAAAACGGGTTGTTTTTCCGGCTCAGCTATCAACTCCTATTTCGTTTGCAATGGTTTTTTGTTCTTTCCTTTTTGCGAATGAAAAATAGTAGCTTATAAAACTTTCAGCTTGTAAATTTTCCAATTCCAATTCTTTGATACTAACAAAAGCTTTTCCGGGTATAAAAGCCAAAATTAAAGGAACCTTGAGTAAATAAATCGGTAATCATCCCAAAAAAAACGTCAATCGTGTATGAAACTAACAATAGAATGCTTTCAGTTAATTCCCTTAGAATATTTCTCAGAATGAATACAAACACAAATCATATTGCTATTACACAAGAAAAAACCCAACAAATAAGTTAATTCTCTTGACAAAATGCGATAACGACTGGATAAATTGTTTACTCTTGGGTAAACTCACCTAACTTTAACTCAACCTTTTATGTTCATTATGCAAGTTCGAGTCTGCCTCGGTGTCTGCCTTCGCCCCTGTTTGCCTCCCACAGAAATCACTACCCATAAATTTTCCTCTAACAGAATCCCAGACTCCAAACAGTCATCGTAAAACTATGTATTTTACCATCGGCTGCAATAGCAAAAAAAAGGAAGGAATATCAAATAAAAAAAATAGTTCCACAAAATTTAATCAACATTCAATGTTAGTTTTTTCTATTCCATGTCCCACGCATGCAAAATATTTTTCTGTCACACATGTCTCCCCAGGGGAGCAGCTGTTACGCAGCTCTGTTTAATTGCTCGAACCGTTGGAAAAAAATGTAAGCAACTTGGCAATATTTTCAGCAACATTGTCTACTTAAATGCCTGTCAAAAACTAACCAACCGCTCGGACCCGCCGCCAGGGCGTATGATTAACGCTCAAAGCCGCAAAGTAGGCAACACAAAGCCCACAAAATGGCAGTCGGAGAATAACAAGAACAACAACAGCAGCAGCAGCAGCAAAGTTTCATCAAATATGTTGATAAAACACAAAAGATTACGCCTCGTCCCCAAAAAAGGGTCGAAGGGCAAAGGGATCTAATGTGTTTGTCAAAACGTTTTAATGCTGGGGGACTAGAACTAGGGGCCCTATAAAGTCAGATAGCTCCCAGTTTGGGTCTCATTTTTTTCGGCCAACCACAAATGACCTTTTACGCACAACGAAATAAAAATTGTTAAATAAAAGGCAAATAAAAATGTGTGACACACACACACACACACACACGAATCAGCAACAACCTGTTGTGCATGTGTGTGTTTCTATGCGTATGTGACTGTGTGGGTGTTAAATGTATTAGTTTGGCCGAGTCCCCAAAAAGGCTATTTAAACCTCGTCAATGTGTTTTTACGCTTCAATAGCAAATGTTTGTGACACAAACTACACTTGGCTACCACATTTTGAATTCTGAGAAGCACAAAATGCAGTACAAAATTTAAGTTGTTTTCAAGATTCTACTGAAATTTTGTTTAGACACAGAGGAAGCTATAAAATAGATGAGAACAAACAAGTTCGAGTAAATGTTAATTAAGATTTAAATAAAATATTATTCAAATGAGTGCAATGAGTATCCATTTTAATTTGACACAAAGTTGTCTTAAATTAAACCTCAAAACAGTACCTCTATTATCGTATTAATATAAGCATAGACGGTGTTAACTTAAAATTTTGCGTATTAATTTAATACTTAGAATATTACTACGATACGCAAAGGTATTAATTTAAAACTCAAATTCATTCATATAAATGAATGATACATATTTCGAAAAATCAAAGAGTCATGCTCTTATGTCAAACGAAGCTGGCGATTGTCCATGTGAGACCTTAAGTGTCAATTGTTAGTTAATGATTTAAAAATTTAAAATGCAACAAAAAATGTACAGGATGTTGATAATCCAAATCAAAGTCGAAAAATATATATTTTTTCGATTTTTAATTATAGAAAAAAAAATTGTAATTGGAGATGACCCAATTCTTGCATAGAAGTATGTATAAGTACTAGATAACTAAAAAAAATTAATATAGCTTAATATGTCTAATGGCTTATGAGATATTGACTCAAGTAGTTCTTGACCCTGTCGAGGATTTTCAGTCAATCGGACTACTCTCACCGATTATTTACCTCAGAGTGCATGTGTAATTTTCCAAAGTTTAAAAAAAAAACATACTTCTAGGACCACATGATTAAGTTCAAATGGAAATATAATTATAAATGTGATTTTTTAAAAATTTAATGCAAAACCGCCCAACAGCTATAGTGCATTGTTCAAAGAAAATAATCAGCAATATTGCAAGCAAATTAAGAGAGGTACTTTTGGGTACTTTAAACGCACAGTTACCCATTGTAAAAAAACCCACGACGTTTTAGTTTTTTTTTAATTTTTTATGTAAACGCTTTCCAAAGGAAATTTCTAGATCATTTTTCATGGCAATCTAGTACGAAGTCGAAAATAATAAATCAAATTGCGGCAGCTGTTGCTTTTCTAACTTTGACTATCATTTTTTATTTTTTGCAGCAACTTTAAGAAAAATTAACTTTGTACGGCTGGCATTAAAAAACTATTTTGTAAAAAGGTTCCCAATTTTGCCATAAAATAGCTTCATGTATTCAAAATCATTGACGACCTTCGTTTTATCCAGTTTCTCGAACACAAATTGGGACTTTTGGTCAAATTTTCGGGCTGCTGGCCCAGTGTGATATGTAGACAGGACATATACCAGTCCACATTGCTGTTATGGCTGTTTTAACGCTTTGCAAATGACGCACATTGCGAGAGGTTCAAAACAAATACAGCTTCAGAGAAGTCAGTTCTGGCGTTTTTCACTCAGGGTCCCCGTGAAGGCGTAAATCTCTACATGTATGGGTTTCAGCATGAGGCACATCATTACAGTGACTTCTGATTAAACAACATCTTCGTAGACACAAAGCCTGCAGAGTAGGAGAATGGAGTTTCCCATAGTTAGCTGACCATAACACACGATTTAATTTCATTAGTGTAAATAAAAAACATTTTGAAAGAGTTCAAAGTAAAAGTAGGAATTTTAAAATGGTACTATATTAAATTGATACTCCAAACTTGAGTATCAAAATGATATTAAGAGTTTGACAATTGAAATATTAGATTAATGACACCTAGTATCAAATTGACACAAAATAAATTGTATACAAAAAAGAGTGAACCAAATACAAGTTAGTAGGTATCAATTTGATATCCTCGAAATATCATTAATACTCACAAAAATATCAACTTGATACTTGGAGTATTAAAGACAATTTGATACACAATAGTTTCATTTTGATGCTTACTTTCGCACATTATGTATTAAAGTTCTGAAATTTTGGTTAATAGAGAAATGAATTTAGGAAACACGAAATAACACCGGGGAATGAATAAAGAAATTATTAGAGGAATGAATTTAAGTGCAAAAGGGGACAGAGGAAAAGACCGATGAATAAATAAAAAAAGTTTTGTTCAAATTTTTGCAAAATGTATAACAACTCCCGAAATTTTAAAGATACCGATCTCAAATTTAAAACTTAGTTTTTCTTCGCAATATCTACAATCCCACAAATTTTCACAAAGATCGTTAAATAAATACCCGTGCTTAAAAGTGCCGTATACTTGTCGGATATCGCCCTCAGAAACACAGAAAGTCTAGCAAAAATTTATATTTCTGAGTAACGGGTAAATAGAAGTAGTGGCCCTGCGACTTTAACTCGATAAAACGATTGTCTTAAATGATTTTGAATACAAAATTTGCTATTTGATGCCAAAATTTGGAGTCATTTCCCAAAATGGTTTTTCAATGGCAGATGTTAAAAGATGACTATTTTTAAAATTGATCGAATAAAATCTTATATTGTCCGATATATTCGAATAGTCAAAACTAGTAATGCAACAGCTGCAAAACTTGATTTTGTTTTTTCGACTACAAGCTACATTGATTGCAATAAAAGAAATAAAATACTTGTTTTTTAGAGAAATTGATTGTGTAGTCCCCAATTTCCAAAAATATCGTCTTCTCGTTCAGACTGAGCGTTTGAAGGCGGTGCTGATATTTGCATTCCTTCAATTTTGTTCATTACACTCGCTTGTAGGGCGGTGTAGCATTGGATGGGCTTTACTGGACAGCAGATTTGCTGATGCATATCCTGGCTACTTTAGGCTCAATATTGTGTTAATAGCTTTGCTTATTATGTGTCAATTTGGCATAAACTGTTCCAGTTCAATTTTCTTGTCATGTTCAATTTGTTGTTTGACATTTTTTTGCTCCATCCACCCTACAGGACAATGACTTGCCTTAGATCAGGACATAAATACCATCATTATCTGAAAATATCGCGCAACTCATTCGTCATTCGAGCCGCCAACGGGGAGGCGAAACCGAGACGGGAACACAACGATGATAAATCACTTTCAATTTTGACAAACGTCACAAATGTCGCGCTGTTGAGAAGCAGAGCACATTTCATCACCCACACAACGGAAATTTACATACTGGCCAGGCAATTGGCCAATGCTTCCGTTCGGGGGCAAAGCCCACAAATCATTTTCGGCCAGACATTTCCGAGTTATCATCATTGACAAAGAAAATGCACAAAAAAAGGAAAAATGGAGGAAAAGTAAATTGACTAGCAGAGAAAAGGGCGACAAAAATTGCATAGGCGTGATGATATTTAAATCTGTATTAAACAGATGATGGAAGAATAAATTGATTTATCTATTTTGACAAATATGGGAAGAAGCTGCCTGATTAATGATCTGATGATACCAAAAATCAATTACAAAAATTTTTTCATGGTTACGATTTTTAAATATGAATTTTTAAAATTTGTTTTTGGTAGGTTGCCATATCCCCAATTATCAGAATATTATCGAAGGGTAATTAAATTGTGCGATTGCGATTATTGCAAAATATCAAATTGGTTAAGTAGTTTGAATACAATAATCAAAATATTCGATTTTTTGCTCAAAAACGTAATAAATTTCCTTTCCAAACGCCAAGGAAAAATATTTACTTATATATATATATATATATATTTACTTAAGAAAATAAGATCAAAATCAATGAACAAAATCTTGAAACTAATACAGAAACTGTGTGCAAATTGAATGCTTGAAAAAGTGTTATATTTAAGATTTTTCAAAATATATTTTTTTTTTCTTCGACTTTTGTTCTGTTACGGAATATTTTTCAAATTTTTGTCTTCGCTCTCTTTTAATATTGACCAAAAAAGGAAGAAAAATATTTTTTTAAACCAGGGCTGCAAACCGGTTAGGGTTGAACCGCAGCGGAGGCCCGGGTTTTTGGAAGTCCGAACCGACCCGAACCGGCAGGTAATTTTTATCGCCCGAAACTGAAACTGAACCAGGAAAAAAGTTAAAAAAGGGTTCAGCAAAAAATAAAAAATACAGAATTCCGAATAGATCTAAATGCACACTAAGAAAAAAATGTGACATCAAATTGACCTTTTTTTAAAGCCCTGGCATTCAGAAAAATTTCTAACTAACAGAAAAGATTTTTTTGAACTTCAAAAAATATGACAAAAAAATTTAAAAAAAAACTTTCTATAAATATGAATATGAGAGATTTGTCTAATAACACCGCAATACAAAAAAAACCCAATTTTTAATAGGAATAATATCAATCTTTTCATAATTTTGATTGGTCGTGTTGAAATCATTTTTCGTTTACCCAGACGTCTTACAAAATACGTTATTGCAAAACGTGGCGAGAGTTTTTTAATTTGGGATCGTGTGACCACATAAGTAACCTTGTAAAGAAATTTGTTTTCAGTTAGCTGAAGAAGACGTTACAGAAAACCCAAACACGAAGTTTTGTTTTCTCCAAATTATATTTTAAGGCGGTTTTTTTATAAACGATTCCCCAAGTTTTTTAATTTGATTTACACAAAATACAATAGAAAGTTTTACGTGAAAAGCTGTAAACTGGTAATAGGTGAACTGTTCAGTCATTTTAAATAGTTCAAATTTATCTGCGATTTTAAAATAAAATATCCCTTAATCTAACTATAATTGAGTTAATAATATATTCCAAATATCAAGTCTCTGAACTTTTAAATATGTATGAAATGAGTAAAATTTTTAAATTAACATAAATTTTTTTTTGAGTCAGGAAAAACCACATTATTCCTGAACTTCGGTTCGAACCTGAACCTGGGTTCAGCGACTTTCTGAACCCGCTCCGTGAACCCGAACCCAAAAATATTTTAAGGGTTCGAACCCCGGAGTGAACCCCTCCCGATTTTTAGGAGGTTTGCAGCCCTGTTTTAAACCATTTAAATACCTACTTAAATTGACAGTTAGTTCCTGCACCCAAATTGATTCAGCTACAATATTTGTTCATAGTTTCTTCACCAATTCCTTTTTATCTTCGAAGAAGTGTGAGAAAAAACTAAAAAACAAATTTTGTTGGTTTAGTTTTATATTTTCTGGGGGATTAAAAAATTTTTTTTTTTAGCATTATCGAGAAAAAATAGATTTTTTATAATATTTTTGGGCATTGCATTGAGATCAATTCATTGATTTAAAACAACTCAACCGATTTGAAATTAATTTTCTACACAATTATTGACAAATAAATAACCTTTCGATTCATTTCTTGAGATTTTTCTGGAGAAGACCTTGAAACTCATTAAGGTAAGAATTTTTGCACATATTAAGGTAACTTTTAATCGAATTTGAAGATATTTTATTTGTAAAAATAGAGGCCAGCTAACTTCGGCTCGACCGAAGTTTATATACCCTTGGAGCTTGATATATGCCTGACAGTATGTATGGCAGCTATACTATATAGTTGTCCGATTTCGACAAGTTTTGGTGAAATTATGTGAAATCATTAAAATCTTATAAATACGAGCGTTGGGAGCGATAGCACTAGAAACAAAAAAGATTTTCTCACTAAAACTAGTTTTTCAGCTATATGCTATAGTCATCCAAACCGGCCGGTTCCTACAAAAAATGCAGCGTATTTATACCAAAAGACTTCGTGCAAAGTTTGGTTAAGATAGCTTTAAAACTGACGGAGGAGATAGCATAGAAACAGACGGACGGACAGACGGACGGGCAGACGGACATGGCTATATCAACTCAGCTCGTCATGCTGATCAAGAATATATATACTTTATGTGGTCGGAGATGCTTCCTTCTATGCGTTACAAACATCCGGACAATTTTAATATACCCTCTCCAAGGGTATAAAAAATATATATCGGTGAGGAAAAAAACCTTCGATAAATTTCCAATGAATTTGATTAAGCAGATTGGGCGTATTCAGCAGATAACTCCGATTTGCGAATACCGACTTACGATTTGCTGATGACTGATGATTTTCTGCTTAATAGATTTGATTGCAGACTTTAAGATATTCGTTGGCATTAGTACTTTCCATCAGTTGAAAACACCCACACAAAATCTTCAATATTTATGGATTTGTTAAATAGAAAATTTTATGTGAGTGTCTGAACTAAGGTAGACTGACCCAGCAATCGTTAACCAATCACACGGTGTGTTCGATTTCTATTCAGAAAACATGATTGTCAATTTTTCCAATCCCAATCGGCAATCACTATATTCAGCTGGTAAAATCGGTACTCATAAATCACAAATCGTAGATCGGAACTATCTGCTGAATTGTCTTAAATTTTGAGACCAATCGGTTCAGCCGTAAAAATTTATTTTTTTTTTTTTAACGTTGCCATGTAAATTTTTTTTTTCGAAACTTGTGATATCATTGTTTTCTAATTTTAGAACCATAAATCGAATCGGCCTTACATAACTCTTCAGCAAAACTTAAAGGCAAGGAAAACTTGGTTAGCCCAAATCACTCTTTAATAATTTCTAGTTAGTCCTTCGAAAGTAAAGATTCTTGTGTACTGGATTGATTAGCTTCGCTTTTAAGTTGCCATTCAGTATGAGAACAATCACGTGCCTTTGCACTACAATTCAATTTCCGCTTTCGCTGACATCACGTCTACAAAAAATATCACGTATACGACAAGTTGCATCGCATGCCCCCCACAAAAATATTTTGCCTTCACACTTAACATCAACCCAACGCCCAAGGATGCTGCTGCTGCTGTTCCTGCTTATGCATTTAAAAGGCTTGAGTTGCAACTTCCGCCTTTAGCAAAAAAAATTCAAGTGTCTCCTTGTGAAGTGCATATGCCCACACTCAGTCGATGTTATTGTTTGAGTAAGAGCCTTCACACCCTGTCTTAAGGTGAAACTTGACTTTCTTATAAATAATTCAATTGACATTTTCTGCTCTGTTCTTGAAATGAATTTGGAAAAAAAAAACATAGCGTCAACCAAGTTTATTTAGCGCCACATCTTTTGCATATCAATTGACATGCACGCTTGTGTGTGGGTATTTGAAAATTTCCTTTTTATTGATTTCGCTTTAAGCTTTAATCATGAAAACCATTAGTTGTAGTCCATTACGTCCGTGACACCTTTTATTCTAGGCCTTTCTGCATAAAACGTTTGCCACTAATGGATGCAAAAACACGCTTTATGCAGCTGAGCCCTTCGATGGCAAATATTTTATAGATACAATTTTGTAGTCAAACTAGGTGAAAAATGCGTCGAACATTCTGGTGCATTCATGAAGAATTTTGTCAACAAAAATTTGAAGAGACCTTTAATGTTGTGTGTAAAATAAAATGGTAGGACAGAAAGTTCTAGTTGATAACTTTTGAAATATGACGTGTTTGTTTATATTTGTTTTATTCTAACCTTGAATAGAAATATATTTACAATTTTTTGTCAAGAGATCAGGGGGTTTTTGCCATGACTATTATTAAGACCGAAAGTCTGTTAAAATTGGACTTTCACATGGATTGGACAATTTATTACTTAAAGCGGCTAATTTTTCGTAATTACTACTTGGTTAAGTAATAATTTTAAACTGAGAGACGTTAAAGCATAAAAACAGTCTGCCTGTTAGAAGGATATGGCTTAATAAGGCCTGCTAGTCTGCAATTTATGAGATCGGAAACGTTTTCTTCTTTCCGTTTTATTGAGTATTAGAATAAATTCACAATCAAATCTAAACAGGCAATTGTAAATCCGTTACTCTTCGCCGTATTTCAAGCACAATGGCAACTTAAACTTTTTTTAAGCAATTATTAACAAGTCAACGCGCCCAAATGTCCGCTTCTCTCTATGCTCTTGCTATCCCATTGCATATTTCTTCACGCCGGAAGCTTACAATTTTGGTCAACTTTGTGGCCAGCTGACCATGGCGACTCCGTTGCGGCTACGTGATGCCGGAAGCCAGGAAATGAATGTAATTTTCGGTTGTTTTTGTTTACCAATTGGCTTTTATTTACTTTTTGTCAAATGTTTTGAACCTCCGGGGAATTGTTTGTCTGTTTTAGTTGTATCTCACCTGCTGTTTCAAGTTTGGCCAAACTTAAAGTTGATTAGAGCAAAATTGACTTCAATTGGTCTGTCAAAAATGTAAAGCTTTTGTTGTTTTTTGCCTTGATTGATTGGACTGAAGTCCCACACTGTGACAAAAAGGAACTCGAATTAGAATACTCAGTGTCAGGGTGACGAAGGCAACAACAAAGAGTCGGCCTTTAGGCGCAGCTTGGGGACTGGGAGAAGCGGATTATCCCCACGATTTGTTTGTGTTGGTTTTTATTTTATTTTTTTTGTGGTGTGTTTTGGGTCAGACAACAAGCAGAAGGCCAATAAGAATGTGTTAGTTAGCCATGAAAATAAGTGAAAGGATCGACCGATAAGTGCGTTTTGTAACATAACTTTAAACTCTTATTGTGGATGAATAATTTTATATGATTAACTACATGGGGGGTTGTTAAGAAATGTTAACTTTACTTTTGTGAACTGTAAACTTCAGACTGATTCATGGGCGCGGTTGTCGCTTATGGACCAAATAAACCTTTTAAGTCTCGTTGAAGCGCTGAAACCTTTTTTTGCCAATGTAACAATTTATTTACAATTTTAGTATTTAAAACACAAAACGAAGAGTTGAAGCTTATATTACAATTTTCATCTTTTAAATCTTTATCAAAATCTAAAATCAATGAAAAATTTTGCAAATACTCCAATTTTGTGGACTTTTCGGCCTTCACCATCTATCTATTCGCCCGTGTGCATAATAATCTAAACTCATACTTAAGTTGAGTAATTTTCGTCATTTTTTGATCTTTTGAGTTACCCGTATAATTAAAGTTCTATTAACCCGTCTATTTAGCTATCTGTTTAACCGTCTTTATTACAATCTAAACTTAAATATACATTTTGCATAGTTCAATGCGTATTTTCAATTTACACAAATATTTGACCGTCGTCATGACAATCCACACTCATTACAAATTTTACAAATTCCGCGATTCTTTCTTTCCCACTCCTACTTCTGGTAAATGGAAAATTTCGCGATAGTTTTTGACCGACAGTTGCAAACTATTAAATCCTTAAAAAAAATCTAAACTTTCACAACTTTTGCAAATTTTGCAATATTTTTGAACCGATTGGTCTAAGCGTCATATTTTCTCGTCGACAATTGCCAACTACAAAATCTTGAGGAAAATCTAAACTAATCATAACACTCTAAAAACATCCCCGATTTTTTTTGGACCGTTCGGCTTTTTGCGAGTGTTTTATTGCTATTCTGCTATTCAGGGAGGAATTAATTCCAAAATGTCACAGATCTTTAAAATCCGTTCAGCAGTTTTGCAGTAACATGTTTTATATATGTAGATAACACTTTTCAAGTGTTAACAATGGGGCTTTCGCTTAATCAAGATTCCTCGATAACATCTCAAACATCAGGAAAAGACAAAGGCTTAATTTGGGTTCTATAGAAAGTCCTTAATTGTGTACCAACATAAGCTGGTGTTATCAAAGAACATAAACACCTAGATGCGCCATCTCATACATTAATGTAATATTTAATTTTGGTTTTAGATCAGTGGTGCTAAAATTGCCAAAGGCCTATCCCATGGGATAGGAACTCATAATTCTGCCGGCGTCGCAGCCGACACACGCATAGAGAGAGCGAATACGTATGTTCTAATAATATTAGTAGTCACGACGAGTCCATTGGTATTTTTCTTCTCTCACGAGGCATTTGTTCGTTTGCTTGTTGCACATGTTTGACGTCATGACGTTTGCTTTGTGTTTTGCGCAGGGCTGCAAACCGGTTCGGAGTTGAACCGCTCCGGAGTCGGAGAGAGAGATCTGAGATCGACGCGTTAATACAGACAGACAGACAGACGGACGGACAGACGGACATGGCTAAATCGACTCGGCTGTTATAGTTTAAGTAATAAGTTAAGTTTGCTATCTTCTCTGTTGCAAAAGCTTGTAAACCTGTGTAATTAGGTCGAAATTTTCTAGTTACTTTCTTAAGATTAGTTAAAAATTTACTTTTGATTTTAAAGTAAAATATCCCTTAATCTAACTATTATTGAGTTCAAATATTATATTCGAAATATCAAGACTCTGAACTTCCAAATATGTATGAAATGTTTCAGGTTTTTCAACTAACATACATTTTTTTGAGTCAGCTAAAACAAAATTATTTCTGAATACCGGTTCGATCCTGAACGTAGGTTCTCTAGGCGCTCTCTTGAGCACTCTCCGTGAATCCGAACCCAAAAAGTTTCAGGGGTTCGAACCCCGGAGTGAACCCCTGACGATTTTTAAGAGGTTTGCCCTAGTTTTGCTAGATAGTTTTATAATTGACTGAGGAGATAGCATAGAAACAGACGGACGGACAGGAGGACAGACGGAGGTACAGACGGACATGGTTATATTATATCAGCTCGTCGTGCTGATCAGGAATATTTATACTTTATGTGGTCGGAGATGCTTCCTTCTATGCGTTACAAACATCTGGACAATTTAAATAAACCCTCTTCAATGTTGATTAGAGAAATACTTGCTATTTCTTGGCCAATCCGAATTCTCATTGATCTACCCTCGTATAAAAAGTTTTTTAGTTGGGTATTTTTTTTTTAAATTTATTTTAATTATTATCAATGGCTTATTCAAGCCGGCTTAAAGTCAAAATGATAAATGGGATCTAATTGTATATAGATGAAGTATAAATTGCAGTTAGTTATTTCTTCAATAATAAACAATTATTAAAAATATTTAAATATTTATTAATATGATATTAATGGTATGGTTCATTTGATGAAACTTAAATGCGTGCCCTCGCCTAAAAAATACACCAAATAAAAAAAGGAAAAAATGTTAAAAAGGGATTTCCCCACACCCTGGCTTCTTTAGCTCTCTCTTTGCCCTTTAGGTGTCCCAAATAGCCGCTCCATTTGAAATCATTTGCATAAGCAGCTTTAAGTTCCATTTAAGAAGGTTAACATAATGTTTTTGTATGGGTTTTGGCCTAATCTTTGAATGACACGTGGCAAGTTGATTTAAATCTCACCTTAAATTAATAGCCATGACCAAGTTGAAAGTCGACTGACCACATTGGTCATCAATTTATCTCAAATTCCAAACAGGCACTCGATATAGAGTGAGAGATATAAAGAGGGAGAGAGATGGAGTGAGTGTAACCCAAATCCAATAAAAATTCATCAATATCCACTTCAAATATGTGTTTGCTCAGACAGGGGCAAAAATATTGTGCTTATGAAAAGTCTAACAAAATATATATTTCGAGCCTGCCGGCTGACTTCTTGTGTATCCTTGCCAATTCAGGAATGTCTAAAATTTCGCAGCTATTGATGTCTTTTTTTCTGTAGGGGGCATCTAATAACCTTTTCAAGCGTAAAATGTTAAAACTTTAAAATTGAATCTGTGGTTGTGTGTGGCTCGTAAATCAGCTTAAACGTAAGTTGTTACGATTTTTTTCTTTCTCATTATCAAACCATACAAATTGCAAACTTATGACTTGGCCCCTCTCGCAATCAGCAGGGGATAATACATGTGAGTACATATTTATTTTTTGTTTTTTTTTTCGCCTTGACAAACTTTTTGACAGAAAGCAAGGAAAAGTAGGAAAATAAAAGTTTATAGCAGCAGTTGGCTATTACTGGGGTAGGAGGAAGAAGTTGCGATCTAGTTGATTTCAAATTTAAACGAAGTAGCTCAGGCTCAGGCTATGAGCTGTGAAGCGAGTGACTGATTTTAATTTTTAGTATTGTGAAGAAGCCATAGAAAAAACAAGTGAGAAAGTCGGTCAAGTCCGACTATAACATACTCTGTACCTGGAGTAGAAGCTGAATGCAATGCTGGTGTTGCGCTCATCTCAAAGTCTCTCTTTCGTTTTCTCTCTCTCTCACTCTCTCTCCTCTCTCTCTCGCTCTCTCTCTCTCTAAGATTTTGTGGTGTTAGTTGTGAATGGGTGGGAGCGGGTGGGGCGAGGGCGATGTACTATTTTGCTCATAACTTGAGAACCGCTGATCCGATCTTTATCATTTCCTTGGCAAATCAATACCTTTTGTTAATTACTAACTATCTCTGGAAGGTACAAATCGTTTATCTTGAAAACTGTAGGAGATATAATGTTTTTTCCGAATTGCGGGGGCGGGAGGGGGTGTGGCAAAAATTGAAAATAAACTTGATCTGCCTGCAGCCATAAGAAACATTTGTCCCATACATGTCAAACCTCAATCTCTTACCATCTCTTTCATGTCAAACCTACTCACCACGAGATCTGTTTGTTCATACGGACGGACAGAGGACAGACGGACACGACGGACAGACAAGAAACAAAGACGGACAGACGGACATGGCTATATCGACTCGGCTGTTGATGCTGATCAAGAATATATATACTTTATATAGTCGGAAATGACTCCTTCTCCCTGTTACATACTTTTGCACAAACTTAATATACTCTATGTACCTTCGGTACAGAGTATAAAAATGGTACTTTGTTACTTATGTTCCTCCATATCCCAATTGCATAGTCCTTGCAATGCACAGTGGTCTAAATTGCCAATTTTGTGCAAAACAGTTCAAAAATAAATAAATAAATTTTGAATAAAATTTTGTATCGATTTGAATTACTTTCTCCCGATTTGGCTCTTTTTCTTTTCTTGAGCCACATCACTACAAAGTAGTCATATGATGCAAGCACGGTCTTAAGTCGCAAAGCTAAATGGCGAGTAATGTATGTAATTGCCCAAAGGTAAAAAGTCATTTCAACACTATGCTTTTGAAATCCCCATCAATCAAAAACTATTTAAGGTACACACACACCTTTAAAAATTTTTTTCGATTTCTTTTTAGAGCGAAGCTTCTTTACGGACGTCAGACTGGGGAGTAAATCTTGAAAAAATTTTTCTTTGCGACAGATTCTTTTGGGTGATGTCTTTGATTTTGTATTTTGTATTTGCAAAATCAGCTGCTTTTACCATTACCGCGTAGTAGCAGGTGGGTTGTGTGTGGAGTGGGATAGTGTGAGGTGGAAGTGGGGGGAGGTGATGGGTATTTGGTAGAGACCTAGTGGGGATCAGGTGAAGATTTGGTGAGGATCTGGCGGGGATTGGGTGCTGATCTGGTGGGGTTCTGGTGGTGATGTGGTGGGGATCTACTAGGGATCTGGTGGGGATCTAGTGGGGATCTGGTGGGGATTGGGTAGGGATTTGGTGGAGATCTGTTGGGAATCTGGTGGGGATCTACTGGGGATCTGGTGGGGATCTGGTGGGGATCTGGTGGGGATCTGGTGGGAGATATACTGGTGATCTGGTGGAGATCTGGTGGGGATCTGGTGGGGATCTGGTGGGGATCTGGTGGGGATCTACTGGGGATCTGGGGAGATCTGGTGGGGATCTACTGGGGATCTGGTGGGGATCTGGTGGGGATCTGATGGGGATCTAGTGGGGATCTGGTGGAGATCTGGTGGGGATCTGGTGGGGATCTGGTGGGGATCTGGTGGGGATCTGGAGGGGATCTACTGGGGATCTGGTGGGGATCTAGTGGGGATCTGGTGGGGATCTGGTGGAGATCTGGTGGGGATCTGGTAGGGATCTAGTGTCTTTTGCCATTACTTAAATCGGATTCATCGTAAAGAGCTTCGCTTGTACCGTGCGTCTCATGACACACACTCTTTTTATACCCGTTACTCGTAGAGTAAAAAGGGCATACTAAAGTCGTGCAAATGTATGTAACAGGCAGAAGGAATCATTTCCGACCCTATAAAGTATATATATTCTTAATCAGCATCAACAGCCGAGTCGATATAGACATGTCCGTCTGTCCGTCTGTCCGTCCGTCCGTCCGTCTGTCTGTATGAACACCTAGATCTCGAAGATGGTAAGAGATAGAGGTTTCACATGTATGGAACAAATGCTTCTTTTATCTGCACGCAGATCAAGTTTGTTTCAAATTTTGGCCACGCCCCCTCCCGCCCCCGCAATTTGAAGATAAACGATTCGTACCTTTTAGAGATAGTTAGTAATTAGCAAAATGAATCGATTTGCCGAAGAAATGATAAAGATCGGATGAACGGGTCTCAAGTTATGAGCAAAATAAAAAATGTTGCATACTTTTTGGATGGTCACCCTAGGAAACGCACAAACACTGTTAACCATGTTTTTCATGAGTAACGGGTATATCGAAGTCGGTTAGAGCCGACTTTAACTTACGCTCTCGTTTTATTTGCTTAAACGTTCTATAAGGGACCTAAAAATACCCTGTAAAATTTTCAAGCATATCCGAAAATATGTTTTACACAAATAAACAAAAACAATTATTTTTTATTATAGACTTTCGTTTTTTTTTAAATTCCATGTTTTTTTCCTAGTTTTAGTTAAAAAACTTTATAAGAAGAATCTTCGCGAATTGCCCAAAAAATTTAAAAAAAACTTTATTTTCTTTTTTCGAAAATTTTCTTTTCCATGTCTTGACGAACTTTAAACCAAATTTCTTGAGAACTATTTGACCGATTTTGAAAGGTGAAAGCTAACATCGAAATGCAACAAATCAGTGTTTGAAATCTATCAAAAAAAATTTTCATATCATCGAAATCAGTTGTCGAAACTCCAAATGCGATGGTCTCGGAATCACTTTTTCCAAAATGGAATTAGGATAATTTTAATCGATCAAAAAATAACGGAGCTCGGACCAACAGAGTAAAAAAGCCGATTTTCAAAAACTATGATCGATCCAGAATTACATCATTTCTTAACAAAACCTCGTTTTCATTTTCACTTTCGAACAATCCGTTCTAAAAAAATTTTTGGAACCGTGGAACTATGTTAAATTTTTGGTTAACTTTATACAGGAATACAACATCAACCGCAAGAACGATAACAACAACAAAAATTTCAAAATTTAATTTAACCGATCTCTTATCGATATAAAAAACCCGCTTGTTAATATCACTTATAGCTTTTGTGCAGCCTTAAATATTGAAGCCATTTACAACACAATCTAATCCTTTGAATAATTCATTGCGAAATTTTTGCCAGTTAAAAACCAATTAAATTTATAAATTATTGTTCAATTATTGTTCATTGCAGGGTAGGCAAAAGCTCAGTTGATCTCCAACTAATCTATCTAATAAATACATTATTATCCCACATAGCGCCTGTGGTTAGGTAATCTCATTTGACGCCTCAAGGCTGAGACCGCTTCAAACTAAAAACGAATGCCCAAAACTAACGCTTCCAAAGTGAATAACAAAGCCGCACTCACTCTCTCCTGTTCGCTCTTGTCCTTCCTTTTTCGCGTTATTTAATAGAAACGAACACAAAGCCTTTGCCAAACACCAAGCAAAAACTCGAAGCATACTTTGGGGCAAACCATTATGGACAAATCCCTTTAGTTTGCCATTCCCATTTTCTATTTGCACATCGTTTTGTAATGTAATGCGAGTTGTTGCGACAAATTGCTGGGGATTTTCGAGCCACTCGGCTGCCTCAACCCCAGGGATGTAAGGGGATACGAGAGGTTGGGCGATTTTTAGCGTCAGTTGGCTGAATTGTAAACTGTAATGTGGCAAGCAGTCAAGCTTTAGAGGTGAATGCCTGGCTGGCACTCGGGTTTGCTGGGAGTTTCCTCACTTGTATTTGCTTTCGGTCCGTCATCGACGTCGCCTGCTCTACTCATTTACGCAAATTTCACACTAAGCACTTAGTAGTGGATGGGCACTATTTTGCACATGTCTAAGTAAGCCCTCCTCTGTAAGCTGACACTGTTGTGTCATTCAGCATCGTCTGTTGGTTCTTGTTGCAGTTGAAATGCATTTCAATTGAGTTTTCAAAGCAAAAACTGTGCTCATTTGAATTCTCTTGTGTGGCTTAAAGTTGTAGAGCAAAACTTTCACTCAACAAATAAACCTAAGATTATAAGTGGCCTTTTCGTTTTAGTTTGTATGTATTTTACAGGCAGGTTGGGCCAACTTTCTTACATGTTTAATTTAAATAGGAGAAGTTATTGTTTCAAGACAAAAAAATCAGAATAAATAAGATTTTATGACCTAGCTTTAAAGCAGACAACACAAATACACAGTTCTCCTTAATTTGTTGTGTGTGATTTTTATGCACAACATATGTGACCTGTCGCCTTCTATTCATAAAATAAGCTCAACCCACAACATCCCAGAAAAAGGACCTTAAAGCCTAATAGAAGTTTTCATAAATTCATAAGAGTTTTTCTTCATGGCCTCGCCTCCCTCCGGAAAATATGCGGCATAAATTGATTAGCCTCTCTAAAATGTGCCATAATAAAATGCGGCTAAGCTGGACATATTAGGCTCGTTACAAGCAATTCAACAAATCAACGCCTGGTGGCTCTTACGGGACTAGCCAAGTGCCAAGTCTCATGTTCAGTCTAAATACATAAAAAATACATTTGTGTCTACGTATGCTGCATACGTTTTTTTTTGGGCACGTGCTCTTGCGTGTTACCCCATTTATATGTCCTTGGGGAGCTGTTCTATTTTCTTTTGCCAGCTGCATATTTTTCTTCTTAAAAGCCAAACGTCAAATCACTTTCAAAATGTCCTGAAATGATAATTAAAGCTTTTCCTAAGGAAACGGAAGGCATTTCAGACAGCTGTTGCTGCCAATATTAATTTAGAATTCTCACCGGATATGAATCAACTGAAAGAATGTGGGCTAATTAAGCGGGACGCATTGAGCGAAAGAGTGAATAAAACAATTTTTAATTATATTTTTTAAATAATTGAATTGAAGCGAAGAAGAATTTCGCCCCGAACAAGTGCTCCAGCCTGACCTTTCCAAGGCAACTTTTGTCGTTATGGTCATGCAAATTGTTGTCGACACTTAATTTTGTTGGCAAATACTTGTGCATATTTTTAGGCGTGACTGAACGGAAGAGTTGACACAACAACAGAAAAGCAAAACAACTATACAAAAATTTAAAATTGTTGGATAAGTTTTTAGGCTAAACGACGGGAAGAGGATTGTATAGAAGTAGCCAGAGAGATGGAGAGAGATAGACAATGTGCAGGGATTTTTTGTACAGTTTTTATTTAGTTGATTTTGATTTTTATACCCTTGTAGAGGGTATATTAAAATTTTAAACTAAACTCAAAGCTCAAGTTTAATTATCCTTCAGTACGGCTCAGTACTGAATCAGACCTGAATCAGCCCTGACTTGGAAGGGCAGGTACTGAAATCATGGCTGCCTTTATATGCATTTCAAGCCTGAATACTAAACACTACTACGTCAAGACCTTCTAATCTTTCAGACATGATTTCAGTACTGAAAAATCATGGGTAGTACTGAAAACAGTACTGAAATCAGTCTTGAGTTGAAGCAATTCCTAGGTCTGATTTAGCACTGACAAATTCAATACTGAGAAGTGTTACTGCAGGGTAGTTCTACAAATTTTTTTTTACTCATAGAAGGAAGCATTTCCGAACACATAAAGTATTATATGAATATTATATATATTAATATTATAGTATTATATATATTATTCTTGATCAGCATGTCGAGCCGAGTTAATATAGCCATGTCCGTCCTTCGGTCCGATTGTTTCTATGCTATCTTCTCCGTCAGTTTTAAAGCAGTTGTGACCAAACTTAGCACGAAGTCAATTAGAACAAATTTGTCAGAGCCGGCCGGATTGGACGACTTCAGGATATAGCTGCCATAGGAACGATCGATCGAAAAACAAGTTTTAGTAAAAAAAACTTTTTCTACGCAAACTTACCCGAACCTCGTATTTATAAGTTTTCTATGCTTTTTCATAATTCCATCAAGCTTGATAAAAATCAGACATCTGTATAGAACATCTGCCATATAAAAGATAGATACCCATTCGTCCTACCCATTTTTTCAACGCAATTTTTGGCTCTGAGTGATGTTACCGGTCGGTATGTCCGTTCTTGAGACATTTTATTTCAATATTTTTTATAATATAAAATATTTATTGATGATTTTAGGCAAAAGTAAGAAATCTGTTAAACATTGAACAAAACTGCAAGTTTTGTTGGTCCAAAACTGGCATTCATTTTAAAGTAGACTGGAAGAAAATAAAATAAAATTAAACAATGCAAACTGTAATCTCTATTACATCTTGGTTTCAATTGTTTCCATTCAATAAATTGATGCTAACTGTTATAAACTTATTTCATTGTTAAATATTTAAATGTTATGTCTCTTATCTAATAGTGTGTTTCTGTAGTTGTAGTTCCCCCAAATGCATATTGTCTAGACACTTGTCAAAGCAGTTTCCTTTCAGTCAGTCCCTCAATTATAAACACATGAGCGAAGCCACTTGAAAATACTGTGCGATAAAATAAACAATGAGATAGAAAAACCAAACTGCAGTTTCGTCCATACAGAGGTTTGTGCTACACGTGGCCCGATTGGTGAACCGTATTTGGGATTGAAATAAGGATTGGCATGCTGATGTGGTTGGGGTTAAGAGGAGCTAAGTGTAGCCACTTTTTCGTCTGTGACAACTATGACTGGTTGAATGGTTGATTGGCAATTCAAGCATGAGCTGCATTCGATATTTATTTTACCGTGTGTGTGTGAGTGTGTGTGTGTATGGCAAACCTTTTTACATAATTTTCTACCTGTCGTGCACTTGCAGCAAACGGAACGCTTATACAATTTACGACTTTCAGTGTCAAAGACAATTCAATATCATTCAATGAACCCGACTCGCGTTGCCATTTGTTAATGAAATGTCTGCGAGAGTCTCGCCTTTGGTCTCTTAGCTTAAAGGTTATTAATTACACAAAAAGCATCGATCAAAATCACCGAACATTAATTTTCTGGAGTGTCCATAACTTTAAGGCATAACACAACTTGCAGCAGCTAAAGTCAAATATGCATTTTAACTCTCTGTAGTCTAAGAGCAATTTATTGGAATTCTAATTGACTTAGGAATTTATGTATTAAAGTTCTTCATTAGTATGAAACACTTGAAAGATGGTTATAGTATTTTCATAAGTGTATCTAAGAAATATTTTTGCAGAAAGCTTAAATAGGATTTAGAAGTCAAAGTTTGCCGCAGCTGTGAGATTGTTTTCCTTAAGAAAACGAGAGCGTAAGTTAAAGTCGGCTCAAACCGACTTCGATATACCCGTTACTCATGAGAAAACATGGTTAACAGTGTTCCTGCGTTCCCTAGGGTGACCATCCAAAAAGTATGCAACATTTTTTAGGGTGGGAGGGGGTTGGGTGCTTGGTTCACTTTTTTGCTCATAACTTGAGAACCGTTTATCGGATCTTTGTCATTTCTTCGGCAAATTGATTCATTTTGCTAATTACTAATTATTTGTAGAAGGTACGAACCGTCTATCTTCTAAACTGTAGGAGATATTACGTTTTTTCCAAATTGCGGGGGCGGGAGGGGGCGTGGCCAAAATTTGAAATAAACTTGATCTGCGTGCAGATAAAAGAAGCATTTGTCCCATACATGTCAATCCTCTATCTCTTACCATCTCTGAGATCTAGGTGTTCATACAGACGGACGGACGGACGGACAGACGGACAGACGGACATGTCTATATCGACTCGGCTGTTAATGCTGATCAAGAATATATATACTTTATATGGTCGGAAATGATTCCTTCTGCCTGTTACATACATTTGCACGACTTTAGTATACCCTTTTTACTCTACGAGTAACGGGTATAAAAAACATTGGCTGGGTGGTCACACGCATTCAAGCTGCACCACAGCTCTAATCGGTGTAACCATGTATATCTTTTTAATTTTTATTGTTTCCGAGTGCTTTTGGCGGCAGTTTTTAACTTTTACTAAGTAGTAGTAGTAGCTGAAGTCTGTTTTTGAAGCTGCGCACGGTGTGAACGCATGCAGCAGGTTTCCGCACCCAATTTGAATAGAATATAAAGTCTTAGTTGGTAAATTCCAAATACAAAATTCCTTAATTTGTAGTTTGGTACCAAGATAGCAAAGCAATACACAAAAAGATATCGTGAGGATTGTATTGATTAGCTAATATTTCATGAAAAAGCAGTAGTTTATTCCATGTGTGAGTTGTCGAATTAAATTTGTCTTCTAGTAGCTAGTAAAACATCGTTTGGCGAGAGTTTTCGTTACCACCACGGCAAAACCAAAAGGCAATCAACAACTAGTTTTTTAACCGATCGTTCCTATGACAGCTATATGCTATAGTCATCCGATCCGGCCGGTTCCGACAAATGTGCAGCGTATTTGTACCAAAAGACTTCGTGCAAAGTTTGGTTAAGATAGCTTTAAAACTGACGGAGGAGATAGCATAGAAACAGACGGACGGACAGACGGACATGGCTATATCAACTCAGCTCGTCATGCTGATCAAGAATATATATACTTAATGTGGTCGGAGATGCTTCCTTCTATGCGTTACAAACATCCGGACAATTTTAATATACCTTCTTCAAGGGTATAAAAAGAAATTTCTTTCAAATCGGCCTGAAAAAAACGATTGGCCTTGACCCTTGATAAAAAATAGTTATTTGCACGCAGAATATTCCGGAAATTTTTATGACCCGGAGGCGGACTTTCCAAAGTTGGATGATGTAAACACAAATGAATTCCAATTCTATCACTAAAATCTGAGATTGAAGTCAATCGGATTTTGCATTCACAGTTATCCGGGCACTTTTACACCCCAGGGGCAGATTTTCCAACATTGGAAAATCAATTATTGAACTGTTTCGTATTTCATCCTTACAAACAGGGTTTCAAGCAAATCGGATGAAAATTAAAATTTTGCATGCAGAACTTTTCGGGAAATTTCGTCGAATATTTCTTGTACCGAGCTTACAAACCGAGTTTCAAGTCAATCTGATAAAATTTTTTTTTCCGAGTCAAACTTTTCCGACGCTTTTCCAACCCTTGAAGCTGGAATGTTTCCAAACCACGTTTTAGTGCTCACTTTCAACACTAATGGAAACTTCTGTCCAAGTCGCAGCCTTCTACCTCTTACCCTTAGCGTTGTATTTTTAATTCTTGAACAGGAATGTCGTTTTTTCTCTCAAAATATCCATGTCGATGATGAGAGCTTAGTTAAATAACTTCATCAGCAAATACTGAACAGCCAAGCATCCCTTTTTCAGTTTTCGTTGCTAAAAAAGGCTTTAGCCCGATCGCCACGATTCATCCGATTCGATTAAACTATGAAGAAGAATAACGAATCAAAAAAGTTTGTTTAAGGAAATCGATGTCAAAAATCATAGGTTTTTCCAGATAGCTCCTAGACTTTTTTACACCATAGCCTCATTGTACACTTTTAGGTAAAAAATGTAAAATTAGCTATACAGCCCCAAAGGACGAAGCCAAGCTTCTCTCAATCTCTTGGTGTGTGTGCTTATAATTTGTCGCACAGGCAAAAGGGACATACAGTTTAACGTCGAATCCGAGTGGCAAACTTTGAGAAGCTTTTTCATGGCTCGTTACTTCTCAGCTGGCGCCAATAGTTGAAGGTGACCGGATGTGTAAGACTTATTTTCTAAAGATAGAATACAACTTTTTTTATTAAATGGTCAGAGGCGGGATTGAACCCACGCCTCTCGCACGGCAGGCCACCACACTGACCGCTGGGCCACACCCGGTCCTCCCGGGCACTTTTTCTTAAGGTTCACATATTGTTTCTCAGCCATAAATGTGCAAAGATTATTTAAAAATGCAAAACTAATTTACTATTTCTGATATGTTACATAATTGAATTCAATTTTTCAAAACTCTATTCCCCCATCGCTGCCATCCATCATAATCAACGGTAAGTTGCAATTAATCCCACAGTTTGAGCCTTATCCTCGCCTGCAGCTACACCCACGGCTGTCATAAAGTGCAGCCAATGTGCCAATAATGGCATTGAAATCTCCCTGCCCCCTGTCTCCCTTTCCCCTGCTACGGAGCGCCGTCTCCGTTTTCATCTCTCGCACTGTTGCCTTGGTGCTCTGACCACGCTTTTGGCATTGAGCTTCTGGGCACGCCAACATTGGCCACACGGATAATGATGGTGATAATATTAACAGTTATAATAATAATAATGGCACTGAAGGCTTTATTTGTAAACAATAGACGACGCGTCGCGACGCAGGCGTTCTTCTGTGATTCTCCTGTCTATGACTGTGTGACATTACTTTGAAATCAAAACGGAAATAGTTTAGTCTAAATACGGTTGTGGGAAGAGATAAAAAAATAACACGAAATTGAAGTGACATGAATTAAAATGTAAGGTTTGTGAATAATAAAAAACGAGAGAGCGAAGCTAAAACAGTGTGTAAAAAAGTGTTTCTCCCAATAAGCACTTACATGCTATAGTTTTATAATTTATAGTTAGGGTTTTGGGGGTTCTTTTGTATGGCAGCTACATTTGTCCTCTAATGTGTCCCTGGTCACGTATAATAACAATACGAAAATCTAATCTGTTGAACCCAAAAATACAAAATTATAAAGGGCAAGTCTCTAGCAAACTTAAAAACGCATTTTAAGTTCAAATATTTAGAGTTTTATGAAAAGATAAGCAAGCTGTGTAATTTATGAATAACGTGGCACCTACACTTATCAACCATCAAGCACATTGTTTGACTAAGCCAGAGCCATAAAATATGGCCATAAATCGAGGAGGACAACTTATTGAAAAGCTAAGATAAGGAAGCCTCCAAAAGTATGCAATGTTTGTACATTTGGCATTAAGACCGGAGCGATTCGTGAGCTTCGGCTCTCAGAGTTAAATGTTAACTGTGGCTTAACGCCAAGCTAAGGGTCTGGTGGGAAGGGCCCTGGTGTGTGTTGGGGCAAAGAGATGTCCGTTGTCCTGTTGTGGCAAGCGTGAAATTGAAATTTATGCTCTAATTACAAATGAATGTTAAAATGTAGACTTTCATTATTGTGTAAGCAGCTTTTCAAGTCAAGTGTTGTTGCTGCTGTGGCTCAAGCATCAGCTTAGTGGTTACAATTTGTAAGCTTACTTAATGAGAGTTGAGTTTTCTGGATTATTAAGCAGCCAAGAATGATGGGTTGGAGTTTGGGTAGAATAAATTCAGCTTTAAAATCTCTCATTGACATCGCCTCATTAACCCGCACCCAAAATTTAATTTGTATACACACAATTTTTTTTTAATTAATTAACACAAATTGTGCCTCAACCAACTGTCGCTTGTTTCACGCTTCAATGTGCAAATGAAGTTAATGGGCTTTCAATTATGTAAGGACTTCCCCAAAGTCCAGACTGACAACATTTTGACGCCCAGCGCACTGGGGAAATGAGCTTAATGTGGCGCCTATAAAAACATGAATACCACTGAGCAACAACAACAACCTGTTTTTAATTTGCCCATCTTTGAGACACACAAAATGAAAAAAACTAAACAAGAAAACAACTTTTCAAAAACTGTCACAGGGATTTTGACCATTTGATTGCGTGTGTAATTACGACTCAGAACTGGCCAAAACGACCCATCACTCTGGTTAGAGCAAGTTCAATTGCCAGTTTCCGGAGAAAGACACAAATGAAAATATGAAGGTCAAAGGAAATCAAAGAGAGCAGCCCTAAGCTGATGCGGAGCTGTGCCAAGGACTGGCGGCTGCAGAACCTTTGTGAAAATTTCATTTATAAAACCCAAGCAGTTGGACAAAACACACATTTGACAGCAAATGATACATAAATGACGGGAAACAGTCCCTTTGTGAAGTTGATGGAGAAGCGTGATTTGGGAATTGCTTGTGCAGTATTTTGGGGTTATTAAAAATGTTGGATTCATGTCTAGCGAAGATGAATTGGTTTTTGGTGGCAGCTCAATACTGGTACGCACGAAAAGACATCGAAGCTACACTAGCTAGGAGTTAAAAACTCGCCTTAGAGAAT
The DNA here is from genome assembly GCA_018904275.1 of Lordiphosa clarofinis. NCBI lineage: Eukaryota > Metazoa > Arthropoda > Insecta > Diptera > Drosophilidae > Lordiphosa > Lordiphosa clarofinis. Next base: position 1,303,497 of record JAEIGQ010000063.1, on the reverse strand, counting down.
CAAATATAAGACGATTTGTACTTAAAACTTAAGTTACGTTTTGCTTTGCTCAGCTAAAGTAAAAATATCATTAAATAAGAAAATAAAAGGGCCTATTTCGACCTAATTATGTTCATATGGATTGCGCTGAACAAAACAGCATCATTGGTATTGTTCTAACAGGTCTTGTTTCTTAGATATAGCGGAAAAAACAATTTGTTGCATTTCTGGCACTCCACAAATTAGGGATCCGCACTTGACATATATATCTGGATTTCGCAGCTATTGGCGACAGAGCACATATAAAAGCATCTTTGAAAAATCAAAAGAGTTATATAAGTATAGCTGAAAGTGTCTACACAAGACTTTAAAGTCAGACAATTCTAGTTTTATTGCAATTTTCTCAAAATATATCATCCACTCTTAGCGAGTGTGGTTGTCGAACTCCATTTAAAATACCCTAGGCATATAGACTAACAAATGCACTAATTATGAGAGTCTTTGTGCATTTCTATCAGCTTGTTTGCTGATCTATAACCTGATTGAACCAAAAAAAAAAAATTATTTTTATGGGAGGATAACTAGATTGTCACTCTAAATCTGTATAGGAACAGTTAAGAGGCTACTTTAATGGGCACAAATTGTAATATGCTTACATATTAATAATAAATTGTAGGGGAGAATGGGGGGTTGTGATCATAGTTTGGTTTTTTGAACATAACTTCGCCAAAAATCAATGTTTTCACTCTGTAATTTTTGTATTTTATTTGCATGTAACTTTAAAAAACCATTTTTTGGGGGTTTTTCATTTAATATTGAAAAAAAAGTGATTTTGTGACATTTCGAAAATTTTTAGGGGGTTGTGAGCTACTCATTTAGTAGTTTAAAATTTGTACTTTTAAGCAATTATTCTTTATTAAATAAAATAATTAACAATTTATCTCATATTCTGAATTAAGAAATATTAATGAAAAGTGAAAATAGATTGACGGCTGCTGGCTTGTTTTCTTCCATATTCGAGCACTTTTTGCTGGTGGCTGTTTTTTTCTTTGTCTTTTTTAATGTTTTTTTACTTCATTGGAGCGTTTTTCTCCTGTTTTATTGCTCATCATTGCAATAATCTTTGCAAGTCATATTTCTATCAAAAAGGCAATTGACCAAAGATATTTCCTTCATACTTACTACAAAAATTAAAAAAAAAAAACTTCTTTTTTGTTGTCGTGTTGTTTGATAGGTTGTTTGCCACAAATTAGGTAATGAGAAGGAAGGCACTTGACATAAATAAAAAGTTGTAATTTTTTTGTGGCCAATATTGGTGGCTCACAACCCCCAGTGGCTCAGAGCCCCCCATTCTCCCCTAAAACAAGTAGCCTTTTAACAATTCCTATACAAATTTTCAGTGGGAACCTAGTTTTCCCTCTATTAAGTGAAATAGGTATTTTTGTCGTAAACAGGCTGTAACTTTGCCAAATAGACTTATTAAAAATAGATCACATGTTTGACTATATGATCAAATAGCTAAAATCTTAATCCAATAACCAGGCTAGTTTTAACGGGATGATTTGAGAGTAGTCTGACTTTAGAGGCCGATTAGGACACTTTTTGCTGTACTTATATAGCGCCTTTTATATTTTATCAAGATAGATTAATATGTGCTCTGTCGAAAATGGCTCAGATATTAATGCCTAGTGTCGCCTCCATAAGTACTAGAAACAAATCTTGAAAACAAGAGCTAACCGAAAACAATTTTAGTATCAGTGAACATATACTTATTATAATTTTAAATCATCAAGGCAGCACCTTACAAAGTTGGTGTAATACTAGGCAACAAGGTCTAATTTAAAGAAAGGTTTGTGGTGGTTCTATATGATTTCCTTATGCGAAATACGAGTCTGTTATGAACAGGGCTAAGTTCAAAATCGGAATCATTAAGTTTACTGGAAATTGCAACCCATCCTGAACCGGAGTAGACATATGTTTACTGACCGAAGCTTGACCAGAACCTGGCTCAATGAAAACAAGTGGGACATTAGAAAGTAAACTGTGTTGAGTTATATGAGGTTTTTAGCCAGAAGATGAACAAGCAGACGAAACAATTTTTGACCCTTAGAGTTTTCGAGCCACTTAAAGAGACGAGTCGATAGAGCAATCTCCGCCAGCCCAAACAAACGTACATAATTCAGAGATGTTTACAGCAACTTGAAATAACATAATGAATGACAACTATAGCATAAAGCTGTTTTACAGGATTGAGATTTCGTCGACGAGTCGCGACGGCTGGTTTTTAAATCTTTCGATATTCTGTGGCAGCAACGGATCTTTCGAGAAAGATTTCTACAACCAACCGTCGCAAAGCATTGACTAAATCTCTATCTCGAAAGATCCGTCGTTGCCACAGAATATCGAGAGATTTAATTTGCTTATTTAAAAATCTAGATAGAAAGTTGGTTTATCTCCTCAAACAGGGTTACATCTCTCACAAAAATGTCTATGGGACCTGTTCCGAATTTAGAGTTATGTATGTAACAGGCAGAAGGAATCATTTCCGACCATATGAAGTATATATATTCTTGATCAGCATCAACAGCCGAGTCGATATAGACATGTTCGTTGAGTAACCCTAGTGAGAACAAGACCAGCTAAGTCGAAGCTCCGTGTTTAAAAATTTGAAAAGTTAAGCTTAAAGGCGCTGTGTAAGCTTAATTGGAGTCACAAGTGGAATACAAGCATTGGAGTTACTCGGGCGTGATCGAGGACTGAAGGAATCTCAATTAAGACACAAAATCTTTTAATTACGGCCACAGGAGTCTCAGCGGCAAGTAACCAAAACAAAAAACAAGTAAGGAAGCGGAGTAAAAAAACACCCACACATAAGTCAGCGCAAATAGTGGGCTTTTACACAACTTCGAAAACTAAGCTTTTATATTTTGGCACAAGGGCGCCCCCTTTAGTTCACGTTTCCATCCTTAGTGTAAAAGTGTGGTGCATACTTTTAGGCTGCAAATTTGGGGTGGACCCAGTTTAAATATCTATAGCTAGAGAGACCTAAGTATGAAACGTACTCCTCCACCGAAAATGCCTTTGAAACCAAACAATGCTGATGATACTGCACTTAAGTCTAGCCACGAAAATGAAAAAAATTTTTCACCGATCACCCAAGCAATGCAAAAAAGGAAGCTGGATAAAACGTCACCCTGGGTATCGACTTAAATTAAATAAATAGTCGGTAGCTAATTTGAGCGGCCACTTCTTTTAATTACTTAAAATAAATATAAATATGTCTCATAAATGTATATCCCCGTAATTAATTTAATTTATTTAATCTCAGTTGAACTTAACTAGTTGAAGTTACCTCGCTGGTGTCAGTCGTTCCTGCAAGAAGCCACAGAGACCAAGACGAGATAATCGACGATGGATAAAGAAGTCAATATTTTTATAATCTTAAATTTTGTTAGTTTTTAAATAATTATTTTTGTAGTCAATATACATAATTTATTGATATTTTTGTTCCTTCTGTTGGAGATAGAGATACCTCGCGTTAACGCGAGCCCCTCGCGTTAACGCGAGCTGGATACCTCGCGTTAACGCGAGATGTAGATGTCGCGAGGGTCGCGAGATCTCCAAATTGGGCATATCCTGGCAGGCGGCTGTGTACGCCTCAGAAGATGGTATACTTACGGAGAAAATGGTTATGGACAGATGCTATGATGCTGCTCAGCAGCATAAGCAGAAGGTGAGCTTATCGCCAGTTTTCAGAAGTAATTGGGGATTTTAAAAGATTTTTCATTTTAACAGATGGCCTGGTTATCCAATCATGAGCGTATCGATCATAAAACCCTGACAAACAGAAGTTCAGCTCAAATTTCAAGTCTGCCGATTTGAAGAGGTCTTAGAATGAATTGGGAAAAGCGATTCGCCCGGGTTTTTGCTTGGCTTTATTATTAGTAAATATCATTATCGATTGTAGATCATAGATACGATTACAATTAAGTTTTAATTACCGAGAATTGTATTGTATTTTTTAATTAAAAGGATCAAAAGGTTTAAAATTTTCATTATAATTGAATAAATTGCTTCGAAACAAAGAAATAAAAAAAAATGGGTACTTTTAACAAGTCCTTGAGATGTCGTTAAAAATCGCATTATTTGGTATAATTTAAAAAAAAATAAGGCAAGCTGACTTCGGCTCTATCGAAGTTTATATACCCTTGGAGCTTGATATGTGCCTGACAGTTTGTATGGCAGCTATACTATATAGTTGTCCGATTTCGACAAGTTTTGGTGAAACTATGTGAAATCATTAAAAACTTATAAATGCGAGCGTTGGGAGCGATAGCACTAAAAACAAAAAAGTTTTTCTCACTGAAACTTGTTTTTCAACCGTTCCTATGGCAGCTATATGCTATAGTCATCCGATCCGGTTCCGACAAATGTGCAGCGTATTTATACCAAAAGAATTCGTGCAAAGTTTGGTTAAGATAGCTTTAAAACTGACGGAGGAGACAGCATAGAAACAGACGGACAGACGGACGGACGGACAGACGGACGGACAGACGGACATGGCTATATCAACTCAGCTCGTCATGCTGATCAAGAATATATACTTTATAGGGTCGGAGATGCTTCCTTCTGTGCGTTACAAACATTCGGACAATTTCAATATACCCTCTCCAAGGGTATAAAAACAAATATAAAGAAAAATTAAAAAAAATATACTCACTCATTTACTCATCATCTTCACTTATTTCGCTTATAAAACGAGTTTATATCCAAAAATATCAATTCCTCCCAGGGCATAATCCCGAAACAAAGGGCATAGCCGGATAAGCCTGGGAAAACTGCCCCAGCAGATTTTTGAATATTTTGAATCAGGGATGGTATAAGAGGGTATGTATGCCAAATTTCAAGTCAATAGATCTTTTGGTTGACGAGTAATCTGCAGAAATGCTAAAACATAAATATCGATATATCTGGTCTCACATCACGATTTACCATGAACTGTTGATTGAATATTGAAAAGATTTAACACAGTTATCCGTTAAAAAATCTAGAATTTTGTCTCTTATTCCTTTGGTCCGAAAACCGTGGTCAAAATTTTTCAAATTTAAAATGACCACTTTCCAGTTTTGACAATACCATGGAATTTTTACAGTTCATGCGTCCTCTAACCATCTAATTAATAAAAAAAACTCCGATTTTTAAGAGTCGTGCAACAAGGTCAAATTAAGAAAAAACAAAAAAATTTAAATATTTTAGCATTTAATTTTGTTTAAGTCTTCATCACTATCTTCGTTTATAATGGTACATTCACCAGTTGTCTTAAATATAAATATATTTGTCAGCATCTCGGCAGGCTTTACGATTCTTACCTTGAACCTTGCATAAAAAGCTAGTTTTTCGAACACGACTTAAATAATCTGACTGCATTCTGTGGCTTCAGTACTGTTTTAATTTAAAACTTTTAAAATCAGAAATTGCCGAATGGCTCAATTTAAAAGTGGATAGTAAAACCCAAGTGGTTGGAGGAATGTCGATTTATGACTTAACACGTATAATGTCAAATCTTCTCGACGATAAAATGAAAGATCTTCCTACAAAATCGGACGTCGAAAGCATCACCGAAGGAATCAGACAGGAAATGGGTGCTATGGCCACACAAATAAAGCAACTGGGAGACGAAAACGAGCAGTTGAGACAGGAAGTATCTACTCTGCGAATGGACATAGAGTCAGACAAGAAAATTATAAACAACTTGCTTGAGCAGCAGAAAAAGAAAAACATTGTGATTAGGGGAATGAACTCGGGTGAAGATTATAGGAGTGCTGTTAGAAACCTGGTAGATCAAAAATTAAATCTCAAACATGTTAAAATCAGAGGAGTTCGAAAACTTTATGAGCGAGACGGAAAAATGGCCGTTTTAACGGAATGCGAGACACAAGAAGCCGCAGAACAAATCTTGAAAAACGCCTCAAAGCTGCGCGGTACTCGTCTATACATTGAAAAAGACCTGACTGTAGTCAGACAAGAAAATAAAGCGGCCCTTCTTGAATTAAGGAATCATCTTAAGTCCATCGATAGTACCAGGAAAATCATTGTGCAAAACGACAATATAAACGTTGGTGGGATCTGGATGGCTTTCAACTTTAATAGAGTCCTAATGTGTCAAGGAAAGCCAGCAGAAATCAAACTAAAGGAGCTGTATGGCGAAAAAATTAATGTTTCCTACATGTCCTTTGAAGGACTGAAGGAAAAAACGACATCAAAAAACTAGGAACATATAGAAAAATAAATTTAGAATATAAGCACCCAAATAATAATTCTCAATTAAATCTAGCTATAATCGATCCTCCGCAACAACGTATCACCTTCCCATCAGCTGATAACTCTCCTAAAACAGAACGAATTTGTATTTTGTCTTATAACGTAGCAGGACTTAAAAACAAACTTATCTTTAGCGAGTTCATGAAATATACATCGTCCTTTCAAGTGTTTGCGTTGTCAGAAACTTTTCTGGAGAGCGAGTCAGCCCACGTGGAGTCACAACTTAACGACCATGTACTTAAATGGAGAGCCGCAAGTAGATCTCACACAAAAGGAAGGGCAAGTGGTGGAATGCTTTTTGGAATAGACAAGAAATTGGTGGAAAATAATACTGTTCGATTTATTGAAATTGAAGAAATCACGCTCTTTAAGATCAGCACACGCTCAACAAACTACTATGTTCTCCCCGTTTACATTAACTGCAATAAATGGGATGTAGATATTGCCAAATTATATAACGTTCTCAATAATCCGGAATGCAAGGAAAACCTGATGATTACACTATGCAACAATTTTTTGATCCCGGCTTCTAAATAGTTGATCCTTATGTAAAATTTCACGCTGAATTCAAATCTGCTCTCAGATATGTCAAAAGTAGAACGGTTCCTGAGATATCGCGAAATTTTCAATTTTAGTGTTTTGAAAAAGGTAGGTCTACTAAAATGCCATTTTCTCTGATTTTAGTCCACCGATATGTATATACTGGAACAAAAATTAAAGATAATAAAATTGTTTCTTCAAAAATCGACAGTTGTTGTAAATCCAACCATAAATGACGAAGTTATGGCACTTCAAAGTTGGATTTTTGAAAAATTTTTGATAATTTTTAATTTTTTGCTGCCTTTTTTTAAGTTTTTTTCAATCTTACCATAAAAATTGCTCAGGTCTCAGATATTGACAGGATTGGGTAATCTTTAACGAACATTTTTTGCCCTTGGTCATCGAAATCGGATGAAAAATAAACGCAATATTCACAATTAAGTAAACATACCTCTGTTTGAGAGTATTTTTTGCTAGTTTTTTCAGTATAAAAACGAGAGCGTAAGTTAAAGTCGGCTCTAACCGACTTCGATATACCCCTTACTCATGAAAAAAACATGTTTAACAGTGTTCATGCGTTCCTTAGGGTGACCATCCAAAAAAGTATGCAACATATTTTTTGGTGGGTAGCGAGGGGCTTGGTTCACTTTTTTGCTCATAACTTGAGAACCGTTCATCCGATCTTTATCATTTCTTCGGCATTTCATTTTGCCAATTACTAACTATCTCTAGAAGGGACGTTTTTTCGAAATTGCGGGGGCGGGAGGGGGCGTGGCCAAAATTTGAAACAAACTTGATCTGCGTGCAGATAAAAGAAGCATTTGTCCCATACATGTCAAACCTCTATCTCTTACCATCTCTGAGATCTAGGTGTTCATACAGACGGACGGACAGACGGACATGTCTATATCGACTCGGCTGTTGATGCTGATCAAGAATATATATACTTTATATGGTCGGAAATGATTCCTTCTGCCTGTTACATACATTTGCACGACTTTAGTATACCCTTTTTACTCTACGAGTAACGGGTATAACGGGTAACATCTTAGCAAGCCAAATAAGAATAAACGTTGAGCATTAGGAGTTTTTATTGCAGTTCAAGGTTGGATAAAAGTACTTAAATGATGTAGACCGCTTTTGTTTTTTGTGCACTCTGTGTGTTTCTCTCAACAAGAACCAGCAATAGTCTCCCATCATTGCCGGATCCCACTTGCCTTGGTAGCGAAACTCCATCTGCTGCATTTGCTGATGGAAGCGTTCGCCATGCTCGTCGCTTTCGTCGCCTAGGTTGTCCGGGAAAAAATCCAAATGGTAGTGCAAAAAGTGAATTTTTATTAACATTTTTAAAATAAAAAAAATTAAATTGGTAAATATAAAAACTCGATGAAAAACAGACTGAGATTATACCAATTTTTTTGTAGTTTTCCAATAAATCATCAACAATTTCTTTATAGTCCTCACTTCTTTTGCTTCCCAGAAAACTAGACACTACTGCGCAAAATGATTCCCATGCTTTTGCCTCGTCTGCTGATAGTGCCGAGTAAAATTCTCTGTCGCTCATTAGCTTTTTGATTTGCGGACCCACAAATACGCCTTCTTTGATTTTGGCGTCAGAAAGTTGTGCGAATCGTCGTTTTAAAAATTCAAATGCCGCAAAATTTTCATTTTTAATGAGAGCTTTAACGAAGTTTTTGAAGAGACCAAGCTTAATATGCAACGGAGGGAGAATAATTTTGTCCTTTTGAACTAGGGGCGGAAATTTTACTTTATCTTCTCCGACTACAAAATTGGCCCTTCCATCCCAGTCTTTACGCAAGTAATGTTCACTGCGATCTCGGCTGTCCCATCTGCACAAAAACAGCAATGCTTTGTCCATCCTTGTTGCAAGCCTGTTACCATTGCTCAACTTTCAGATCGGCACAGTTTGTCCACCGGTGAACTGCAATACAAACTCCTAATGATCAACGTTTATTCTTATTTGGCTTGCTAAGATGTGATTTTTATACTGAAAAAACTAGCAAAAAAATACTCTCAAACAGAGGTATGTTTACTTAATTGTGAATATTGCGTTTATTTTTCATCCGATTTTGATGACCAAGGGCAAAAAATGCTCGTTAAAGATTACCCAATCCTGTCAATATCTGAGACCTGAGCAATTTTAATGGTAAGATTGAAAAAAACTCAATAAAAGTCAGCAAAAAATTAAAAATTATCAAAAATTTTTCAAAAATCCAACTTTGAAGTGCCATAACTTCGTCATTTATGGTTGGATTTACAACAACTGTCGTTTTTTTAAGAAATAATTTTATTATCTTTTATTTTTGTTACAGTTTATACATATCGGTGGACTAAAATCAGAGAAAATGGCATTTTAGTAGACCTACCTTTTTTCAAAACACTAAAATTAAAAATTTCGCGATATCTCAAGAACCGTTCTACTTTTGACATATCTGAGAGCAGATTTGAATTCAGCGTGCAATTTTACCTTAGAATCAATTGCTAAAAGTGCGGGATACAAAAACTTTTCAAATTTTGTGACATAGTGTTATTGGTGACTGTAATGCGAGGATCGGTGAAATGCAACTATGTGGATTTAACCCTCAGGTGGTGCCAAGCAAGTTATTGGAAAGAAGGGAAACGCGAGATAAAGTCTTAGACTCTAATGGGCGCAAGTTTATTGACTTGGCAGAATATTTTGGCTTCACTTTGGCAAATGGAAGATCTACTAGCGATGCAATAGGAGATCATACTTTTATAAGAGGTACTGCTCGATCCACGATAGACTATTGCTTGGTGAGAGGCGCGTGGTTAGAGATGCTAGAAGATCTAAAAATAAAAGAAATGATTTTTTCGGATCATATGCCCCTTGAAGCGTCTCTTTGCATCGACCAACAATCTTGCACTGAACAACTCACACTACTTCCAAAGCTAAGATGGTCATATAAACATGTAGATTCGTACAGAAGAAATTTAGACAGCATCATCGTCTCTTTACCATGTAACCTAGCGAACTCCAATCTTGATGAAATAAGTGGTCTCACAAACTGTATCACAAATTCAGCGCTAACCCAGAGTAGAAGTGTGGGAACATCTTTCAAACAGGAGTGGTACAACAAAAAATGTCAACTAGCGAGAGACAAATCGTTTAAACTGCTTAGAATCGCCAAGAGTGAAAACACGGAAGAATCACTGATTCGGTATCAGCAAGCAAACAGCTCATACAAGTACATTTGTCAAGAAGCCAAAAATCAGTTTTATGAAAAGCTAGCCGCATCTCTAGAAGATATTCGTGACAGCAAGTCGTACTGGAGCACCATTAGAAGACTAAACGGAATCTCTTTTTTAAAAGGCATAAAAGTGGACGCCGCGCAGTTGGCAATCTATTTTGGTAGTCAACTTAAATTTAGCCCGAAGCAACCCTTGGAGTATGCCCTACCTTATCTTGTAAATGAAATACTAGATGAACCAATAACAGCAGATGAAGTTTCTGGCATTGTCGCTAAATTAAAAGACAACAAAGCTCCCGGTCCAGATCGCATACCGGCTGAGTTCATAAAATTTGCGTCACCAGCATTTTTACAAAAATTGGCAGAAGCATACAACAATATATTGCAAACCGGAAAAGCCCCCAACAGTTTTCAGAAGGCCATTATATTCCCAATTTTCAAGAAAGGCGATCCACAAGTAACAAGCAATTACAGGGGAATTACTTTTCAGAACGCGTTAGCTAAAGTTTTCTCTGCACTTCTCCTTGAGCGTCTGAGTAAATGGCTTAATACTGTCGATGTGTTAACAGAGTTTCAATCGGGGTTTCGAAAAGGATACTCCACAGTAGATAATATCTTCTGTCTGAATACCATTGCACGAACCTATTTAGACAACAACAAAAAACTCTATGCATTCTTCGTGGATTTTAAGGCAGCCTTTGACTCGATTGATAGAAGAACTCTAATGTATAAGCTGAGCATAATCGGTATATCCTACAAATTTATAGAAACCTTGCAAAGTCTGTATGAAAGCAATGAAGCTGCTGTATGGGATGGCGCAAAGCTATCCGAATGGTTTCCTACTGAGTCTGGAGTCAAGCAAGGATGCTTGTTGAGCCCTGTTCTGTTTTCAATATTTCTAAACGATATAGTGGAGTACCCTCCGAAAGGACTTGTAATAAACGGCCTTGAAATAAAAACCTTGTTATACGCAGATGATATAGTGGTCTTCGCCGAAAGTCCTAAAGATATGCAAGACAATATCAATGCTTTGGATGAGTACTGCAAGGAGTGGGGCCTCAGAGTTAACTGCGAAAAATCAAAGATGCTAATTTTTAAGAAACATTGAAGAAGGCTTGCGTCTGCTGAAAAGTGGCAAATGGGAGACATTGATTTGGATGTGGTTAAATCATATAAATACCTAGGAGTCTGGATCTATCACAATGCCGAATTCAACTTTCACCTCGGTGAAAAACTAAAAGATGCCAAAGTAGCGATAAATAGTACTTGGAGAACGATACTTGGCAAAAAAGAGGTCCCTACCAGCACTAAGTACAAGCTGTTTATTGCCGCAGTTCGGGCAACAATGTGCTATGGTGCACAAGTATGGGGGATACGACGATACGAGGAGGTGGAAAGTCTTCAAAGATACTTCCTTAAGAAAATCCTTCGTCTACCTCAATACACACCGAACAGGATGCTATATCTGGAGACCGGATTATCGCTTCTGCATTTATATACAGCTAACCTGCACTTCGACTACATGCAAAAGGCATTATCCATGGAGGAAAAAAGGGTACCTAGGATTTTGGCAGAGCACCTTTTAAATGAGCGACTGCAATGTTTTAGAGAGTGGGACTGTCTAGCCACGGATCACGGAGTTCAACTAAATCTTGAAGATAACGCAACATGGAAAACTTGGGCTAGGAATATTACGGCTAGAATGGACGAAGCATATAGGATGAAATTTGTTGAAGAATCCCGGAGAAGCTCAGAGCGTTTGATATATAGGCAACTGCATTACGACCTGGGAGAGAATAACTATTTCTCCGATGAGTTTCCCATTGAAGGAATAAGAAGTGTTTTTATGGCCAGAGGTGAAATATTAAAATTGAATTTCATTCCAAATGTCACGACGAATGATACAAACTGCCCACTGTGCAACTGGAGGGAGCAAGAAAATATCATCCACTTCATTGGAGGTTGTCCTATTCTGCGGGAACTCCGGCAATCCGTTTTTGGAAAATGTACCCTTTTTCCGCACGAAGTAGTAGACATACTAAATGGCGCGGACTGGTCAAAGCTACATAGTTATGTGATCAAAGCCTTAGCATATAGAAATAGAATCATTAGGGGATTATTTTAATAGGAAAATTTTGTTTTTTATGTGTTGTATTAGTTATTTATATCAATTGTAATTCTTGCTAGCACCAATTTCGCAAACCCAAAGCGCATGGCTGAACGATCTGGTATCTGGGGACGACCCGGGAAGCCAGGTGTATTAAGCTACGTGTAGAGAGTGCGAGGCGGTGAGCGACAGACGGTCTTTAACCAAGTCGCCGAGTAAACTTTTAATTTTTTATTTATACTTTTTTTTGTATACCATTACTTATATTTACATAAATCTTAAGTTATTCTATTAACAAAAAAAAGAAGAAATAAAAAACCAACTACTACTACTAGACATGTTCGTCTGTCCGTCCGTCCGTCCGTCTGTATGAACACCTAGATCTCAGAGATGGTAAGAGATAGAGGTTTGACATGTATGCGACAAATGCTTCTTTTATCTGCACGCAGATCAAGTTTATTTCAAATCTTGGCCACGCCACCTCCCGCCCCGCAATTTAGAAAAAACGTTATATCTCCTACAGTTTTCTAGAGATAGTTAGTAATTAGCAAAATGAATCGATTTGCCAAAGAAATGATAAAGATCGGATGAACGGTTCTCAAGTTATGAGTAAAAAAGTGAACCAAGGGCCCCCGCTACCCCACCTCCCATCCTAAGCAAAAATGTTGCATAATTTTCAGATAGTCACCCTAAGGAACGCAGGAACACTGTTAAACATGTTTTTTCATGAGTAACGGGTATATCGAAGTCGGTCAGAGCCGACTTTAACTTACGCTCTCGTTTTTTTTGATAAAAATGCCTTTCGATTGCCTTTAATTTTGCTATCTAAAATCTTTCTGAAGCATCAAAGGGTTAAAAAAGAATTCAAAAGAAACCATGATTGTGATTGCAATTAAGTGTAAGTTTTTGCATCGGACTATAACAAAAACAACATAAATAAAATAATGGAAAAAAGTGTCGCGTTCGCAATGTCACGTAGCGAATCGTATTTTATTTTGAAGAACAAAAATATAGAACATTTTTGATCAAATAAATTCTAATATACAGTTATAGTATTCAAAAACATTCTAAAATTAATCGCGCTATATAGTTTTGGCAGATTTCGCTAAGTTTTGCTTATATACTGATGGCCAAAAATACCACTTTCATTTTTTGTCGCGTGCGAATCGCTTTTAAATTGGCTTTATCTTGGAACAAGCTCTAGGTGTGCTCTCTACTCTACCACTTAAAAAAGAGCTTCGAAAGTGCTATAAGTTTAGGTAACAGAAGAAAAAAAGAAAATATTTTAATTTGACTTTTATTCCACTTTAATGCGTACGACTGTCGCGTTTGACATCATGGAAATACCCATATCCAAAATTAATGTTTCTTGTCGAAATTGTTTGCTTGGTGAATTTTCCTAAATATACTAACAAAACACGACTGCAACCAAAAGATATTTCTGTGGCATCTGAACATTGGTATTCGTTTGAAATTTAGTTGGAAGAGGTTTCTGTGGCACTACGACTAATTTCTTTTGCAAAAGTTTGCTAAAAATGTATTAAATTCATCTAAATATAGAATACTTCTCCTATAAACCAATTATAAAAAATTCCAATAATAACAGCAAGGTACCCACTTGATTGACGTGATTACTTCATTATTGAGAAATGAAATTTGAAATATATATTAACGGGCGTAAATTTCTGCGAATTACAATTACTTGTTTTGTTCAAATTACAATTAAATCCTGGTGCAGGCTTGAGTTTGTTGTTAAACAAATTAATCTTCGCTTCAAAAGCCTCCGCACGCTAAAAGCGCAACACGCAATATCATTATCTCTGGCCCACATAGTTCAGTGGGCATCCATTCCTCTCAAGTAGCTATGCGTCTTATCCATCTACATGCGCTTCAGTGTCAAGTCAAGACAATTGCCTTTGTTAGCGCGTTGCTTGTGCCAAAAAAGAGATGGAGAGAGGAGAAGACCAAGAGCTTTTTTATTATGCTGATGAAAATGAGTGAAAGTGGAAAGCATGTCAACAAACATGCAACACTCAGACACTAACGGTAATTCATTCGCATCACCAACAGCAGCTACCATCACAGGTTGTTTCGCCCCGGAGGAGCAGTGGCAAATGTGTCAGCAGTTTTAACTAACTGCCTGTAATTTTAGATGCACATGTCCTGTCATCAGTTCCCAGTTAGAAAGATGAACGAAATGTTAAACAACATTTTCCCCCAAGTAGTTGGACGCACTTCTAAGTTCTAAGCTGAGCTAGAAAACTTAATTAATGGCTGCCCAAATACTTGTTGCGTACTTTGCGGCGAATGAATTTTTGTTGTGCCTTTCGGCAAATTTAAAGCATATTTTTAACTTTAACCTTACACATTTACCAAAATCGCAGGCACTGAGAGGGGACTGGGCTCGGCGGAGAACATGTGTCACACATAACAACTTTAAGGCACGTTTAAATGAGCAAATATTGACTACCCTGGAGCAGACTCCAGTCACCTAGCCTGGACACGAGCAGCATTTTGACTAATTGACCTGCGGCCGCTTGAGTGCGAGTAGTTTCGTTTGGTTACACCTGCAAACGAGCTCTCCAAGGCAACCTATTAATACATAACCGAAGAAATTCTCACGCTTAATTAAGCTATCGATTTGTGGGAATTATTACGTTTTTTTCTGCTCGCAACATTGGTGGGAGTTTTTGGGCAAAGTAAAAAAGCGACTTATCAAAATTGATTAACATTTTTTTAATATTTTCCAGCCAGGTGAAAAAAATTGCTAGTTCAACAATTGAGGTATAAGACAGATACAAAATTTACAAATCATCTCCAGATAGAAGGGAAATTGCCAAGAAAACATCAATGTGAATCTTTTTAAGGTTTTTAAAATAAAACTTTTTCGCAGTTTCTCGGAACAAACGTTGTTCTATCTCTTACACCAGGAAGCGAGTAGTTGGCCCCGCTTCAAAGCCTTTATCTTTTCGCCGTTTGATAAATTCTTAAATTTTCTTCTCCTTCCTAATTACTTGTGCTTGTTCTACTTCCTATTTTTTCATCCTTTGTTATTTTGCTCGCATATTATTGTTTTAATTCTCCTCGAGATATTTTTCAAGCATGCTTCTTGAGCTTCTCACTTCCTGCCGCTGTGCTAATACCAGACTTTCATTCACCCACTCAACCATAATAGCTGCGAACAAAATGAACAACAGGCAATTGTTTTGGATGAACAATGTGGAAGCGGAAACTGAAACTGTCACAGGAGAAGCGACCCAAAAAAACAAATTCAAATTTATCTCTTGTTGTAGTCAAAATGCCTCAGGCACTTTTACATTGTTGTGTTGATACGAGTATGTCGGTTAAGTCTCTTGCTTGCATTTCCATTTGCCATTAATCAATTTAAGTTGACAATGTGTTGTAGCCCAATGCAATTACATTTGGGGTAATCGATCAACAGAGTTTAATTTTAATTAGCTTTCAATGCAATATTCATGCTTGCAGCCAATTAGATCAGAAAACAAAGCTTATATCATACCTTAGGGGCTTGTCACATGCTTATAAGTCCAAATAACATACCTGAAACGAGAAAAAAGAGAGGGAGAGAAAAAAAGGATTATTGTAAGCTGATGATAGCTGCATACGTTCTAGGAACTATAGAATAAGGAGTTTGTTTTTATAATAACACAAGACTCTTTTGCGGTTTTTTTGTATTTATAAAATAGTTTCTAGTTTGGCTCCAATTAGCCGTATTCAACCAGATTGTCTTGCATATGGTATGTAGCTTGAATGAGTATCTGCCCACCACAAAACGTTGAAAGTTGCTTTAAACAACCGTTATTCAGAGTGCAGTTGTGCAAGAAGCCCCAAACCTAACGCCTGTAGTCATTCAACGGGTTTGTTTTTTAAAGCTATTTTTTATGCACCCACAAAATTGTGCTACACTAATGGTTAGATGGTTGAGAGGGTAGAAGAGTAGAACTTTGACTTTCTAGCTTAAAGTAAGCTCCTTGAATATTTTTAGCTTTTATCTGGCATAAGTATGAGTGATGAGTGTATTGTATGTATGGTATTGTATACTTAGTATATTACAAAATGTTTTCTAGCGTGACGACCCCTTTTAACTACTTGAACGTTCGGCTTCACTTGAGCTGGCACGACCACATGAAAATTTCGAATCATTTTTAACCATTGAATGAATAAATGCACAGGAGATAGGGACCTACAGTTTAACGCCGAATCGGTACGGTATAGTTAGAGTAGCTTGTTGATGGCTAGTTACTTCCCAGCTGGCGTCAATAGCTGGTGAAGGTGACCGTATGTGTAAAAGACTTTTTTAATTAAATGGTCCGAGGCGGGATTGAACCCACGCCTCCCGCACACTAAGCTCTGGGTCACAGCGAGTTTAAGATTCGATTTGAAAATAAACATGTTTTTCTCACTAAGAGGAATTTTCCGACCGATGTTTCCTACACTCCTAAAAAACCAAGAACTTTGTACTTGAATCAAGTACGAACGGTCTTAATAGAACGGTAAGTACGAAAGTACTTGATTCAAGTACAAAAACCTTATATCAAGAACGATTGTTTCAATCCCGAAATACTTGTTTGAGGACTGTTTTGGGATATTTTCAGTAGATTTCGAACTGTTATAATATCTTTTTGGTCATACTATTAATTGGTTTTGGTCTTAAGTTCAGCCCGATTAACTCTCAAAATAGGTTATAAAAGGTTCTTCATCGAAGCCCATTAAATTTTAAAGTCCACCCCAAACCATTTTTAAAGCAAAATAATACTTAAAATAAAAAGTACAAAATGTTCTTGATTTAGGCCTTTTGAATTCTAAGCTCTCAAAATCTAAAGGAAATGAATTAACCAAAGATCAAGATATTTATACTGTAGGTCGGAAATCTACACTCAGTCCGTAACCAAAGTGTTCGAATCAGGAGGGAATTTTAGGAATAGATTCAACTTAAAATAATAATTAGCATTTTTCGTAGCACACTTATTGGAGCTTGTTGGAGGTGGTCGTGTGTGGCCCAGTGGTTAGTGTGCTGGACTGCTGGGCGGGAGGTCGTGGGTTCGATCCCGCTTCTGAACATCTAATAAAAAAAGTTTTTTTCTTTCTTTAGAAAAATAGCTTTTACACATACGGTCACCTTCACCGGCTATTGGTGCCAGCTGTGAAGTATCTAGCCATGAAAAAGCAAATTCTCAAACTTTGCCGTTCGGAATCGGCGTTAATCTGTAGGTCCCTTTCTCCTGTGAATTTTAAAGTACACACGCCAAGAGATTGAGAGAAGCTTGGCTTGGCCCCGTTGGAGGAGCTGTATAGCCAATTTTACATTTACATTTACATTTACATTACTTATTGGAGCTTGCATTGTAAGTCTTTTGTTCTGAACTATGTATGAACTTTTCTTAAATTTGTAGGCTTACTGTAAGCATTATTCGTTCTTCTTTCAAGAACTTTTGTTCTCATTAAAAATTTTAACATTCGTTTTGCTATTCTAGAATGTTTTGTACTTAATTTAAGTACATCCAAGAATAAAACATACTTGAAATTTAAAATAGAAAACGGAATAAGTTCTATCCCGATTGATCTAAAACTCTGCCGCTAAAGCAAATGGCTCAAAATTTGAATGTAATGTTGACAACTGTTATATAGCATTACATTTAATATTAATTTGTATATTTGTGTACAAAATATAAAAAAATACTACTTCATCAGTATATTTCATTCATTTCCCTAATAAGGGACTTTAATAACAATAACCTTTAATGGAAAATTACCATACCAACCACAACAAAACAACTTTGACCTATTGTAGAAACACATAACTAAGCACACGAGACCTTCAAAAAAACGTTTAGTCATAAAAAATGCATAGCTATAGGGAGAAACCAAAGCAAAGTGGCACAATTGAAACTGTCCGTACGTTTCGTGCTTTATCCCATGCACATCAAATATTAAGAATTGCTAAATAATAAAAAAAAATTGTATAGTACGTTCAAAAGAAACCCTTATCGATTTTGAAACCGAAGCAAAAGAAGTACCAATCGTTTTGTGGCCTACGTGTGTCATCTTCAGCACATCAATTGGTCATTTTTCGTTTTGCGGTTTCATAATGCATTTACAATGCAATCTGCAAGCTGTTGCCTGTTGGCTACTGTTTACGGAACCAAATTGAAAAGTGGGCGGTACCAAATTGGTGTGTGCGCCTTAAGGAAAGCCTCATACAGCCACATATTGTCTATTACTTGAATGCATGTTGTTTGCGGCTTTCCAATCACACAAACTAACGCGTGTGCTTAATTAGTAACGTAGAATTGAGTTTAGTTCCACAATAGGTTTTGTGCTAACAAATTGTGTGGTTAAACCAAAGAAATCCGCAAACTGAACTGCTACATAAAATCGAGAAATCTTTACATTCACACATATATATAAAAGTGAATGAATTTTTTTATGTTGTATGCATTTTACTTCCGAACTTCACGAAATTTCCACGGTTCCAAGTTCATGCCGATCAGGAAAGAGTCATGGGCTATGTTTGAAGTCTGTGAACTGGTTCGGAAGCCATTAAAAACGGGTAATACGTGGTTCAGAGCCATATCTCAGAAGTGATTCCAGGGTATGAACTTGAAAATTAAACTGCAGGTTAATATTATAGAGTTGAATATTTTATTGGTGCAGGGCCGGTATCAAACCGGTTAAGAAGTAGCTCAGAGACTAAAGAGGTTATTTAAGTTCTGAACTTGATGCTTAGACTGCAGGTTGGTAATGTAGAGTTGGATGATAAACTGTTCAGAGTCATATCTCAGAGGTTATTTAAGTTTTGAGCTTGAAATCTGGTCTGTAGGTTGGTAATATACAGTTGAATGCTTTAGTGAATAGTAACGGTACTGAACCGGTATTGTTAGAATGGTTTGAGCTTGAAATTTTGACTGTAGTTTGGTTAAAAAGAGTTGGATCAAAGACCAATATAATCTCTAAGATGCCGAACGGCCATATATTAGTTTTGCAGTATGCAGCTATTTTTTTGGTGGCGACAAAAATATCGCTCTGTCCGCTCGCACAAAGTTGAGAGCGTAAAAATCTGAGAATAGAATGCACTTGCTTGTGTGAGAAATGCGGCTGGCTCTAGAGCGCTCTGTCTGGCTTTTGAACAAAATTTCAAAAGAGCCTGGAGCCAGCTCTAGAGCCAGCACGAAAAAAACGTGTGGAAAAATATCGTAGGGCGTTACTCATCATCATATTCTAATGTCTTTGGTTGGATACTTTAATGGTTTAGGGCCGGCATCGAAAAGTATGTGGACCGGTTCAAAAGTGGAGTACAGCCATACCTCAATAGTTATTTAAGCTATGAACTTGAAATTTAGACTATAGGTTGATAATATGGAGTTGGATATTTTATTGATGCAGGGCCGGTGTCAAACCGGTTTCTTACCGGTTCAAAAGTGGTTCAGAGCCATATTTTAGAAGCTTATTTAGCTGTTAGCTTGTTATATAGACTGAAGGTAGGTTATATGGAGTTAGATATTTTACTGGCTTTGGGCCAGTATCGAACCGGTTGAAAAGTGGCTTAGAGCCATATCTCAAAATTTAGTTAGTAGGCTAGTAATATGGAGTTGGATATTTTTCTTGTTCAGGGCCGGTATCTAACAGGTTTTGATCCTGTTCAAAAAGGCTTCAAAACCATAGTTGATAACACAATGAATTGCAGAAATTAGAAACTTCTAATGTAGTTTCAATTGGACTCACGAGACCACAAGCCTTCTAGTCTGACCAAAACAATGCTTCGCTTGGCCAACGAAATGATTCTAACATTTGCAGAGAAGAATTTGACATAGAAGAGCTTTAAACCCTTATCAACATTAGAGTTTATGTTTCTAGCAGCGAAATAAATCAAAATTGAATATCTTTGTTTAATTGGTTTCTTTTTTGCCAGCCATTTTGTAAATTGTTGAAATGCAAATGCAGAAGCAACACAATGAGAACAGTAAATTGCATTTTTAGTGATGACGATAACTTTTTTGAAAATGTGCTTCAGGCAGAAAGCCATATTAGTTTTTCAAATATTTTCATAAATATCTTACAAAAAAAAAAGTTTTTCAGGTAACAAATAATTCCTGGTAACCTCTAACTAATATGCTAATTTACCTCATCGCAAGTATGCGCACTCAATCAAACTCAAATTAATTCAATATTCATCGCACACTTAAACCACAATGGTATCAAATTATCATTAAATTATTTAATTTAAAAATGAATTGCCATTAACTTATATTGCTCAGTGGTGGTATTCATGACATTTCCTGCGGGATGACACCCACCGCATATGCGCTTTGATGCTGTGTTAATTTCCACAGAAATTGCAGCCCACAAAAATATCAAAAAACATAAATTCCAAAATGGCATTTAATGTACTGTAAAAGTAAATATATAATGCGCAAACATGTTTGTAGCAAAAATGTTATAGCAATGCACAAAAAATATGTTTTTCTCAATTTCAATTTTAATAGCCCTCTAAAGTGCCGGAGTCCCCTTACTCACATGATGCTCTGTCAATTTTTTGATGGCCACTTTATGCCATTTTATGTGCGACACGCAATGCCATTTTTAAATAGTCATACAACTTGTTTATGTGAACGACTCTGGAGTGGGTGTAAAGTTGTAAATGTTGTTGAAGCGGCACTTTTGTGGGCTGAGAGAAAATTGAGCAGAGTGGGAAATGTTCGCATATCGTAATTACTTTTAAGCCGGACAACTACATGAAACGTATACTTGTGAAAAATATTTTTAAAGAATAGGCTAAAAGCCTACACATTTTTTTAAGTCGATAATTTTTAGGTCTGCTGCCAAGGCTCAAATTACTAAAAGTAGAAAAAAGAAGAAAAAGTTTATCAAAACTGAGTAAACTAATTGATTTGTTTTTTGGCCGCCAAAAGCTGTAAAATATCTAAGTTGTAAATGCTGGCACAAATGATTTAAATTAATCAATTATTTGAATAAGATAGAACACGCGTTGAGAATGACAACAATTCATTATTCCGAACATTGATAATACCAAAGACACTAGATGCTGCCACTCATATAAACCCTCTTAGTTTTCTCTTTGAAGCTTTATGGTGGCGTTGAGCGCTTAATGCATAACTCATAAGCTAGCGATCATGTGTTCGAACCCTAGAGCTTGGCTTATGACTTTGGCTATAGTTGCACAGTGGTTGGGTTCTTCGGTTGAGCGTTGCAAAAATTTTAATTTTTGAAGGGAAAGAGATATTTGAAATTTTGTATAAGGACGATGATAGGAAATTTCTTTAACTTTGCTGACAAGTCTACCATTTCAATGCTTAATTAGATTGTGTACCCTTCACGTGAAGTGAACTAACTTTTTGCCAATGCCTTGCAAGGTTCAATATTTTTTGATACCAATATTCCACATACAAGATTAACTAATTGATGTATCTACACAGAGGGAAAAAACCAAGAACATTGGACTCAAAACGAGCGCAAACGTTATCAAAAAGAATGCATGAGCGGGTTTTCTCACATGTAGTGCAATGTTCTCACTTCGAGAACAATTTGTTGAGAACGCAAAAGCTCAAATTGAGTTAACATTGTTCCATTTTTGAGAACAAAATTTGAATTTATATTGTTCCGTTTTCAAAAACATTTTTAACTCACCTGGAAAAAATTTGATTGCACTTGGGACCAGGTGTGGGCGGATTACTCGCATTTGGGTGGAATAGGGAACGGAGACATACCTATTTTGATTGAAAGTGAAGAGAGGCAAGGCTACTCTGGTACGCTGCTGCTTTTCCACCCACCCATTGTGCCATAGGAATCAGAAACATCGCTTCAACGACCCACTTCACCTGACTCGTTTCATTTAAGTTTCCAGAAAAACACAGAAAAATTTGTTTGGGCTTGACTGGGATTTGAGCCCGGCACCTTATGCACTCAACGTATGGAATGACGCACTTGACAATTCAACCATTGAACAGTTTTGCAGACGCACGTCAAGAGGGCTACTTATGCTGTGTTGAGCAGACAATAGAGAGAGAGAGAGCAAAAAGAGAACCAACTCGCTGTCTCTCTTGTATATCTCTCTGCTGAAAACCGGTGTTGTTGTTGTTTAAAGTAAATATTATTCGTTTGAGAACAACTTTACTCATTCCAAGAACATTTAGAACATTTGTTCTCAAAAATTTTAAGAGCGTTCTGTTTTCATTTTAAGTTGACGGCAACTTATTTTCTGAACCCGTTTTTTCCCTCTTTGTAAGTATCTTTTAATCGAAGGTCCCACATGCAAATAATTTGCCAAACTATTTTTCAATATTTGGATAAATTGGTCAAATTAGGAAACTTTTTGGCCATATTTGAAATATTTTATTGCGTTAGGAACCATAGTTCCAGTTTTCATTCCAGCGAAATCTACAATCACGGCTAATGTGCCAAATTTTCTTCGAAATTGGAGCAAAATTTTGACTGTGGGCCCTTCCAGATGGACAATACCATTCTCACTTTCAATTTTCAAAACAGTTTAAAAGTGTTTCTTTTCATGTAAAGCTCGACATATAAATTTATTTTTGTGCGTTCTGGATGCAGAAATATTTGGTCCATGCTGATTCTCTTTTATTTACCAATTTTTACACAATAAGAGAAAGTACCAGGTGAACACCTGGTCTTTTAAATGTACAAACTTGGCAAAGATTGAATATAACTAAAGATTTCGATAATACAATTTTAATCAGACCCACGTGTCGTATGTGCAATTTTGTATGAAACTTTTTGTAGAAACGGTATATAGCTATGTACATGCAAAAATTTGTATCTCTATCTCTTATAGTCTCTGAGATCGACGCGTTCATACAGACAGACGGACAGACGGACATGGCTAGATCGACTCGGCTGTTGATGCTGATCAAGAATATATATACTTTATAGGGTCGGAAATGCTTCCTTCTCCTTGTTACATATATTTGCACAACTTCATGATCCCCTTTTACCCATTTTCAATGGGTACAGGGTATAAAAATTGCGCCCAACTTCTTATAGTTAATATTAGAATGTGGTATGCCTAAAATGAAGATGTGTCTGAGTTTACATTTATGTCACTATTACAGCAAAGCGAAAATAATGTATCTTTTTCTAGTTATTCAGTTTCTTAATTTCATCTTTAAATCGCTGTATTCAATTAAATCCCCTTTGAATATTCGTGGCCCACGCAACACTCCAGCCGTCTAATGTGTCAGCCATGTGAATGAAATCTGGCTCAAGCTCAACGTCTGCTGTGCAAATATGTTTATGGTACAAAAATGAAATTAACCGCAGGCTGGGGAGTCCATCAACAAGTGCGCAATCATAAAGAAGGAAGCATCACAACAAACATTCAAATTGACAGGCCATGAAAACGGCTCTGGTGAGGGGGAATGTACAATGTTCGTACATATATAAATGTGTTTCTTTGAGTGTTTTGATAAGCCAGTTACTGTGGTTTGTTTGTTTTCAATCAGGCACATACACAAAGGAGTATTTTAAGACAAAGAAGAATGCCTCTGGGTCAAGTGATTGGCTGATTAAATTATTAGCAAAACGAAATTATGCAATAATTAATATGCTCTAGCATAATTACATTAGTGTGTGTGCTGCCCATTTTTTTCGCTTTTTTTGATTTGCTTTTGCGGCTTCTTCTTAAGCCTCGTTAAGTAGGCCGCAATTACTGCATAATTTTTTTGCTTTACTTGATTTATATTATATTTTTCTTTTAAAGGAGCACAGTAGCTGTGGGAGTGACGGCTCGTCTGCAACGAATGATTTATTTTTTAAAAATACAAAAACTGTGCCGCCTATTGTGGAGTGATAAAAGAAAACATTTGTATTATAAGTAATTAAATAGCTGAAAATCATTTGAGCGCATTTTCATGCTGTTATGAATTGAAATTGAAAATTTTAATTGAAAAAATTTAATAACAAAGGATGAGCAAATGAAATTGATTTTAAAAAAATGGTTCTCAAGTGGGGAAGTAAAATGCTTTGTTCGCTGAAAAGTAGGCAAAGGTTTCTTCGCTTTTCTTTCAATTAAAATTCAAATATTTGCTGTCCGTTAATTGAACCCAAGTCAAATTTAAGGCCTCAGAAAGTAAATACTGCATATCAATAATAATTACAGTTTCACCCATTTTGAAAAGGAAAATAAATAGAATTGCAAGTTAAGTGAAGCATTTCAGACAAGCCCTGCGGTGCTTGAGTTTCGCACAATTTGCAGTTGATTAAATCCTAGCTACATGTTAGTGAAAAAGTTTGCTAATTATTTTAGTCTGCGAGCAGTTGGCAAACGTTTTCAAATAATTAAGCATTAATTGAGCTGGAGTTTTGCCCTATCTCGCTGTGTGAACATACGTCATTGTTGCGATATCAATATCTGCAAAAATAAATAACGCTTAGCACACATAAAACACGTAATAATCGTGGCTTTATCGGTTCATTGCTACCACTCAGATAACTCATTTTGGATTAGATATGGATTTAACAAGATACGTTTGTACGTATAATGAAGTTTGTAATCGATTGTTGGAATATTTATGTGTCTCTGGCCTTTGCTTTTATCTGCAGTCTTGAGCTTATCAATTAATTGCCTTGTTTGGCGTGATTCAAGTTTGTTGACGTTTCCCTAAGCGGGGGGCGGGGCACACGTGATTTGGGCCACTTCTAATAGAATTCGGCACGCGCCTTGCTAGTGTTGGGATTGCTATAGAAATGTGCATATCAAATATTTAATGGCCAATAATAATCATGCTTTGAAAAAGCTGGCACAGCAAGCAAAACATACTTTAAGACTTTCTAAATGCCAAACAATTCTGACCAAAAGACAGGAGGACCTCGATTTAATTTAAACAACTGAGTTGAGATAGATTAAATATTTAGCTTACTTTGTGAAGGTTTAAAAACACTTCACTAGTTTACAAAAATAGTTTTAAATCATTGATAAATAATTCATAGTTCGCGGTCCATCGAGAAACTTTTTAAGCATAGTTATGGCATAGGATATGGAACAGCAATATCACGTTGTGGCAAGGTTGCGACTTCTGAAGCAGTTAGATACCAGGCCCCCATATAAGGAAGTTTGACGGAAAACTTCTCCATCAGAAATCCGGACATTCGTCTCAGCGTCAAATTTTTTTTCATATTTCAAAACATATAAATTTTACAATAAATGATAAAATGCATTAAAAACGTGAGTTTATTGTCTACAATCAATTCGAAAATTGTACAGCAACGACCGAGCCAAAAAGCTGCAGTATGAGATTGCCGAATCATTGGATTTGGACCAACAAATACTCAGCTGATAAATGCTATTGTTTGGTTTTATATAATAAAACGATTGCTACATATTACAAACTGCGCAAAGTCTCCTTTCATTCACTCGAAATTTTCTTAAGCGCAAATATTTGGTTATGTGGGAACAACAAATTTGTCTTACGAAAACATTTGTAGTTCAAGGCTAGTTTGGTTTGCACAATGTGTTGAAGTTTTTTTTGCGTATACCTAAGCTTTATCTAGATCAGTTCAATATCTATTAGAGAACTGCAACAATCGCTTTTTCTTCATTGCCACACAAAAATGTTTACTCACATTTAATCATTCAACAAAAGTCAGCGTTGAATATATTCAGCTCATACCGGCAAACGCGTCGTGCCGGAAGCTGAAACTTTCGACGAAATGATCTTAGAACATCGAACTTAACGCACATAATTTTAAATGCGACAAAAAAAATGTATAGGGTAATGATTGAATATTTTACCTCAGAGAGCATGTGCTATATTCCGAAGTTAAGAAAAAAAATCATACTTCTAGACTGACTGTTTAACAGAACATTCTTGATTTGAAATGGGAATATAATTTTAAATGCGATTTTATAAAAATTCAAAGCAATACCGTGCAGAATATTGCAAGCAAATTAAGAGAGGAGATTTTGGGTACTCTTAACTCAAAGTTGCAAATTGTAAAAAACCCACAAAATGTTTATTTCTTATGTAAACACTTTCGAATGAAAACTTCTTAATAATTTTTTATTGCAATCTAGAGCGATGTCGAAAATAAGAAATCAAATTGCGGCAGCTGCTGCTTTTTTAACTTTGACTATATTTAAGAAAAATCATCTTTGAACGGTTGGCATTCAAAAACTTTTTTGTAAAATGGTTCAAAATGTTGCTTAAAATAGCTATATGTATTCAAATCATTGCCGACCTTCGTTTTATCCAGTTTCCTGGAAGGATATGTTGCGATGGTAAAACTGGCCGAAAAAGGACCGTTGTATGTATACCACTTAATTTTTACTTTTAATCAGTAAAGGGTTGATTTTCAATTTTTATGCCATTTAGAAAGTAGCACAAAACTTGAATAGCAAAGCAATCTCTATTTTAGAGAAGGTTGAAATGTCAGGTAGAAAAGGCTGACCTAGGATTGCGAATCGTGTCCCACTGAGCGCTGGACAGTGGCAGAGAATATGCTGGACGCTTTCTTTTTCATCAATTGAGCAACAGCTTATACATATATACAATGGTCATTGTGGTTGATATGAAGTCTCGCGTTATGACTGCCGATGAGACAGTTTGCCGTATTTTTAGTTTACATGTCGCACATTGTAAGGGTTATTGTAGGGTTGTCAATATTTTATCGATTTAACGATGTTTTTTGAAAGCGATATATCAAATTTCGATATTGAAAATTTTGATTTTTGATATTATTGATATTGATATTTTGAGAAATATCGACAACCCTATTTTGCTCTTATTCGCTGGGAGTTGGTTGGTAGTGCCAAGTCTAGCGAGCCGGTCGGCTAGCTCTTTGTTGCGGTGTCCAAGCATCCACATAGGAACGTATTTTTAAGTGCTGAGCTGGACAGTTTTCCACAAAGCTACCAACCATCTAAAAGAGGTCAAGAAAGGAAATGTGTTAATCTTTTCAGACAGTTAAGCTGCCTCAAAAGCTCTCCATGAAAGACGTTACATTGGGCGTGAAGGCGAAAGTACATTTGTATACATAGGTCTAGACTAAAAACTCCAATTTCAATTTTGAGACATCTGTATAAATGTTGATAGCGTTTGGTTTGCCATGGGGGAACGAGCTCCAATCCAAGCCGAGTGACAATGGGAACCTACAGAAAAGGTAGCTTTTTTCTAAGCCGAATTACAGTATAAGAAGCTATTTTCTGCCCACTAGATCTAGGTGGATTAGATGCAACACAATGTTATTGGCATTTGTAGGAGAGGTACGTGAAGCGCCGCACACGCATAAGCTAGCAATGCGTTGTACTTTATGAGGAGTCCTAAGAACAGAGGGATTACCCAAGATCGGCTACCAGATTAAAACCCCGTAGAGTGGTATGGATTCGACGAAAGCTTAATTTAGCTATGGTTGGTAGGTAGGTGTAGGTAGGTATTTTTATTAATCTACTTAGTAATCGTACTTTTACCAACAAAAAAGTGATTGTTGAGGATAATTTTTCAAATTGGGATCATTTCAGTGTAATAAAAATGAGGTATAGTAAACATTTCTTTTTTTTTTTGCTGTAAGCTAGTGTAAGTTGGGCTGAATTTTTTCGTAATTCTTGCCCTGTTTCGTCCTTACTGATAAGTTTCTTAATAATATTTAAAAAATTCCATAAATAAAACTTAACAATTCCAAAATGATGGGTAGACTTCTCTTCTCTTTTCTTGGCTTAAAACCTTTCAGCCGTGGTACGAAAACATAAATTGAAGAATCGATATATCATTTTATGAGTTCAAATATTGGGCACTTTTTGGAGAATTCGAACTTATTACAAAGGCAAAAGTAACAACAAGTCGTGTGATTAATTTCACTTGAGTGAAAAAGAAAAAAAAATAAATCGGGCACAGATTCTGTACATGTGTCCTCTGCCGTCATCGCAGTTGTCAACTCTGAGCTCGCCAGTGATTGATTTAAAGAAATTCGTACATAACCTGTAAACTCTTCACATTATAATTAATATGACCTTGTTATATTAAATGCTAGACCCTTTGAAGCCTTTAGCATTTTCCTCTACTTTACTTCCATTTCCTTTTAATTCGCGTACTAATGAGCCGGCTAAGCACATAATTATTTAAGGCTCACACACGAAACAACTTGAACCTTCAACACTGAACAAAGGAATGTGAAAAGTCAAATGTGTCGCTGCTCTTTAAGCTGAGAACTTAGCCCGGTCTTGGCTTTTTGCAATTTATGAGTTACGTACAACATTTGAATTTTTGAAACGTGCTTCGTTTAATTATTTACACTACTAAAGAAAAGTGGCCCAAGGGCAAGGATTGTCATTACTGGAAATGCTCCAAAATGTAACTGGCAGCTGGTATTTTTTCATCTTCCTGCGAATTCAATGCTGTGAAATTTCATTAGCTAATTAATTGCCCGTTGAAAAGTTATGAATTAAGCCAACAAACCCTCATTATTCTTTTAGCCAATTAGTCCATAAAGAGCGGCGCGGCCATAGGATTGATAAATTAATTTGCCAGCTTTGCCATTTAATCATTTCACTTACTCAAATTGAACTCGATGACATTTTGAAGTGGGCGAAACTAATTAAAGATTGGCTCAAAATTATGAGGACAATTAAATTGACAAAAATATTTGCTTATTCATTTCTATTTGAATTTCAAAGCTAAAGCAAAGGTACTCTCCATTTGCAAAATTTTTTTTTTTTTCATTTTTTTATAGCTCGGATACTTAAGAATATCGCCCCAAAAGGATTTTTTGAAATTCCAAATACTTTAGAAGATATATTATTTGTTAAGCAATGTCTTCGGTAATACAAGTAATTTTCACAGTACTTCAAAATTCAAACGCATTTATCTCGAAAGCACGTTTTTCGAGCTGGCGGCCATGATATCTCCAGTTAAACTGATCCGATTTTGATGATTTAAAGTGGAATCGGCGCAAAATCCACCACAGTTTTAGAAAAATGTTTCATATTTTTTTTTACACTAAACTACAAAAAAAGTGCCCAATATCGGGGGTTTGAAACGCGGAGTGAACCCCTGCCGATATTTAGGAGCCCTGGTAGTTTCCATTTGTAGCCCTTAGTAGGAATATTGATACTTTCCATTTAACTCGGACCCAATGTACAAAAATGGCGGTAAGAGTTTATTATAGCCAAGTATTCTATTTAATTTTTTTATACATATACATTTTTGATATGCATATATCTGGAAAAAAAAAGTGAAAAGAAGTTGAGCTTCGGAAGGTTTTAAACGCCTGCTTTTATGATTTCTTAAAATATTTGAAATATTTTTTTAAATACTTCATCCTTTAAGCAATCCTCGAGGATGCTGAAGAATAATTCCTCCTTTGAGTCTGCAGCAAGACCAAAATCAATTACACAACAACTCAGGTGAAGCAGCCGAAAACAATTTATCACACATATTGCCTTCCCTCCACCGTTTCCCACAAAACTTAATTATGTCCCGATGCCACAAAACTCAACCCCACAATGTACCAGTTTCATGGGCACTCAACGTCCACAGTTATGCAATCGGTTGCAAGTGAGAAAAATCAAATACTCTCAGCACCTTTCGCCTGGCTGCGTCTAGGACCACAGGCTACTTTAAAGCAATCAGGCGCACATACTCGTAAATCAATCAATCCCGTTGGTATTTTTTAATATCAAAGCTCAGCTCTATCTACATTCTGCATTTTGGGGTCACCATAAAAACAGTTTCACTTTGGCAGTGGTTCGAGTTGGCAGGTGCTACATACCAGGCATTTTTAGCTCGTTCTGGAGTAATTTATGACAGACCCAGTTGGGTCCTTTTTTGCTCGACAGACAAACTTAGCAACATACTCAAAATAAATACCAATCAAAATGTCAGCATGAATTTCGATTTATTATTGAAATTAAATTAATAAAAATACAATACATTTTTGGAATTATTTTTATGCGTTTGTTTGTCTTTATTTTTATTTAAAATGTGTAAATTTCATTATTGCAAGTAATTGACCATACCATATGCAACACAAACAGCAAAGGATATAAGGATTGTATGATAAAGTATATGGCATGATTGAAATGGACAATGCAATGGCCTTGCAATTACTGAGAGATTAAAGACTCAAAGACTCGAAAAGAAACAATATTTTTTTTAAGGTTTAAGGTTAAAGGATACAAAGTCAGTCTGTATTGTTTTTATACCCTTGGAGAGGGTATATTAAAATTGTCCGGATGTTTGTAACGCACAGAAGGAAGCATCTCCGACCACATAAAGTATATATATTCTTGATCTACTTGACGAGCTGAGTTGATATAGCCATGTCCGTCTGTCCGTCCGTCTGTCCGTCCGTCCGTCTGTCCGTCTGTTTCTATGCTGTCTCCTCCGTCAGTTTTAAAGCTATCTTAACCAAACTTTGCACGAATTCTTTTGGTATAAATACGCTGCACATTTGTCGGAACCGGATCGGATGACTATAGCATATAGCTGCCATAGGAACGGTTGAAAAACAAGTTTCAGTGAGAAAAACTTTTTTGTTTTTAGTGCTATCGCTCCCAACGCTCGCATTTATAAGTTTTTAATGATTTCACATAGTTTCACCAAAACTTGTCGAAATCGGACAACTATATAGTATAGCTGCCATACAAACTGTCAGGCACATATCAAGCTCCAAGGGTATATAAAGTTCGGTCGAGCCGAAGTTAGCTTGCCTCTATTTTTTATAATTTATAAGGGTGTTTAATTAAAATGAAACCTTTTGAAATGCCCTAGCAATAATAATTACTATTGGATGTATGAAGGAAATGTTGCCCACTTTTATAAAATCTGTAAAAAAAAAAATTGATTTGTTTGCCTTTGCGAAGACTTCTATAACTATGTTCTAATTTTCTAAGCCTCCCGCAGCACCACAACCGAGCGCCACTTTATCTTCACACAGAAAAAAGTAGTCTTCCTTTATTTAGTAATAATAATGTGATTGAATTAAGACCGTTATGCTTTTAAAATAAACTGATTCAGCCAGAAACAATTCTTGCTTAATGAATGCATAATTTTGTTGACAGTCTTTTTTTGTCAACTTTAATAAAAAAATAGATTATAAATAAGTTAGTTAAAATTTAGTTTAGTTAGCCTTCCACAAGTCCTTTAATAAGTTGGCTATTAAGAGAATTGTGGTGATTCCCGAAACAGCGCTGTACGAACAATAAATTTTTATTCCAAAATGTTGTAATCCTGTGATTTGCCTTTAATTTACTGAATTATGATTTACCGTTTTTTTTTCAAATAACGAGACGGTTTTGAAATAAGAATTTCATTCAAATATTCGAAAATATCAAACTTATGAGCTGGGAATCAAACCGAATCGAATTTCGGTTCCGTTTCAGGTTCAGTTTTGGCTCTATTTTATTTCGGTATTCGGTTCCGGTTCTGGTACCTAGATTTTCATTTCGGTATACCTTTACGTTCCGGTATGAACCGGAATAATTAAGAGAAAATTTTAAACGATAGTCGAATTAAAGTGGGCTAGCAAGCTATACACATGTATGTGTATATAAATTATCAAGTTTATTTGCCTGTGTTTGCCATACAAAATGCACATGTTGATATTCATAAGACGATTAAAATAAGAGAAAATTAATAAAACCTTAAATACAAAAAAGGTAAATTAATGATTACTTCTTAGAAACATAACAGCGGTCAATGTAGTTCCATGCATCTGTTTTCTTAGCGGAGACATGACCAACTTCACACCGGAGAATAATTATTCTACGGAACAGCAAGAATTACTTTTCTTAGTTCAAGCCATTCTAGAAAATTTGTAAAATTTTCTGACCACCATTATGTACTTATTATTTTAATTTTGGAAACGTTTTATGCTCACGAAAACCTTAATTAATGCCATTAAACTGCTTTGTGAAAATACTTAACAATTTGTATTGTCCTCTTTCTTTTCGTACAAATTCATCTATATATATATAAAAAAGTTCAACCTGACTGACTGACTGAATGACTGACTGACTGACTGACTGACTGACTAGTGACCGTCGCACAGCCAAAACCATTAAAGATAGGAAGATGAGATTTTCACATTAGTTTTATCTTATCGGAAAACTGTTGTATGAAACTCTTTTGCTTATTATCCGATCAGATTCAAACTCATTTTCAAAGATCTATAGGAAAATTCAACAATAACTGTGTTCCAATTTTCCGGAAAATCCCACCCGGAAAAGTCGAAAAATCCGCACACGAGGTAAATGGCCGGATAATTCTGAACGGGACGGGAAGAGGGCGGGAAGTGTGTGGTAAGTGGGTGGCAAGTAGGTGGAATGTGGGCGGGAAATGGACTGGTGTGAAGTGGGTGGGATGTAAATGGGAAGTGGGTGGGATGTGGCGGTTAGTTGGAGGGATGTGGGTGGGATGTGGGTGGCAAGTGGGTGGAATGTGGATGGGATGTAGGTGGGAAGTGGTCGGGAAGTGGGTGGAAAGTGGCGGTAAGTGTGAGGGATGTGGGTGGGATGTAAATGTGAAGTGAGTGGGATTTGGGCGGGAAGTGGACGGGAAGAGGGCGGGAAGTGTATGGTATGTGGGTGGCAAGTGGGTGGAATGTGGGTGGGATTCAGGTGCGAAGTGGGCGGAAAGTGGGTGGGATGTGGGCTGAAAATGTGCGGGAAGTGGGTGGGATGTGGGCCTGAAGTGGTAAGTGGGTGTGCGTTGGTTCTATACTGTTGAAGGCGCAGCGAAGCGTGACGGGCTATTTGCTTGTATATGTATAAATCGACTTCATCTCCACTTTCAGAGAAAGTAATTACTTTCCTCATTTAGTTGCGAGTGAACAGAAGTCGATAAAATTCTTGAATATACATATATCTGTCTAAGAAAATGACTCATAGGAATGCGTTATTTCAGAGACACTGGTCTCGCGTTTTTTTATTTCACTGAACAAAAGTTTTTCTATGCCAGAATCTATTTTTTATTAAACGTTTACAATTGAGTCAAATTGCTTAAAAATCCCTCAAAACTAACTGGTCGCCTTGCAGTCTAGTTGTTGAACTCAGAACCGAAACTGTACCGATACAATGTTTAGGTTCTTTTCGGTTCTAAAAATATCGGTTCTCGGATACAGGTATACAAAAATTTAAAATATTGGCTCCGATACCTGTTCCGCTTTGATTCTCTGCTTATTATGAATTCAACTTAATTTCTATTGTATGGATACTGTTATAGATAGCGGAGAAATCGGCGAATTCTTCTTAATACTAGCTCATGGTTGAATTTTTTCGAACTGCTTTAGTTAGATAACATTCTGTTTGTTATTTTAACTAACTTGTGTTTTTGTGTGTGCCTTGTTTCCAATAGAAACAGGACTTAACTAATAAGACCTCGATCCGTCTGAATACATGTTTTAGTTTAATACAATTTGTATGTATTATTGTCTTGGTTTAAGTGTCGTTAGCATTTTGCATTCACATCAACTGCATTTAAATAGTAAACCATTTATTTCGTTGGTTCCAATTTTAAGCCATGTGGAAAACTTTACCCATCCCCAAAAGCGTCGATAAATCAGCATTACCCTCAAACCATAAAAGAGCAAATAGTCATCATTGTCATCGCCTCCCCACTTGTCGGATTTTTGGTGGTTTCACATTACGCATACGCCGCATTGTCAGCTGTCATTTGGTCAAAAGGTCATTTTCAACCGAGTGATAAAGCTTAATAATCACGAATGACAACTGTCCGCAAAAGGCGCCTGAAGCCGTCAGCAGCTCATCAAAGTGAGATTTAATGACCGTCCAAGAGTCCACCGAAAGCAAACAAGACAATTAAGTGTAGATAAGGATTTCTGTACACGTACCAGCAATTAAAATAGTTTACTAATTAAGCGATTATACTCGCCAAGTGGTCAGCCATACTTGACATTTATGGCCAACTCCTAATTCAAGTTTGAGTCCAGGCAATTGGCCATCAATTAGGGGTCAGCCAATCATGAAACCAAAAAAAAGGCCAAATCCACTTGGGGCAAACTTTTTGATAGCCTTAATAAAAAGCTGCTTCAATTCCTATTTTTACTCTTCTCCATACTGGACGCTATTGTGCCACAAAACAAAAATAAAAAGAAAATTCAAATTACAAGGCTGATTCTATGGTTAATTTCCAGCAATTGTTTGTGGTCTGGGCAGCAGTTGGGCGTGGTCAGGGCGTTATAAGCCAATTTGCGGAGTATTGTGCAGTTAATAAATAGTTAGGTTGTTGTTGTTGAGCACTTTGAGCTCTCAAGTTATTTGGTTAATGGTTGATGAAGTGCATTAGACAACGTCTGAAAAGAAATCTGAGCATAAATAAGGAAAAGCCAAAGACAGAAAATTTTGTAAAAATGTCTGGCAGATTTATGGCTGGCAGATGTATATTTTGGGTGCCCTTTTCAGTTTCTTAAATCTTGTATTTATTCGCAAAAGTAGACTCCAAAGAGGTCTACAAAATTTAAGTCGTTGCAATAGTACTCGAGATTATACCTAGTTTCGACCCAGACAACAGAACACACTTAGCAGGGACAAGCAGACTGACTCTGCAAGTGGACACATCCAAAAGAAGTTAGAACAAAAAGCCAATATAACAGACATGGAGACATGCAAGTAGCCAGACTTGTACACAGAGAAAAATATCCCGTTCTAAAATCGTAACCAAATGGTCATGATTGTGGTCTGTTCCGTTCATAAAACATGAACGGTAGTCATGAAATGCGAAAAAGTGTTCATGAAATATAAATATTTTAGCTATTTTATGATTTCAGTGCTTATTAACATTTATTTATATGATAGGACCAGAGTGCATTGTAAAAAATATAGACAATGTTAAAAATACTTAAAAAAAAATAAAATTAAAAAAAAAAACAGGACACGTCGGGGATTTGAAACCGCGACTTCGGCGTGCTAAGCGAATGCCTTTCCGCTGAGCCACAGGGCTTGGATCTGTCCGGCAGTCTCAATACTTACTTAAGCACTTCATTCTGAAAGCATTCATTTCTTAATTTGATTTTGTCGCTGTCTCGCGCGTGAGCTGGATGGTCGTGTGAGTTAAAATGACGTCGTCCGTTCAGTCTCTTCGAGGTCCTGAGTTCAAGTCCCAGACTATGTGAAGCAAGAAAATTTTCAAATTAATAATTCTAATAAAATTTAGCTACAGCTTAGAAAAGGTTGTGGGTTGCAACGCGGTGGGTGTGGTGTTTGGGTTGGTCGTCTCTTCCTTCCTTCCGTGCCGCTCCCGAGTAACCAACCACCCTGGAGGGAAGGAGACTTCCACATTCACCTAACTATGGTTAATTTTTTTTTTCTGGATCTTAGTCGCCGGCAAACCGAGAACAAAATGTTCTTGAAACGAGCACAAAATGTTTATAACACAAGCCCTAACCGTTCATGTGTGAGAACAAAATGTTCATGGCATATTGTGAACGAATGTTCATGAATATCGAAAAAGCGTGCTTAGCAGACTATCTTCAACAAAAGTTCATGATTTCATTACAATTCGAACGGATATTTTTCTCTGTGTAGTATTAATGGAAATACTCAGAGGACACGAAACGCCCGACTTTACCCTGAGTAACCTCAGGGAGCTTGTGCTATCAGATGTTTCCAATAAGGGCTATCAACATTAATGCCAATTTTGTTTAACATTTATTTTTCAAATTATTTTTCATCGCTGGCCTCATTATCTTCCCAACTTTCTCACAATTTTCAGAGACCATCCCGAAAAAAGCGAAAAAAGAATTGTTTTTTGATGTGATCCACGAATCGATTCAATTTCTGAGTTCTTCAAAAGAGAGAAAGTGCTGATCCTCAAGAGCATGCTTCATGGACAAAATGAAATAGTAGTCGGAAGGGGTAATGTCTGGGCTATACAGTGGGTGGGGTCGGACTTCCCATTTCAGCATTTCTAGGTATGCTTGTCATGTTGCAAAATTACCTTGTTGTGCCTTTGTTAGGATTCTGGCCGTTTTTGAGTTCGGAGAATTGCCCTGTGATAGTATATCACGCCCACTTGGACCCACCAAATACAAAGTGTGACCTTGCCACAAAGAATGTTCCGCTTTGGCGTCGATTTTGCGTATGGCCCGGCGACCCGTGTAGAACCCTTTTATACGCTTGGGGTTATCGTAACAAGGCACACTTCGATGCAAAAATCTCTTTATTTTTTGCCGAAAAGTAAACTTTTTCTTAAATTGTTTTCAGTTAGTACAAAAGCGGACAGATTCGGATCACCACACAAAAACTATGTTGTTTACACATCAGCGAAACTACACATGCTGAAAAAGAAAGTCTAATGATGATTCTTTAAAATTAAGTTGGTTGCAACATTGTCCGATTCGATATATTATGAGTGATGACACATCCTTTAAAACTACAGGTAATAAGCAAAGTAAGAAGCTTGGCTTGGCCCCGTTGCACAGTGGTCGATTTCATAGGCCAAAAATAAAAAAATTAACTTCAGAAATTTTCCACTCTAAGTATCAAAATTTTTTCTTAAAAGAACAGTTAAACAAACGGTAAATTCATTTTTAAACTATCCCGGCCGAACGCGCTACGAATAAAGGGAGAAAAGTGACAACAAAACCAAGCGGACTGTGCAGTGAACGGAGCTTTAATTTTGGCCCTACAAGAAAATTAAGTTTTAATATTAAATCGCGTTTAATTGACGTCAACTAAAATTAATATTGAAAATTAAGGTATTGACTACTTACTAAGTGATTTTTGTGGAATAATATGTTTACATATTGTTTTAAAATTATTGTTTTACCGATGACCTGTCGAGTGGTGTATTTTTCTTAATGCATTGATTTGAGTTAGAGAAAATGTTGTGACCCCTGTCTTACCCTCAAATGAAACTTTTTTCTTAATATTAGTTAATGTTTTCTTTGTCTATATTATTAAACTCAGCCGCCACCTTTTGCCTCCCTCTGTGTTATTCGTGTTTTTCTACCAACCATTTTTGTGTTGTCTTGCTTACATGTGCCTAGGTATGTGCGTGCGTGTACTATCGTGCGTGAACTATCGTGCGTGTACATTCTTGCTTACATATATATTTTGTTTTTGTGTTTTCATTGTTTGTGTTTTGTTCGTCATTTTTGTGCTTTGGTTTTTAGTATTATCATTTTCATAATTTCATCGATCCTTCGATCTTCCTAGCAAAGGCGTGTGAAGTAATATCACTCATAAACTAAGCAAATTTAAAAAAGCATCAGAATCTGCTTATAAAAAGCTTCGCTAACAATAAAGTTCATCTCAACTTTTTACCCTGCTATAATAACATTTTAAAGGAAAAGGAAAAGAGTTTCAGTATCTGTAGCTGAAGTTGAGTTACAAAAATTTTTGGATCACACTGCGTCGCTGATATTAGAGTTGCAAAGCGATGTAATTAATGAACTCGATGAGTCCTTTCGATGGGAGGGAGGTGCCGTGGGTAGTGGTAGTTGATTGATGGTAATATTATTGTTTATTACTTATTATAATTATATAAAGCTAAGAAAAAAATTTATCTTTGATTTAGGCAGTGGTATTTTTGGCCGCTGATTCCATACAAGACCGACCACTGTGCGTTGTAGGAGCTGTATAGCCAACATTTACATTTACAATAAGCAAAAAGAAAAGCTTTTGAAAGCCCCTTGCCGTTATTATATATAACGATTTTTCAGTTGCCGCAGGCAAAGTTTTAAACCGATCCGAGCCCACAGCTGGAAGCTCACATATTCTACTTCACATATTTATTTTAGGATTAATTGATAAAACAGATATCGTCATTTATCATGCAAACAGCCATATTGATTTCAATATCATATCAATGAACCTAGGAAAAACCAGCGATTTGATTGAAAAGTACACAGTACGCTGGCGTCGAGAAAATAAATATGAAAATGTTAATAATTTAACAACATGGTTTTTAATTTGGTTAAGACCTAAGGGGTAACCGTTCATTACCTAAAAATTTAAATTTAGGTATTTAGGTTTATGTTTTGCAGTTAAAAGCAGATACTTTGAACAACAGATTATTCCCGGTGTCTCTTAATTTAATTAAAATATATATGCACTATTTAGTTACATTTCTTTTAAAGTTTGTCATATTTAATTTTAGTAGTTAAATACTTGAACTTTAAGGTAGTATTATTGAAATTCAAGCTTAAACACATAGTTTAAAAAACAAAAGGTTAATACAAGATATATATTTAACTGAAATAAGAAGATTTTTTAATTTCATGATAAACGTAGTTAACTATTGGCTGTGCTCTTAACTGAGATTTGCTGCAGTTTACTTACCCTCCACACCCCTTTCCTACAAACGAAAGCTTTTTTAAAAACTTCATGAAGTGTGCTTCACCGTGTAAAACCCGACTAAGTAGAATACATGGAAATTATGCGTCGCTGGCAGGTATTCAAGCGTGTATGGAAGCAACGTTGTCAGTATGTGCGAATAAACTGTGTCTCGAATTTACATTCAAAAGTTTTAAAATGATTCACAAAAAAGTAAATCAATTAGTAACTTAAGGCAGATTTCTTATCTCCTTTATAGCTGCTATTTGCCAGTTTAACTTCGAATTTACTTTGTTATTAGTTACTTAATGTGACAGTTAGTGATTTGCAGAAGATGGGAGATCAACCCTTAGTTGAACAAATTTTTCCAATTTTAATTACCACACAAAAATGATCAACTTTAAAATTGTTACAGTCACATGTGCTTATGATGCATTCTATTGATACGAGTTAAACAAATAAACAAGCACAATCAATATTTGTATGAAATCTGATTGTCAGATGGCCAGACACATATATAGAAATCTCAGGCGACTAGAAGAAGCCGACGGCAAATGTTTTTCTTTGGCTTCCTGCGAATGTCAATGCCACAAAATTGGGACAAATAAACATGAGCAAGAAAAGCAGACACTTTTCGCTAGTTTCGGTGGTGGGGTCAATTGAGAGCGCCACCTGGCGGTCAAATGAAGAACTTAATTAGTTCTCTTCCATCCAATTAAACTGACATGAGACATATGTAATGTGTAGGCACAAAAAAGAGAAAGGTACGCATTTTAATTAAACGGAGCTAATTGGAAAAACCTGTCACAATAATTGTCTACTCCTTAGTCCAAGACCAAATAAAATTTCTGAGAAATAATCCCAAAATTATAAAATATGCAAAGATAGCAGTCTCAGCCAAGCAAGCAATCAACAGGTGTTGGCAGAATTTGTATTGTGTTTTGGCCCGGGGACAGGTAGGTGAAGTCACTCCTACAATTGTGTCATAAATTCTAAGCAGTTTATTAAATTTCCAACTGTCTTCTGCTTGTTGTTTCTCATGCCAGAAAAGGGTAAACGGGTTCCAGGGTTCACCTGTATGTCTCTGAGACTAAAATTGATTAAATGGAGTATGAAAAATGATATAAATGGATGGCTTAAATGCTAAAATTCTGTGGTATGTGTGTGCTGTGTATACAAAAGGATAACTTGGTGTTGACAATTTAATTAACACAAGGATAAAGGATCAGTTGGCATATATGCCTGAGGATTAAGGAAAAGTTTTGAAATGAAGAAAAATACAAAAATGTCAAATTAACAAATTAAAAATTAAAAACAATTTATACTCTGTACAAAAGGTATACCACTGCAAACATTTTGACAGGTTTCTTATCTGTCTCGTCAAAAAGTATGTTTGGCAATAGTTTGAGATGAGAGTCTGATGATAGTTTAGCGATTTACAAAAAACAAAACATATAAGGTATCGAATTTTTAACATAAAGTGTAAATAAGAACTAGAGAACTACAAGCAAGTATTTATGGGTAAAAGCTTGCAAATAGATTCAATACAAGTAACCCATTAGTTGCCGCGTCCCAGACACGCGGCCTGGCGCAATCGTCGCAGAGTGGCACATTTCTTCCCGAAAGGAGATGAGAATGCGATAAATATGGGATATCGCCAGAGTGAAGCGACACCTACTGAAAGAATCGCATTCTTATATTCTGCGATAAAAAATTTATGCTGGGACAGAGTATACTAAGTTTGTGCATATGTATGTAACAGCCAGAAAGAAGCCATTCCAACCCCTTATAGTATATACATTCTTGATCAGCATCAACAATTAAGTCAATAAAGTCTTTCTTGCGTATTACCGCGCAGATCTCAGAGATGGTAAGATATATAGGAACACGACTAGAGATTTCTGGGAAACACTTGATCATATAGTCGTCCGATTTCGATCGAACTTGGCACAAGGAAAAAAAACACAAAAGTTGTTTACAGTAAGAGCAATATTGTTATCGATCGGCTCGTTGGGATCTATATGATATAGTCAACCGATTAAAGATAGTTATTATAAGCACGGTACGGAGTACTCATAAAAGCGCAAAGAAAAAACTCCATATAAAAAATAGTAGTAAAACCATTCGCATAAGGTTTATCGTCAAACGTTTTACGTTGTGTACGCAGACTAAGGAATTGCCCCTTGGCTACACCCTTAACTATCCGTATTTCATATTCTGCAATAGGACTACTCCGTGCGCTTTAAGGGGGGAGGGGGGGAAATTTTGCAAATCTGAAACAAACTTGGTCTGCGTACAGTATACACCTATGTTCATGCAAAAATTTGTATCTCTATCTCTTATAGTCTCTGAGATCGACGCGTTCATACAGACAGACGGGCAGACGGACGAACGCACAGACGGACATGTCTATATCGACTCGGCTGTTGATGCTAATCAAGAATATATATTCTTTATAGGGTCGGAATTGCTTCCTTTTCCCTGTTACATACATTTGCACAACTTCATGATCCCCTTTTACCCATTTTAAATGGGTACAGGGTATAAAAATGGATTTGGTTCAGTTCAGAGCACATTTATGGCCTGACTCAGCAGTCTTATGGAACCAATTACATTTGTTAAACTGACTTTCCATTTTAACACTCTGATATCAAGTAACAATTTAAGTTTTTAAACAAGTCTAGTAATTGATCTCTATTAGAAAAGAAGCGATTTTGATTTTGACATGAGGCTTAAAGGGAGCATACCCTAATACTCCACCATGCACACTCCTCAAACCAAACCCAGCGGCAAAAAAGGTGTGTAGCTCCTTTTCCAGGTAAAAATAAAAAATTATCTGCTTAGAAATTCTTTCATTCCATTTAAAGAGTTCTGACCGCAATTTCTGGTTAACCATCTGTGTCATCAAATGTGTCGAAACTAATTTAATTTGGCAAAATTTATTCACATTATTATAATTAATGCAATTTCCGCATGTTTAGTTGGCTTTCGCCTTTTGTGTGTGCGCCACATGTATCATTTATTATTTATGAAAATTTTATATACAGCCACACAAAAGTGTTTGGGCGGAAGTGTGTGACAAATGTTAAATGACAAATTAATTAAGGCTGAATCCAAATGTACAAGTCCATAGAATTAAGCCTTTTCTTTTAGAGTTTTAATAAAAAGGGGACGAAGAATGATAACAAAAAAATAAGTATCATTAAAAACTTTGAACAGACGCCATCATAAGACCAAGGATGCAATTCATTCGGGAATTAAAACTGGCTTGGATCGCTGGTTAATGAACATTATTAACCATCGGTTTGGTTTATAGCACGGTTAGTGAATTAAACAAAGCCCCGTTTTCTGTTTGTTTTTAAAAGAAATCCAGACTTTTTATCTTTCGGAACACTCACACATTTCGACGATGCAATCGTTAAGTATAGATGAATAAGCATAAGCTACGAGTAAATTGTGAAAATCGTACTTATCTTGCTTTTAGCAGTTGCCAAATGTCAAAATGTGTTGGTTTCAGCGACCTGATCTTCTTAACTGTAAAAGTTTGGTTTCTCTGGCTCAAAAAACGGAAATTTTTATACCCTTGGAGAGGGTACATTAAAATTGTCCGGATGTTTGTAACGCATAGAAGGAAGCATCTCCGACCACATAAAGTATATATATTCTTGATCAGCATGACGAGCTAAGTTGATATAGCCATGTCCGTCTGTCCGTCCGTCGTCCGTCTGTCCGTCCGTCTGTCCGTCCGTCTGTTTCTATGCTATCTCCTCCGTCAGTTTTAAAGCTATCTTAACCAAACTTTGCACGAAGTCTTTTAGTACAAATACGCTGCACATTTGTCGGAACCGGCCGGATCAGATGACTATAGCATATAGCTGCCATAGGAACGATCGGTCGAAAAACTAGTTTTAGTGAGAAAAACTTTTTTGTTTTCAGTGCTATCGCTCCCAACGCTCGTATTTATAAGTTTTTAATGATTTTACATAATTTCATTAAGCCTTGTCAAAATCGGACAACTATATAGTATAGCTGCCATACAAAAGTTAAGTTTGAAAAAAATCTTAGTGTGAAAAACTTTTTTGTTTTCAATGTTATCGCTCCTAACGCTCGTATTAATAAGTTTTTAATGATTTTACATAATTTCAACAAGTTTGTCGAAATCGGACAACTATATAGTATAGCTGCCATACATACTGTCAGGCATATATCAAGCTCCAAGGGTATATAAACTTCGGTCGAGCCGAAGTTAGCTGGCCTCTATTTTTTTTTATGGTTCCCGGGCCCACATCGGGGTACGTCTTCAGTGGCTAACAAACAACATTAAACAGATAATATTAACAAGATTTTCGCCTCGGAGTTTGATATGCAACACATGTTTGCTGCAAGTAGGAGCCTGTATATGTGAACACAGTTCTCTGTGTTGGTCTTGAAGTTCAGCATAATATCTTTTGGCTGTCAAGTACCATATCTTAGGGACATGCAATAGCCCATTATACGATCATAAACAACGATTTTAACAAAAATCTACCGTGCGCTTTTAAATATATTCAAGAATGAAGGTTTAATCCCTTCTGGAGGTACTTTAACCGTTTGACCGAATTAAGTGAATTTTTTATATGTCGTTCCCAATAACCCTGTCCACATTTGCTGAGTACAAAAGTACCCATTAAACGCGAACCGACGCTTCAATTGAAAAACTGGGTATGAGGTGCTGCCTACTAAGGTATCTTTTATCATAATTTATGGGTCTTATGCCGGGCTTTTAAAAAAAGTTGGATTTTGTCGAACTGTGTTATGAACCGAATCGGCTTAAACCCGGAATACCGACTCTTTTAAACTGTTGTTTTTAATGCTTAACCTAAAACTGTTAATAATATAATGTTCTGTTCGGCACATTAAAATTAAAGACATCTTGCGAAGATGTTCTTATCTGTTAAATATTGTTCGAGAAAAACTTGAAATCGTCACGGGCAGAGATTAAAACCGTAACCGAAACCGTAACCCGTAACCGCTAAAAACACTTTAAAATTTGAAACCGAAACCGTAACCATAACCGAAAAAAATTTTCTTTTTATAACCGTATCCGTATAACCTTTATTTGCATAACCGGTTATTAGTACCGTAACCGAAACAAACATATGTGTTAATTTCGGTTTTTCGTACACAGCCAGGTCCATAGACTGGAGGCGGAAATGATTGTAAAATAAAAGGTTTTTGTGTAACCTTTGTGATTAATTTCGACGCAGACGTTTTTGAATTCCCTATCACAAGTGCGAAGGCCATTGCCAGTTGGTCTTATTCTGTCTCACTTTGTCGTATGCGTGCTTATGGTGGAATTAATAAGGTGAAGCTAGGCATACATATA
Source organism: Lordiphosa clarofinis (assembly GCA_018904275.1). NCBI lineage: Eukaryota > Metazoa > Arthropoda > Insecta > Diptera > Drosophilidae > Lordiphosa > Lordiphosa clarofinis. Next base: position 1,259,674 of record JAEIGQ010000063.1, on the reverse strand, counting down.
TTGGCCCTCAGCAGAGGCTGACGACTTCGCCTTGTTAATTGCACATGATGCGTGCTTAATTAAATTAATTAAACGAAATTGAACACACACTCCCACTTGCAAGTTCATTGGATTGAATTATCTGGGAAATATTAATAAAATTAATCAGTTCCAATTTACAGTCTCACTTTTTCATTTAATATGTTTCTAAAACACAGAAAGGTAGACATATTGGAATGGTAAGGAAAAACACAACAGTATTTCTAGATCTTTTTGAGTTATCCAAAGTTGTGCTAGCAGAACCGTGTGGGTGATGAAAGTGAAAATTTATAACCAATGTATATTTATCTAATACTTTTGTGTTAGTGTCTGTTTGTTATAACTTATAATGTTAAACTTTTAAATAGGCGAAAACAATGAAGATGATTTGTCAAAGTAATATTTTATACTAATAACCGTAACCGTAACCAAAACCAGAAACAGATTAAGGCTAAAAACCGTAACCCTAACCGTAACCCATATCTCACAACCGTAATATAACCTTAACCGGAAAAAAGCGATCGGCCAAAACAGTAACCATAACCCAAACCGTTATTTGTTTCGATTTTAATTGCTGGTCACGGGAGTGCTTATAATTGATTCTTATTAAAAATCATAAAATATGCTTTGTTGTTTAGATCTTTGGCTTAAAGTTAAGAAGATTACGAATATTGTATACGACTAAACTTGATCTGCGTGCAGATAAAAGAAGCATTTGTCCCATACATGTCAAACCTCTATCTCTTACCATCTCTGAGATCTAGGTGTTCATACAGACAGACGGACAGACGGACGGACGGACAGACGGACATGGCTATATCGACTCGGCTGTTGATCAGATCAAGAATATGTATACTTTATATGGTCGGAAATGATTCCTTCTCCCTTTTTACTCTACGAGTAACGGGTATAAAAGAACAACAATTGGGCATGCAGCCCTGCTTAAAATAGCATTTAACGTAATTAGCATAAGCCTGTTGAGCAAATAAGTTCTGACCAGGTTCAAGGTTAATATTATTAGTATTTGTATTTCCAAAACGTTATGTAACGAAGTGGTTCCTCGTATTTTAGGTATACTGAGTATGTACTATTTCTTAAGACTTAGTTCCTCAAGCATTTAATTTGTATTCGTTTTACTGTCAAAGCTACTGACGTCACTTGTTCAAAAATTCTGTTCTAAAAATACCCAACTACCTCTATTTATTTTTCAACCAGTTCATTTAAAATGCCCAACAAACTGCAAAAATAGAACTTGCATTTTGGTCACATGAAAAACACAGAAACTCACTTGCACAATTCATTTTGCATAATGGATGACAAATGAACTTTAAAAAAAGTAAAGCCGGGATTTAAATATGCAATACAAGAAACTGGTCGAATTTTGCAGAAAATTGTGGAATAAAATAAATTTATGAATATCAAGTTGGACAACTTGCTAATTATATAATTGAATTAATTAAAAGCAATTTTTATTATTAATTAAGTAAATTATAAGCAATTTTCTGCGACTTTCAGAATCAATACAATCTGCTTAATTTGCTACGTATAAGTTTTAAGAAATTCTTTTCTCCTTAAACTGACCTAACTCTCAACGTCCGCTAAACCACTAAATCCTAGGACGACATGTGAGTGCTTAAATATGCATGTAATTGAATTGTTTACAACTTGCTGGTGCACATGTTGTCCACATGGCGCATACTTAATATGCGGCAATGCCAATGCAATTGTCAACAATACTGTTTATTTTTTGCCGCTTTTATTGGACTTTTGTAGATTAAATTTGATTAAAAGCGACGTTTTGTTCTTTTATTTTACAATTGTCAGGAGATAATATTTAATGCATTTTGTTTGAAAATGGCCTAAAGGTTTTTATGTATTTGGTTTGCGCTGGAAAGTAGGCAATGGTTTTTCTATGTTTGCTTCTACCTAATTTTCACTCTCGCTGTCGCTTGATTGGCATCTACAAGTGGGCGTGGCTCAGTCGTCTCTAAGCCAAAATCTTGTTTAAATTACTTGGCCTGGTGCCCTGTCATTTTAGCTTCCGCTTTTTATTAGGCCAGGCATTATTATAAATACAAACATGCCCCAAGGATATGCTCACAAATTCGATAATTTGTTTTTATCAAGTGACACAAATCTTTATTTGCGCATCTTATGCTTCTTTTGTGTATTGTTTGTCTGCATGTCGCTTGTAGTTATGGTAATGATAATGTTTTTCTCTCTTTTTTTTGTGTGTGACGGGCAAACAAATGAGATTTGTTTAAGGACTAAAATAAGTAAGTAGGTTTTAGTTAGAGAACAATTTAGGGTTATTTAAGGGAAAAGTAACTTTTTGAATTTCCAATATTTTCTAAGCCAGCTCTTAACCGTGTTATGAATGCACTGAACACCAAATAAAAGTTTAACTATTTTTAAATATTATGATACTTTGTTTTAAAACTTATTGCAGGTTGTTTATATAGCTATTAACATAGCCTTTCAATTAGAGAATCTTGAATAATTTCTCTAACTACAAGTATAAAAAAATATAAGCTCTTCATCCTTTTTTACGCTCTTTTTGCCAAATAATGCAACTCCGCGTGGCCATAAATTTTCATAATTTTATTTTTTCTCACACCAATGAAAAGTACATTTTCCCTTTGCTAATTTGCTTTATGTGTTAAAAGGGCTGCTCTATTATGATAAGCTCTTTTTTCTACTGCCCTACTCACAGCCTGTCAGACATACATACAGACAGATGGGACAGACTACAAATCCTTTCAAAACGGACTTCACATTTTTGCTTTGGAAATATCTCAAGTAGCAAAATATTTAAAAACTTTACACGCGCTCTCCCATGTCCTGTCGGATTGTTGAAAGGTTTGTCCTAGCAATTTTTCTTGGAATTTACTTATGTACCACACACACACACACAATATAAAATCAAGCTTGATTGACAATTATTGATATTTTATGAGCATCGTTCCCGCCGCAGCCCAGCAAAATGGAGACGTTGATAACATGTTAGACATTAAGCAAAGTTGTAGGGCTAAAGTTTTTGTTTTTTGTATCTAAGACTTTAATAATACTTTTTGATGGTTCTTCAGGAGTTTTTACAGGCTTTTGCATAAAAATAATTGTTCTTAAATTGATCAAAAGACATTAGAGAGCAAAATATGGGTATGTTTTAGATGTGTGTGGAGCTAGTCAGGGATTGCCATTCTGTCAATAAAACGGTAAGGAGAAAGATGTCCTGATTACTTTTCCATCTGTCTAAAGCATTTGCATAATTTAGTTTATGCTTGCCCAAACTAATCTATAGGAATCTCTATATATTATAGATGTCAACCACCATATCAGCGTTGAGCACTAAAATATAACTGAAGGCCGCCGCAATAACAAATGCCATTTAAAGTCGTTTTCAGCGGAATAACATTCAGCATGGGTTGTGAGGGCGCAGCAGTTTACTACAGGTATGTCTTCCAAAAATGACAATACATAGAACATTTTTTGCAAATAACCGCAATGCTTCTGGCGATAATCAATCTCGTGCTCTTTGCCGAAATTACTGAGTTCTTCTTCTTCTTCTTTATTGGCCAAGACAACCGTTTGACGGTCTCGGCCCCTGCGATTAGTGCTCTCCAGTCGCTTTTGTTCCGTGCAAGCTGGCACCAGTTGGTCACACCAAGCTTGGCAATGTCTTCCCGCACCTGGGTTTCCAATCTTAGGGGGGGTCTGCCCCTCTTGCGGCCTCCATAGTCAGCCGCCTTCGATTTATTTGCTTTTTTTAAAGGTCCATAAATCCTCCGGAGAATTTTTGGTTCAAACACGCCAATTGCCGCTTTATCCGCTGCTGTCATTGTCCATGCTTTTGCGCCATATTGCAGGACTGGGATAATAAGCGACTTGTAAAGGGCTATTTTTGTTCTTCGCGTGAGGTCTCTGCTCTTGAACTCCCAACTTAGCCCCTAGTAGCATCGGTTTGCAAGAGTGATTCTTCGTCGGATTTCCAGACTGATGTTGCTGTCGCTGATTATTGTCGTTCCGAGGTAGACAAAATCCTCTACAACTTTAAAGTTGTACAATCCTATTGTAACAGATTGTCCAAGTCGCAAAGACTTTCTCCGCGGTTACTAGTTTCTAGGTATTTCGTCATGTCCTCATTTACCGCTAAGCCCATTAGTTCAGACTGCCTCTTAATCTCTGAAAAAGCCCTGCTTGCCGGTTTTGCCGATAAAATCAATATTATCGGCATATGCAAGTTGCATTCGATCTTTATGAATAAATGCGCCGGTTTTCTTGGCACGTGGGCACCGGCGCAGTATATATTCCATCAGTAGATTAACGAAGTCACACGATAAGGTATCGCCCCGCCTAAAACCTCTTTTGGTATCAAATGGTTCGGAGAGGTTCTTTCCTACTTTGACGGAGCTTTGCGTACTTCTCAACGTCATCATGCAAAGGCGAACGTACTTTGCAGGTATACCAAAGGGCTTCAGAAAACCTTGACTTCAGCGCACTGCTTTTCTTGGTTCATTTAAACTGCTGGCGCGAGTTTCGCCCTAATCCATTACAAAGTACGCGGTTCTTCTGCGGGCCTGCTCCAACGAAAACAGAGTGAAAAAAACCAAGAACATTGGACTCAAAACGAGCACGGGTTTTCTGCTGCGCGCTGCTGCTTCTCCCTCCACCCATCTATTTCATAGGGGAATCAGAAACATCGCTTCAACGACCTACTCTACCGGACTCGTTTCATTTAAGTTTTTGAGAAACACACAGAATAATTTTTTCGGTCTTGACTGGGATTTGAGCGCGGTACCTCATGCACTCAACGTATAGAATGACGTGCTCGCCAATTCAGCCGTTGAACAGTTTAGTAGGTTCACGTCTAGAGGGCTGCTTAAGTTTTTATACCCGTTACTCGTAGAGTAAAAAGGGAATACTAAAGTCGTGCAAATGTATGTAACAGGCAGAAGGAATCATTTCCGACCATATAAAGTATGTATATTCTTGATCAGCATCAACAGCCGAGTCGATATAGACATGTCCGTCTGTCCGTCCGTCTGTCTGTATGAACACCTAGATCTCAGAGATGGTAAGAGATAGAGGTTTGACATGTATGGGACAAATGCTTCTTTTATCTGCACGCATATCAAGTTTGTTTCAAATTTTGGCCACGCCCCCGCAATTCGGAAAAAACGTTATATCTCCTACAGTTTTAAAGATAGACGATTCGTATCAAAGAAATGATAAAGATCGGATGAATGGTTCTCAAGTTATGAGCAAAAAAGTGAACCAACACCCTCGCTACCTCCTCTCCCACCCTAAAAAAAATGTTGCATACTTTTCGGATGGGCACCCTAAGGAACGCAGGAACACTGTTAAACATGTTTTTTTATGAGTAACTGGGAATATCGAAGTCGGTTAGACCTGACTGTAACTTACGCTCTCGTTTGAACAGGTTTTTCCGTCAGTGTGCTTTTGATGAGAAAGTGCTCAAAAAACAGATCAAGTGACTTAAGCCCTGTAAAACCCAAGGAATGGATACTGTCGATAGAAAGGTGATCAACCAGGACTTTCGAAACGTTTTCTTGTGGTATGAAGTGGGCTCTATGTACTAGCGGAATCTGTGGACTAGACTTTTGACTCTACTCTCGAAAGCCGCATTGAAGCTGGTCAATTCTGGATGTCTTAGAGCAGCGGTGGCCACGAAATTTTAACAACCGTTATCAGCGAGTCGGGAACTTTGCACGAAGTCTTTAAATACAAAAACGCTGCACATTTCTATGAACCGTCAGGATATGATGACTACAGCATTGCGTTTGATGTTGTTTATTAAAGCTACTGGAGTCCGTTCTGTGTTTCGTTGGTGTCCTGGTGACGTCGATAAACTGCGCAAGGACCCCTCCAAAATCGATGCTCTGGTTGAGCGTTGAGATGGCTGAGACTGTAGTACTGGGTATTGAACCCCGAGTCTGTACTTGCATTGCTTGATCGCATTGTTTTAAACTAAAAGGAATTCAAAACTACATTCTTTTTGGTACAGGGTATTTTGCTGTCATGGCACTCGACCGCAACACTCTTACTTGTTTTATTATTAATCAATCAGCATTTTATGAAATTTCTAATCACATTCGATTTACTGTGATACAAAAAGGATTCTTAGCCGCGACTCTTTATGAATACTCGCTAATATCCCGTTTTGACCTTCAGCATCTACATAATTTATAACTTCGACCCATAAACTGACCGTGTTATCAATCTTTTCCCATTTTAAGCGACAGCTTGAAGTGCTCCAGAATATAAACCATTTTCCTTACATAATTTAAGCTATGATTCAAATGCGTTTCCCAAATATGAATCTCGTTTTACAACAGTGAGAAAGTCTTCTTTCAATATATCAATGGTTTTTTCGGAGGGTTTAATTTTACTCTTAAACTCATTTATTGCAAACACAATATCCTTTTGTTAATATTCAGCATTTCACTTAAAACCGTCTGCAGAAGTACCAATCACAAGTGGTAGATTTAATGGCATGTATATTTTGGTCGGCTTTTTCACATTTTTAATTTCAAAATGGCTACAATTCCCGCGAGCCACCATATTATGAATTCTCCCGCAATAGGCATTCGATAAACTCTGTGTGGAAAATAGCTAAGTTGGCAACAGTGGATGGTATTACTGTACACAGAAAAAAAAACGCCGAGATATTTTCAATCTTTTAAATCTTGGAGTAAGCCCGGCACGAGCTTGAAAATTCAATCTCGATTTCCGAGATATTCTACACAATTCAATCTTTTAAGGATTGGTCCATTCCTTACGAGCTTGTATCATTCCAAATGTGCTTACTACAATCCCTTTCGAGATCACATGCCCATAAATTAGAGAGCGAGAGCGAAGAAATATAAATAGCCTCTCAGACACGCTGAAACAAACATTGGGTATGGTGGTGTGCGATGAGATGCCGTTCCATTCCTGTTCAGTGCGAATGGTCGTGTGTTCGAATCCCAGTGGAGCCAAAAATTTTTATAATTATTTCTTTGTTTTTTCAGAAATCTAAATTAAACAAAACTGATGTGATTGGTCTTTGAAGTGTATGAGGATGTCCTATGGCAAATAATGGCATGGCGGATGAAAAGAAGAATAGTAATCTATCCTGAGATCAAATCAATCTTACATATCGAGCATAAGTTAATCTAGAATAGGCATAAAATGATCCAGTTTTGGGATTCAATTGTGCTCGAATTTTTTGCACAATTCAATCTTTCATAGGATTACCCCGGGATATATGTAATCCTTCTTAGGATTAAAAAAGTCGGATCAACTCAATCTATTTTCAGATCGGGTCAATCATATCCGGGATTACGTTGTTTTCATTACCGCTTGGGATTGATTTGATCCCATATGGATTGATTATTTTTTTGAGTGTAGGTTATAAATCAACTATAACTCCATGATCAAAGCGTAAGAACCAATGGGGAATTTTAAGAACAGATTCGTTAAAAAATAATTCTCATTTTTATATGCACTCTTTTTGGAGCTATCATGGAAAGTCTATTTTGTACTCAAGCCAAGAAATATAGTAATTAAGAACGCGTTTGTTTTATATTTTTTTCTCACTGTAAGCTGTCCCCTGTCAATACAATTAACGGGCATTTTTCGATTTGGAACGTTTTGTGATTGTGTTAAGAACAAGCGGGAGAATGCCTTTGATATCTACACTCAAAAAAAAAAATCAATCCATATGGGATCAAATCAATCCCAAGCGGTAATGAAAACAACGTAATCCCGGATATGCTTGACCCGATCTGAAAAAAGATTGAGTTGATCCGACTTTTTCAATCCTAAGAAGGATTACATATATCCCGGGGTAATCCTATAAAAGATTGAATTGTGCAAAAAATTCGAGCACAATTTAATCCCGAAGCTGGATCATTTCATGCCTATTCTAGGTTAACTTAAGCTCGATATGAAATATTGATTTGATCTCAGGAAAGATAACTATTCTTCCTCTCCTCCGCCGCCGTGCCATTTGCCATAGGACATCCTCATACACTTCAAAGACCACCCACACCAGTTTTTGTTAATCTGAAAAACAAAGAAATAAATGTAAAAATTGTTTGGCTCCACTAGGCTTCGAACACACGACCATTCGCACTGAACACGAATGGAACGGCATCTCATCGCTCACCACCATACCCATTGGTTGTTGCAGCGTGTCTAAAAGGCTACTTATATTTCTTCGCTCTCGCTCTCTAATTTATGGGCATGTGATCTCGAAAGGGATTTAAGTAAGCACATTTGGAATGATACAAGTGTAAAGGAAGGAACAATTCTTAAAAGATTAAAGTGTGTAGAATATCCTGAAAGAAACGAGATTGAATTTTCAAGCTCGTGCCGGGATTACTCCAAGATTTAAAAGATTGAAAATATCTCGACGTTTTTTTTTCTGTGTACAGTCACAAAATGTAGTTCATAAAGTTTTATGGCTTTAATAAACTTTCATCAGTAAATTAAAACAATTCTTGAGTCTACTATTTCAAAGGCTTCAAATTGTTAACTTTACCCACCATTTAGTGGGTTCAACACCTTCTAGTATGGAAATTTGAATTTATTTTTGGTTGTGAGTTGTGTCATCAACACATTTCATAAAACTCACCTGTTTTACTTCCAAAATTGACTCAAAAAAAAATTTCGCTTACGAAATTACAATCAATTGACGTTGATTAAATTGACTGAAAATTGAATAAACGCACGTTTTATCGTTTGCTGCGAGTGCTTGTTAATTTTTTTGTGTGGATTCTCTGCACTGATTAAACGTTATTTTTGCGATAACTCACGACAAAAAGTGCTTAAAAAACTTTTACAATTAGCAGAGCCAGAGTTGGGAGCGCACAAATGTAGGCAATGAATTTTTGCACCGCAAGAAAGATCACTTGAAAAATGTTTTAAATTTTTTTTGAAAATAATTTGGAATATTTGGTAGTTAAACCGCCGCTTGGTGGTTGATTGGTGGATTTCGGTTGGTTGGTTGGTCGGTTGCTTTCGAAGCGCGACAAACGAATGCAATGCCAACGAAGCGAACGGACTTGTTTTATAGCCGAGTACGCTGAAGACGAGCCAACTCGACTGCGCTGCTAGCGGCGCTGCTGCTTGGCTTTCAACTTCAATTGGTAGCGATTGCTGGTCCTGTTGCTGGTTTCAATGGAAAAAAGTTGTTACAACTGGTTAGAAACTTTGCTAAAGCTTTTGCGTTTCGCCTACGCAAAAGTTTTCCCGTGTGACGTCAGCGGGTCGAGTTTGCCATGATTTGAGGCTGTGCCTGCCATTCGTTGGCATTTGATTTGGGATATGTTTTTGTGGTTGTTCTTGTTGTTGCAGCAGCTGGTCACCTACGCAGAGGTTTCGGTGGGCGGCGCTTGGAGCAGACCGAAAAGAATGAAAGAGAAGAAAATCCTTAGGGTTGAAAGATAATGAAATTGACCAAAAGATGCTGTCCCTAACCTGAATTGTATGTCCATTTAATCCTCATTTAATGAAGATTTGTTTGGGTCTGTCCTCTAATTTACACCCCACATGATAATTTGCAGCTCATTTTACATTTGTTTTTTAATTTCTAGATGCAGCTGTATTTACATACTTTTGACGTTCTGTATGCTTAATGGACACATCAACTACATACAAACATCACTTAAAATGTAATATAATCCGTTTAGCTGAAAGTGGAAAATTCATTAGAAAATCTCACGCCTACGCCACGTGCTGTGCTTGCCAATCGTGATTTTTAGTGCAACTGATTGCAGTGTAGGCGTCCATAAGCATCTATTTTTATCTCAAGAATGCTGCTTAAAATATGAATTAATTTTAAGTTTCCAGGTAAGTCCTTTATTCTGCGTATTGCAGATTTTATTCTTTATATTTAACACTTTTGAGGAATTTTTTACTGGTTTTATCGTAGATAGATGGTTCGCAATCAGCACTTTTTAACGATCTGCCGAAGGATTGGCAAATATCGGATGAACGATGGTACAGTAATTTCGAAAAGTTCACAGCGCGCTGCAGCGGTAGGACAGTAGTCATCGAAAAAAATTAATCTTTTTTTTTTAATTTTTAAAAATTGCGTTAACAATATTATTATAAATAATTACTTCCCTTAAGTGCTCCACAATACTCCATTTCCAGTTGAATTCCCCGATCGTCCCGAGATATCAAATTGTTTACCGGTAATGGTGCGGAAGAGGACCACTCGCAGGAAGTTAGGTTGACATAATAAGTAATTCAAAAATAAACATTATAATACATAAGTTGAGGTTACAGAACGCTTATTAATGAACATTAAACATTATAAAATTCTCTACAATTAATGTTGACACTCCTGCTTTTATTTGGTGGCCTCTTTCAGACATGAGATTAGAGAGGGCCAATGGGACCCGTTTATAAGGTCAAGCATTTTCCTTCTCTTAAGAGTCCGTTTGCCGAGGCTCATACATATATTCATTTCAAAAATAGTAATAAAACAAACTTTGTTCCCAATGAAGTAAAAAACGAGAAAGGCAAGGCTAACTTCGTTCGTGCCGAAGTTTTTATAGTCAACGGTTAGCGACTTCGACCAAACTTTGCAGATGAGCTTAAAAACATTTAATATTACCCATGACCGTGATTGAGAGCGGTAATATTGAGAAAAACCCAGTTTTTCTCATTAAAATCCATTTTTCGACCGATCATTTGTATGGCACCTACAAGAAGTAGCCACCCGATCCGGTCGGTTCCGATATATTAGCAGCGTGCAGACAAAAAAAGACTCTGTGCAAAATTTCAGCTCGCTAGCTTCAAAACTGAGGGACTAGTTCGCGTAGAAACAGACAGACAGACAGACGGACGCACGGACAGACGGACGGACAAAGCTTAATCGACTCAGCTCGTCACGCTGATCAAGAATATATATACTTTATATGGTCGGAGATGATTCCCTCTATGCGTTGCAAACTTCTGGGCAAAATTATAATACACTTTTCAAGTGTATAACAAATAAATTGCTTAGATAAACTGTTTACCGAACCGAAACAAAAAAAACAACTGGAGTGTTAAGAAATTGGATTTTAGGTTTGGTTGACTTATAAAATTTTTAGTAATTTTTTAAAAGATCATAACCAAAATATGCTTGTAACAGACCAGGGCTGTAAAAGAATGATTCATTTTTGACTTTAAATCACAATGAATTAAAAAAATTGATTTAATTCAATTTTTCCCAATCAGAATTGAATTGATTTTGATTTAATTTATTTCCAAAAAAAAGAATTGAATTGATTTTGATTTAATTCAAATGAATTAGAAAATTTGATTGTTCATTCATTTGATTTAAATCTGAATTAAATCAACTTCATTCATTTTGTCACATTTTCTAGTTTAAAATAATTAATATTATTGTTTAACACTATCCAAATTCGTTACAATTAAATAGCAATGCAAAAAATATATTTTGTAAAAAAGGGCGCAAATAAAACAGTGTGCAATTGCCTGGCAAGATGCAGCAAAGCAACTACATAGCTGAAACCATTATTGAAAAGACAAACAATCACACAAAGTTCGCTGCAGTCGAATTCCAATACATACCAGGACATCTCTCTATATATAAAAGAGAGTGTCCTGACTGATTCACTGACTGATTGATTCACTGACTGATTGATTCACTGACTGACTGACTGACTGGTTGGCAATCATCGCACAGCCCAAACGGTAAAAGATAAAGGGCTGTAATTTTCACAGGAGTTTCTGTTGCTGGTGAAAGTGCGTACTAAGACGGGGTTTTGGAAAATTCCACCCGGAAAAGTCGGAAAAGCGTCGGAAAAGTTTGTATGGGAAAAATGTTATTTTTCATCCGATTGACTTGAAACTTGGTTTGTAACCTTTGTATGTGAAATAATTCGACACGTGTTTTCCCGATTTTGGAAAATCCGCCCACGAGGAAAATTCCCGGAAAATTCTGCATGAAAACAACTATTTTTCATCCTATTGGCTTGAAATTCGGTTTGAAACGAAAGTAGGTGATATGAATTGAAATGTAATTTTCCGAAGTTAGAAAATTTGACCCAAAGGTCGGAAAATTCCCGGAAAATTCTGCATGAAAAAATCTATTTTTCATCCGATTGGCTTGAAACTCGGTTTGTAAGGACAAAATACGAAATAAATTGAAATGTGATTTTTCAATGTCGGAAAATCCGCCCACGAGGAAAATGGTTGGAAAATTCTGCATGCAAAAAACTATTTTTCATCCGATTGTCTTGAAACTTGGTTTCAAGGGTCAAAATCGGAATTAATTTTTGTTTTTATTATCCGATTGTCTTGAAACTCGGTTTCAAGCGTAAAAATCGGAACTAATTTTTGTTTATATTTTCTGTTGGAAATACCGCCGGGATGCCCACTGGAAGTGGTTGGGAAGTAAATGGAATGTGGGTGGTAAGTTGTTTTGGAAGTGGGTGAGATGTGGGTGGGATGTGCGCGGTAAGTGGGAGGGATGTGGTATTGTATTTAATAAAATAATAATACTGTATGGCGTCTAGTTTGCTATCTTGTATAACGCATTTGGATAAGTTAAAAAATAACTATTATCGTTGCACGTATCGCAACGGTCATCGTTCCAGGCATGCATTTTGGCTAGAGTATAATTAATTATATTAAAAACTTGATATCTTTGGCCTTTAAATTGCAATTTGTTAGCGTAAATAGAAATAGATCGGAAAACCCTCTTGGTTTACTTGCAACGAAGTCGGCGCAATCCTTATGCCAACCGTCCTTTATAGATCTGTAGATTTTACAGATTGCATCTTTTAAACTCCAGTTCACAACTAGGAAGGGATCTTCTGTAGGAGCATTTTTGGCCTTTTCGTCTACCAGATTATTTTGTGGTATATTCATACTAGCAAATAGCCCGTCACGCTTCGCTGCGCCTTTAACAGTATATAACCAACGCACACCCACTTACCACCCACTTCAGGCCCACATCCCACCCACTTTCCGCTCACTTCGCACCTACATCCCACCCACATTCCACCCACTTCCCATTTCCATCCCACCCACTTCTCAACCACATCCCACCCTCTTCCCGCCCTCATCCCACCCACATCTCTCCCACTTCCCACCCACATCCCTCCCACTTCCTGCCACATTTCACCCACTTTACATCCACTTGCCACCCACTTCCAAAACCACTCTCCACCCACATCCCATTCACTTCACAGTGAGCATCCCGGCGATATTTCCAACAAAATAAACTCTCATTTTGACCTTACAATCCGAGTTTCAAGCCAATCGTATGATAAATACTTTTTTGGATTCAGAATTTTCCAGCCATTTTCCTCTTGTGCGGATTTTTCAAAAACACGTGCCAAATTATTTCGCGTACTATGCTTACTACATATGTTTTGTTATGTGTAATTTTGAAAATGAATTTGGCGCTAATCGCTGGCAACAAAAGTTTCGCCCATACAACCTTGACCACCCACTTTCCATCCAGGGGGTGAATTTTCTGGAAGATTGGTATGCAGTTGTTGTTGTATTTTCATATAGAGCTTTGAAAATGAGTTTGAACTTGATCGGATGAAAAACAAAAAAGTTTCATACAAAAGTTTTCCGCGAATTTTTCACACTTCCCGGCAGAATTTGGCAAAATCCTCATACTCACTTTCAGCATAAGATAAAACGTCTGTGAAAATCTCATCTTCCTATCTTTTTTTTCAATAATGGTTTCAGCTATGTAGTTGCTTTGCTGCATCTTGCCAGGCAATTGCACACTGTTTTATTTGCGCCCTTTTTTTCAAAATATATTTTTTTGCATTGCTATTTAATTGTAACGAATTTGTATAAGTTAAACAATAATATTAATTATTTTAAACTAGAAAATGTGACAAAATGAATGAAGTTGATTTAATTCAGATTTAAATCAAATGAATGAACAATCAAATTTTCTAATTCATTTGAATTAAATCAAAATCAATTCAATTCTTTTTTTTGGGAAATGAATTAAATCAAAATCAATTCAATTCTGATTGGGAAAAATTGAATTAAATCAAAATATGTCAATTCGTTGCTGAATGATTCGCAGGATTGATTCAAAAATGAATCATTCGTTTACAGCTCTGTTACAGACCTACTTCAAATACTGAACTAAAATTATTCTGCACTTCGCGTCACTAACCAAAATAGTATTTCACATGCCGGCGTCGATATTTTCGATATTTTTTAATAAAAACCCGGATCTTAACTATGAACAGGTCTTCTGAGGTAATTGAGGCGTCATTTGTAGCTAACTATAAGAACTATAATCTGACTGCGCTTAAAAAATATGGATTTAATAAAATTAAATTAACAAAAGTTAATAATTTTTATTATACCCTTGGAGAGGGTATATTAAAATTGTCCGGATGTTTGTAACGCACAGAAGGAAGCATCTCCGACCACATAAAGTATATATATTCTTGATCAGCATGACGAGCTGAGTTGATATAGCCATGTCCGTCTGTCCGTCCGTCTGTCCGTCCGTTCGTCTGTTTCTATGCTATCTCCTCCGTCAGTTTTAAAGCTATCTTAACCAAACTTTGCACAAAGTCTTTTGGTACAAATACGCTGCACATTTGTTTTCAATGCTATCGCTCCCAACGCTCGTATTTATAAGTTTTTAATGATTTCACAAAATTTCATCAAGCCTTGTCAAAATCGGACAACTATGTAGTATAGTCTTAGTGGGAAAAACTTTTTTGTTTTTAATCTTATCGCTCCCAACGCTCGTATTTATAAGTTTTTAATAACACAGCCCAACAGTGATTTTGGTGCAGGTCTATTTTTAACAGATTATGTTAATATAGACTTCACTGAACAAAACTGTATCATTGGTTTTGTTCAATCAGCTCTTGTTTCCAAGATATCGCGGAAAAACCAAAAAGTCGACTTTTTGGCACTCTAGGATTTATGGAGGCCACACTAGGCATATTTATCTGAATTTATGAACTAATTGCGATAAAGTACATATCAATGCAAATTTAAAAAATCATAGCCGATATGTTAGTACAGCGGAAAGTGTCTAAATTGGCCTCTAAAGACAGACATTTTTCGATTTATAGCATTTTTAGCATTTTTTATAGCCCGTTTAAGCTAGCGCAGTTATTGAATTAATATTTTCGCCATCTGAGCCTATAGACAAACATATGATCTAATTTTGTGATTTTTATGGCGATTAAATCAATTTATTTGGCAAAGTTATAGCCTCTTAAACACGAAATTACATGTTTAAATTTATGGGAGGAAAACTAGATTTGTAACTCAAATTTGTATAGGAACTGTGAAAAGGCTACTTGTTTCCAAACATAATTTATCATCTACATGGAAACATATAACAATTTATGCCGAACCAAGTAGCCCCTTTACAGTTCCTATACAGATTTAGAGTAACAATCTAGTTTTCCTCCCATAAATTCAAATATGTATTTTCGTCTTAAACACGCCATATCTTTGCCAAATAAACTTATTAAAATGCCATAAAAATCACAAAATTAGATCATATGTTTGGCTATAAGCTCAGATGGCAAAATTAATTATTCAATAACTGCGCTAGCTTAAACGGGATGGTTTATATTGCTAAAAATGCTATAAATCGAAAAATGTCTGTCTTTAGAGGCCAATTTAGACCCTTTCCGCTGTACTTATATAGCGCCTATGATTTTTTAAATTTGCATTGATATGTCCTTTGCCGTAATTAGCTCATAAACTCAGACATTTATTCCTAGTGTGGCCTCCATAAATCCTAGAGTGCCAAAAATTCAAGATTTTCGTTTTTCCGCTATATCTTGGAAACAAGAGCTGATTGAACATAACCGAAACCAGTTTTGGAATCAGTGAACATAAACTTATCATATTTTTAAGGCCACAGGGCTGCACCTCACAAAGATGGTCATTTTGTTGGCCTGTGTAATTTTACATAATTTCAACAAGTTTGTCGAAATCGGACAACTATATAGTATTGCTGCCATACATACTGTCAGGCATATATATATCAAGCTCCAAGGGTATATAAACTTCGGTCGAGCCGAAGTTAGCTGGCCTCTATTTTTTAATTTTGAACTCTAACAAATTGAACTTGGTAATGGTAATAGCATCGCAGGTGAATGCAAAACTATAGATTTGCTAAAAATCCTGTTTCACTTTATCCTTACAAATGTTATACTTTTCTTCAATCAATTCTAAATTCAATTATGTACTTAGTTTCTATAGTTACTTTAAAAGGCTCCCAAATTCTTTATCGCATACACTTTTTATGTCTGCTTTGTTTGATTTTTCGTCTAAAAAAATTCAAAGATTTGAAACAAAATTATAATTGATTTACATTTAAGCTTCCGAAGTCTGAACATGTACGTCCCTTTTTATGTCATTTTTATAAACTAACAAACACATGTATAATGTGCAAAAATGCATAAAAAGCAGCTAATTTGACACACAAAGGACCCATATTCCCAGAATTCAAAATCATTTAAACATAGATGCTTCAAGCTTTGCTTTTAAGTGATCTTTTATATTTGTTGAGTTTCCAGTTCCACAGTTTGCACTGCGATTTCTGTGCATCATCTTTTTTAAATAAGTTTTAAACATTTTGTTTTGAATGACCAGAGCATGGTGGAATTTTACCAGGTGAAGTCATTGAAGTAGGCTGCCTCTTTTTGGGGTACCAGTTGAATGATGAAAATCAAAGGGGCTGTCAACATGCTCTCACATGTTCATATTAACTGGTACCTCTCTCGGATAGTGAATTTCAGACGACTCTACCTTGTTAATTATACCATGGTCCAGAGCACAAGAAACAGTAATTCGCAACAGTGTGACCGAAAGCTAAAACAAAAATATCACCGAAAAATATCACCAAAAAATATAAGATTTTCGATATATCGCCTCTGAAAAATATGCGATAATGATATTCGTCATTTTGGTCAAAAAAATCGATATTTCGATATATCGATAATATTTTTGACAAGCCTACTTTATACTTTCAGTTATGAATATATTGATAAATATATTGCATAACTGCCTTATAACAAACTGGCAGACATATATCATGCTCCAAGGGTATATAAACTTCGGTCGAGCCGAAGTTAGCTTCCCTCTATTTTTATACCCTTGGAGAGGGTATATTAAAATTGTCCGGATGTTTGTAACGCATAGAAGGAAGCATCTCCGACCACATAAAGTATATATTCTTGATCAGCATGACGAGCTGAGTTGATATAGCCATGTCCGTCTGTCCGTCCGTCTGTCCGTCCGTTCGTCTGTTTCTATGCTATCTCCTCCGTCAGTTTTAAAGCTATCTTAACCAAACTTTGCACAAAGTCTTTTGGTACAAATACGCTGCACATTTGTCGGAACCAGCCGGATCGGATGACTATAGCATATAGCTGCCATAGGAACGATCGGTTGAAAAGCTAGCTTTAGTGAGAAAAACTTTTTTGTTTACAATGCTATCGCTCCCAACGCTCGTATTTATAAGTTTTTAATGATTTAACAAAATTTTACCAAGCCATGTCAAAACGGTCGGACAACTATATAGTATAGCTGCCATACAAAAGTTAGGTCTGAAAAAAAGTCTTAGTGAGAAAAACTTTTTTGTTTTCAATGCTATCGCTCCCAACGCTTGTATTTATAAGTTTTTAATGATTTCACAAAATTTCACCAAGCCTTGTCAAAATCGGACAACTATATAGTATAGCTGCCATACAAAAGTTAGGTCTGAAAAAAAGTCTTAGTGGGAAAAACTTTTTTGTTTTTAATCTTATCGCTCCCAACGCTCGTATTTATAAGTTTTTAATAATAATTACATAATTTCATTAAGCCTTGTCGAAATCGGACCACTATATAATATAGCTGCCATACAAACTGTCAGGCATATATCAAGCTCCAAGGGTATATAAACTTCTGTCGAGCCGAAGTTAGCTGGCCTCTATTTTTGTACTTTAGTTTTTTGTAATCCTTTAAAAAATGGCACCTAAAGATATGCAATTCCCCTAAAAATGTATTTGTTATTTTTATGAGATCAATGCAAACTACATTGTTTAAAAAAAAATTCCGCCATTTATGTTCGAAAAAATAGACAAAAATCTCTCCTGTAAAAGCAGTCACAACAGTGTTACCAAATTACAAAAGGGTAAAAAATAACAGAATTTTATTATTCAGATCCCATTTTATTAGATGAATATCACAGTGCAACAAATTTCAACTTTTTTCAAAACTACCAAGCTACACTATGCGGAATCGATAGTGCTACCCGAACTGAGTAAATCCCTATCAGCGTTTGGCTAGATTGGTAGCACTTTTTTTTATGGACCCTCAAAGTTTTTGAAATTGGGTGTGATAACAAAAAAAGGTGTCATCAGATTCGGGCATACAGCTCATTCAGTTTTAGTGATAGCTGCAAACTGTCTTTGGCAAAGTTCTAGCTGACAGTCCGCAGAATAAATATTTTTTACAAAGATTTTCAAAAAAATTTTTATTTCCGGGAATTTTTCTTAAAAAACTTTTTTGTAAAATCGTATTTTTTTACTTTTTTGAGTATAACTTTTAAAAAATCAGAATTTTTGGCATACATTCTTTGAGAAAAATGAAGCTTTTGAGATCACAAACATCTCTTCTATACAAGGTTTTACAATCTAAACACTACTACATCCTCTAAAGCGGCCCCAAAAGTTTGTATTTCCAATAAAAATCACTAATTTCTTCGTTAAGCTTAGTACCTAGACAACTAAATCGCTACATCAGCGCAGTGTGACCATTTCAAATTTGGTGGTATTTTGATAAAAGGTGGTATTTTGGCGTTGAACCGTCACACTACGTAAAATCAAACAGAAATGCAAAATGAACAAGTGTAAAGGAAACATTAAAAATGTTTGCTATGTGTTTGGAAAATCAGTAAAGATTTTAAAAAACATACCAAAAATGCTATACAAAAAGTAATGGGCCGGTGTCCTTAGTATGTTTGATATGTTCAAGAAAGGTCCTCGAATACGAAAACGGAAAGCAGCGGTTTCTTCGCTGCTGTCGACCCCTGTCATTTGTACAAATCCGGGCAGGAAGCATAATCCCGAGGACTACTATGCTTGCAAAAATAAAGTGCGGGGCATGAATGCCAAAAAAGCAAAAACTTTCCAAGTGTTCAGTTGCCGAAAGAGCGTTCAGTGGACACTTCATTGCCACTTGAACTTCAGCAAAGTGTGGCCGCTTTAGAGGATGTAGAGTGTTCAGATTGTAAAACCTTGTTCAGAAGAGATGTTTGTGGTCTCAAAATCTTCATTTTTCTCAAAGAATGTATGCCAAAAATTCTGAAGAATAAAAATTTATTCTGCGTACTGTCAGCTACAACTTTGCCGAAGACAGTTTGCAGCTATCACTTAAACTGATAGGGATTTACTCA
Source organism: Lordiphosa clarofinis (assembly GCA_018904275.1). Taxonomy (NCBI): domain Eukaryota; kingdom Metazoa; phylum Arthropoda; class Insecta; order Diptera; family Drosophilidae; genus Lordiphosa; species Lordiphosa clarofinis. The sequence continues at coordinate 1,240,233 of JAEIGQ010000063.1, read as the reverse complement.
GTTCGGTTAGCACTATCGATTCCGCATAGTGTTGCTTGGTAGTTTTTTTGACTGTTGCACAGTGTATTAAGAGTACATACGTAAAGATCCCCTATACAGCTAATCAAATTTCTGGATGCCAAATTTTATCTTAATTTCTATTTAGTCGAACTAATCTAAATCGAACGTCTACATCTCGAATTTTCTGTAACTCCGACTAAATAGGTGGCAAAAGCGTTTATAACTTTTTAACTGAAAGTCTTTGAAACACGAACTTTTCTGAGGTACTTGCAGTTCTTTTTGAAAATGTGTTTTGAATATTTTGAAGCACTAATAAATTTTGCGGATCTCAATGAAATGTTGCCAAATAACTCATCTCATCAATACCAAGAAACGACAATTTATACAAACATTTTGGTATGTTGGCTCCCGGTGGTATTATTTTGCAGTAAAGCCTAGCATAAACTGTGGTTGAGCACTCGAGTCGACTCAGAACGTGCTTTTACATTCCGAAAAGAGAATCAGCGAGTTAGCCCCATTCTTTTCCCTTGTAATATGAAAAACCAACAAGAAATTCCAAATTTTTTGTGTTAGATTTCGCATGTAACATTTCATTATTTTTGAGGAAACTTTGACGGCAATGCAAATTTTTATTCTGACTTATACCATGTACTAAATCAAGTCACCAATTGCCAATTATTCGGTTTGCGGTGCAAATTTCAAACATTTAGGGCATGCGCTTAGACATTGTCCGCTAGATGGCGCCATTTTTTACATTTTAGTTTAGCGATGATTGCGTGAGGTATTCACGGCATTATGTGTTTACAAATACAGTACCGGCCAGAATAGTGGGACGTCCCGCACAAAGAACTATTAAAAATTTTTGTCAATGAAACAGTACATGTTTGATTCCCACCGTTGCACAGTGGCCGTACGAGAGGTATTTGCGTTGTTTACAGTGAGTTGGACAAATCAATTTTTTTATACCTTTTCCGAGAGGTTGTCAAATTATGGAGAATCCAATGCGAAAAAAAACTTATTTACGGCGAGGTGTTTATGCAAAATCTGCCTTAATCTCACGGTATGTCACACAAGATCTTGCATTATCAGTTCACGCACAGCATCGATTATTTCTGGCACAAGATCGGATTTTGGACGATCTCACGGAATTCAAGAAGCAAGACTCCCATGCACTCTTCTTTGTTTAGGACCCTTTAATATCTGCACTGTCCAAAGCTCTATAGCCGAAAAAATAAAAAAGATGGGATGAACGATACTCAATGTTCACTGCCGTAGGCAGCAGCATCGCTGCTTTCAGCCCGTTCTGCAGGTACAGAGAATATTATCGTTGGGCTTGACCGATTTTCTTAATTGTTATTTCACTAGAAAGTGATTTTTTATTTTTTGTCTGCATGCGTCTGTGTGTTCGACTCAATGTACCGATAATAGCATCGTATGTTTGAATGTAATAAAAACGTGGGATATTTGGCAATATCCCAATTGTACAAAATTTTTAAAACGCACCAAAAGTATATACATGACAATTTATTTTGTCACTATATATATATATTGGCAAACACCAACAGCATTCGAAAAGTAAATGTGATCGAGCATATATTTGTATGGGCAAAAACGCAAACTTTGGAATTCAATAAAAACAGAAGCATGGTAGACCGCCAATTAGTTTCTGCACTTAAATTCTTCATTAATCGCGGTTCATCGAGGAAAAATAATTCGCTAATTTTCGGGATTACTTACCTTTAAATAAACATTTACCTTATATTTTTTCCGCTGCATGGCATTGACCTATATATGTATATCTAATGCGTATGTGCGTTAAATTTGTAGGTACTTTAAATAAATTAAAATTCGCGTAATTGTATTCGGAAAATACTCACGAGCAGAAATCAATAAATATAGTAATCATACAAGCAATTGCATGATTACCTTATCCTCATCGTTATACTCTAAAACTATTACTTTTTTACTATAATCATACGATGCCGTAATAACTCGTGAAAGATGTAAATATATGAATATTCGGTGAAACTAGGCTATTATTCATTTAATAGTTTAGAAAATTTTAGATGTAGCAACGAGAACTGTCCCTGTAAACAGTGTAATCTCCTGTTTTCACTTCAAATCGTTCATACTAAAGACCTTCACGAGTGATTACTCGATGCCGGAATCATGAGTAAAAATACTCGTTTTGACGATTATAGTTACTTATGTTTTGTAACAGGTAAACATTTTCATGACTACGAGTAGAAATCGGCATCGTGGCATCATACGATTATAATCGTAGAACCGTAGGAAATATAATAAATATTGATCAGTGTTTAAATTGCTTCTGTCGAAGTAGCTAAAGTCACAAAATTTTTACTTTTCACAGCTTCGACTTTTTTCAACTTTTCAATATGAACTCTTGCTTCTGCTTATGCTTTTGCCAAATACAAAAGCGGCAGCTGAAGCGAACAGCCGCAATCGATATTTGATCAAAAGCTCGCTTCATGAATTTTGATTTTGATTTTGCTTTTGATTCCGTTCCGTTCATAAGTCCAAGCAAAAGCTCATGATCGCTTTTAGAAGTCGACAGCAGCACAAGCACCACAGCACAGAAGTGCGTTACAAACATCCGTACAAATTCAATTTACCCTCTCCAAGGGTATAAAAAGGTCACTTTGACAAATCATGCAGACAAAAGCGGCTCCATTTGCAATCTCATTTATTAGTATTAAATGCTGAACTAAACTTCTTCTTCTTCTTCTTTATTGACCCAGTTTTTCACGCCAAGCTTAGAAATGTCTTTCCGCACCTGGTCGTCCCACCTTAGAGGTGGTCGTCCCACCTTGCCTTGTCCCAGCTCTTTCGCATTCCTCTTGTAGACCATTTTTGCTGGAGCTTGATCATCCATCCGGGTAACATGTCCCAGCCAGCGCAGCCGCTGTTGCTTTATGCGCTTGACCAGACTAGTATCCCCATAGAGCTTATACAGTTCGTCATTCCTTCGGATGCGAAAGTCCTCGCCAACTTTCAAAGGTCCATAAATCCTGCGAAGAATCTTTCGCTCAAAAACGCCAATCGCCGCCTCATCCGCTGATGATATTGCCCATGCTTCTGCGCCGTATTGCAGGACTGGGATGATAAGCGACTTATATAGCGCTATTTTTGTTCTTCGCTTGAGGTTTCTGCTCTTGAGCTCCCTACTTAGCCCGTAATAGCATCGGTGTGCGAGCGTGATTCTTCTTCGAATTTCCAGGCTGATGTTGTTGTCGCCGGTTATCATCGTTCCAAGGTAGACAAAGTCCTCTACAACTTTAAAGTTGTACTCTCCCATTGCAACAGATTGCCCAAGTTGTGAGTACTTCTGTTTCGAGGACACTAGGTACTTCGTCTTGTCCTCGTTTACCGCTAAACCCATTAGTTCAGACTGCTTCTCAATCTCTGAAAACGCCTTGCTTACTGCCTGTTCGGTTTTGCCGATAATGTCAATATCATCGGCATATGCGAGTAGCATTACATCTTTATTAAAGATGGTGCCTGATCTGTTGGCATTTGGGCACTGGCGCAGTATATGCTCCATCAGCAGATTAAAGAAGTCACACGATAAGGTGTCACCCTGCCTAAAACCTCTTTTGGTATCAAAAGGCTCGGAGAGGTTCGTTCCTATTTTGACGGAGCTTTGAGTGTTTCTCAACGTCATCATGCAAAGTCGAACGTACTTTGCTGGAATACCTAAAGTAGACAGGGCTTCGAAAAACCTTGACCTTATTGGCGTGTCGAAAGCGGCTTTGTAATCGATAAAAAGATGGTGATTTTCGATGTTTCTCTCATAGGTCTTCTCCAGGATTTGGCGCAATGTGAATATCTGGTCTGTGGTGGATTTACCAGGTCTAAAGCCACACTGATAAGGTCCAATCAGTGTATCAATTAGCGGCTTTAGGCGTTCACAAATAATGCGGGACAGAACCTTATATGCGATGGGGAGGAGACTAATCCCGCGGTAGTTGGCGCAAACTGCAGGGTCTCCTTTTTTAAAGATTGGACAGAGAACACTTAGATTCCAATCGTCAGGCATGCTTTCATCAACCCATATACGGCACAGAAGTTGGTGCATGCACCTTACCAATTCTTCGCCTCCAGCCTTGAACAATTCAGCGGGCAGCTCATCAGCGCCTGGCGACTTGTTGTTCTTTAGCCTTCTTATGGCTAAACAGACTTCCTGTTGGGTCGGCGGGTCTATCTCTATGTTGTCGATTGGTGGCATCGTTACTTCTCTAAAGGCGGCATCATGTTCGTCATCGCCTCCCAGTAGGTTGGAAAAGTAACTTCTCCATTTGTTAAGCGCCACTTGCGGATCTGTGACCAGATTCCCCTGTTCGTCTTTGCATTGTGCGACTCTGGGCTTGAAACCATCTGTTAATTGCTTAATCTTTTGGTAAAATTTTCGAGTCTCACTCATGCCGAATAACATCTCGACTTCCTCGCGCATGCGCCTTTCCTGCTCAAACTTTTTTCTTCTAAAAAGGCGTTTCTCCTCTTTCCTTTTCTCCAGGTATCGCTCTTTAGCAGCCCGCGTTACTCTCGACTGCAGAGTTCTCCTGTAGGCAGCGTTTTTCTCTGCAGTAGCGCGTCGGCACACCTCGTCGTACCAAGACCGCTTTCGAGGGGGCTCGGAGTAACCGAGTATCTCCTTGGCAGCTGTACTCATGGAGTGCGATATACGCTGCCACTGTTCGCATATATCGGAAGGGAATGGGGAGGTTTCCCTAAGCAGTTGGGCGAGTTTAGCTGTGAAGGCTTCAGAGGTCCCTTGTGATTGCAGCTTCTCAACGTTTAGCTTTCGACGTGTGCTAGAGCGTGAGGCATGTGCCACACTGAGCCGCGTGCGTACCTTGGCTGCAACCAGGTAATGATCCGAGTCTATGTTGGCTCCTCGAATCGCACGCACGTCTAGTACACTTGATGAATGCCTTCCGTCGATCACAACGTGATCAATATGATTTCGTGTTCGTTGACCAGGGGACTTCCAGGTCGCCTTATGGATGTCGAGGTGTTCAAATCTGGTACTACTTATGACCATGCGCAGCGAAGTCTATTAGCCTCTCTCCGTTACCGGAGGTTGTTTCATGAAGGCTAAATTGTCCGACTGTCGATCCAAAAATTCCTTCTCTGTTGAGGGTGCGGACATTCCAGGTGCATATTCTCAAATCGTGGTCCTTAAAACGTTTGCGTGGGTCGTCGTCAGGGGGAGTCCGTATCCGAGGCATTGTAGTCGCAGTTTTCATTGGTGGAGATTTTTTACGATAGTGGGTACCAAACCCGACGCACTAACCCTATTTATTATACCCTGTAGGGAAGGGGGGGGGGGGGGGACGACTTGAGACGTAGTAAGCCAGGATCACTCTGGGTTCGCCAAGTTGAACCGATCAGAAGCTTTCCCTGACCACATACGCCCCCGTTAGGTCCAGAAGATCTATGACTAGAAGTTCTGAACCACCACCACCTGAACTAAACTACTCTAAAGAAAACTATAAGTACTAAAATTTAGTATCCTTATCCTCATCGTTATACTCTAAAACTATTACTTTTTTACTATAATCATACGATGCCGTAATAACTCGTGAAAGATGTAAATATATGAATATTCGGTGAAACTAGGCTATTATTCATTTAATAGTTCAGAAAATTTTAGATGTAGCAACGAGAACTGTCCCTGTAACCAGTGTAATCTCCTGTTTTCACTTCAAATCGTTCATACGAAAGACCTTCACGAGTGATTACTCGATGCCGGAATCATGAGTAAAAATACTCGTTTTGACGATTATAGTTACTTATGTTTTGTAACAGGTAATCATTTTCATGAGTACGAGTAGAAATCGGCATCGTGGCATCATACGATTATAATCGTAGAACCGTAGGAAATATAATAAATATTGATCAGTGTTTAAATTGCTTCTGTCGAAGTAGCTAAAGTCACAAAATTTTTACTTTTCACAGCTTCGACTTTTTTCAACTTTTCAATATGAACTCTTGCTTCTGCTTATGCTTTTGCCAAATACAAAAGCGGCAGCTGAAGCGAACAGCCGCAATCGATATTTGATCAAAAGCTCGCTTCATGAATTTTGATTTTGATTTTGCTTTTGATTCCGTTCCGTTCATAAGTCCAAGCAAAAGCTCATGATCGCTTTTAGAAGTCGACAGCAGCACAAGCACCACAGCACAGAAGTGCGTTACAAACATCCGAACAAATTCAATTTACCCTCTCCAAGGGTATAAAAAGGTCACTTTGACAAATCATGCAGACAAAAGCGGCTCCATTTGCAATCTCATTTATTAGTATTAAATGCTGAACTAAACTAATCTAAAGAAAACTATAAGTACTAAATGCATTAGGTATTTTGCGCTGTGACACTGAATGTGACACTTTGTGCCTCAATGTAACTTCGGCATAACGGTACACGAAACGAAAAGAATGTACCACAAAATTTGTTTTTCTCTCACAAATATATGTATACACCAGCAATACCCACAGCGACTACGTCCGCGTCCAAGGTTTTAAGAAGTTGTAGAAATAGAGTTGAAAGAAATGGATATCTATATGATTGGCTTCATATTATCTTAAAGAAGTTTCGTTTTTACAGCTGAAAAAAGCCTGTTAGTCATGAGAGCATCGCAACTTTTACTCCTATGCTACTTGTACAGTTAGTTTATATTGTGGTTAGTGGTTTAGTACACACTGTGTACTCCCTGTTAGTTTTCTTCTTTTGTTACCGATCATTTACCGATAGAAACTTTTATTTGCCATTCTCACCTACTTCGCGGGCAAATTTTTCAAATTTTCTTTGGTAATGCGCGCTTAGGATATGCGGTTTTGGCTATGGGTTGATAATCTGCCAGTCGGGCGTAGAGATTTATATATGTATATAAATAAGCATGTTAAAGGATTTCTTTTTCTTTTACATTCAGAAGATTCAGCTGAAAAAGGCGACCAGAAAAATATGTGCGAATACCTTCGTTTTCATACAAACAAAAAATGGCATTATAAATAAAGGGACAGATACATACAGCTAACCAAAATCTCTACTTCTTTTATCGTTCCTTTTATTTGTTCAACAAATAAATTTACGTATATCAAAATTTTACCTACTGATAACCGGTTATGTTAGTAAAGGTTATAGGGTTACGATTTATTAAAAAATGTATTATTGGTTACGGTAGGGTTTGGTTACAAATTTTAAAGTATTTTTTGCGGTTAAAGGTTAGGCTTTGTGTTACAGTTTCAATCTCTGATTAAAATTTAACTTGAGGTCGCACATTTGCGTTGCAGAAATGGGTTTTCTAGGTGCTGTTAGGCAGAAATTTCACAATACTATCAGAGCCCTTAACAGAACCTCTGATGAAAAGTAGTTACTAAATTTAATAGTATATGATGAATTTGATTAAGAGCATCGATTATTTTAAATAGAACTTTTGACTGACATCTGAAGTAGTTGATTTTAAATCTAACTATTGATGTACATAATATGTACTACATATGAAGTTGTTTTGAAACTATTTTTTTATACACTTGAAAAGTGTATTATAATTTTGACCAGATGTTTGCAACGCATAGAAGGAATCATTTCCGACCACATAAAGTATATATATTCTTAATCAGCATAACGAGCTTAGTCTATTAACGCAATTTGATTCGGTTTTCAGAATTGAAAATAAATTAAAGTCGGAATTGCATTGAACTTCCCCCAACATCCAACTCAAAAACTCAAAACTCATATTTTTTCTGGAGTATTTTATAACTTTAGTATTTAATCAGTTTGCTAATTCACTTATTGAATGCTTATTATGCAAATATTGCCGAAATCTATACGATTTGTGTTCCACATTCTGTTTTATCTTATATATTTAAACAATTTTCATGCATATGAATTTTCACTTCATGTGGCTGTTCTGAACAAACCCGAAAAACAAATGGAACTCAGTGTATAATTCTTACATAATTCTAGTAATTAGAATGAGGACAAAAAATATATAGTACAATATAATTACATTTTACAACTAAATAACCATAATTGTATATCATCTTTTTTTAATTTTTGTTTGTAAAAATAATTGTATATCTAGGGAAACTTAAGCTTGCTTTGTTCTGTTTATTCTCCTATCTTTTTTAGTTTGGAAATTCGTGTCTAAATCGTTTAGCGTATTGCACAATTTAAGGGGTTTGATAAATTTTCTAAATTTGTTGTTTGATACGTTTTGGTTAGATGCTAAATCACTGGATTTGGATTACAAAAGTTGTACATACAATACATACATACATGAAAAAGCCAAGTAAACAAATTCACACATTGCGCAGCCCTAGACTAAGTTTTTAGTTATTGTTGCTGTTGCTTAAATGCTACTGCCTAAATGTTAATGTGATATTCGACACAAAATTTCAAATTCGCCAATTACTAAACTTATGTATGTATTCTCATTTTTTGTATATGTTAAATATTTATATGTATGTAATTATGAACTATTGCTCAGTTAAGTGTGTTTTTTGCGTGTTTAGCAAACAATGTGCCAGCTTTAAATCGAGTTTCCAATTTTAGTATAATTTTTTTTGCTCGCTCAACACGACGATATCACAACAAAATGTACCAAGTAGAAGAAATAGTTATCAGTTATCCGGCTTAAACTGGTTGAAGCTGCCTACTAGCATTCACGTGAAAGGCGGCGGCAGTACCATGGGGTCAAAACTCTGCTGTAGGCTGGCAAAGTTGCTGAAATTTCCTATGCGACGATAGCCCCAAAGATCCATGGCCTCCACACAGGCATCCTGTATTTGCTTGATCTGTAAAGAGAGAAAGTTTTTAATTATGCCAACTTTTTTAATCTTTAAGCCTCACCTCATCCGCCTTGAGATCCTGTTTCCAGTGGAAGGGAGCTGAACGAGAATCACGATAAGTAGAACTAACGCCGCCAATATTTTCTTTGGTGTGCGTATCCAAAAATTCCTCTACAGCTGGATCAAAGGGCAGGCCATAAAATTGCAAAATGTCCTGGGTCATGTCATAGGGATTCAGCGAGAGATCCTCATAGCGCAGAGTTCTGGAGAAGAGGATAACAATAATTAATTGATTATTATCTTCCATAAGAGGTGGGGTTTTTGATAATTGTAGCCCTACAACATAAAAATAGAAGGAAGATAACTTCGGCTGAACATGATCAAGAATATATATACTTGATGTGGTCGGAGAAACTTCCTTCAATGCCTTACAAGCATCCGGACAATTTTAATATACCCTCTCCAAGGGTATAAGTATAAAAGGCTGCCCTCATAGCTTTCTTTATTTCACAGAACTCACCTAAATCGCGCTGGATATTGTTTAAGCAACTTCTCAGCTGTTTTATAGTCATCCACCAGATCCTGACAAACCAAGCGTGGATCCTCACAATCCTCATTGCCGCCGCACCACACACGATGACGTCGCGATTGCATAGTGCCCCGTGGATCCCGCACCAAGAGCACAATACGCAAACTCGAGAGACTATAAAGAGACAAATGATATAAAAAATATGATCAGATTGGCTGACGTAATTGTTGTGCATGATACCGTGAAGTTTATTTTGCCATAACAATAGGTTTAAAAATTATTAAAATTGGCATTCAATTAAATTGAATTAACATAATTAGCGTTTTTCAGGTAGTTTCAATAAATATTAATTATAATTTCCCCGCACCATCCGCCTCTAGAGCTGTCCAATGCAGTTGCTGAACCATTTACTGAAATTGTTCACCCCAGCGGATGCGCTACAAAATGTTGATAAAATGACAAAACGGAAACATTTAAAAAGGGGTCAGGGGCGGCGAGGGAAGTTGTTTTCAAAGCGAGAAAACTGATTGCAATCGAGTGCTATGTTATGTGTTGATACTTCCAAGGAAAGAGTCTTGAGATGAACAATTTCTCATTAAGAGTTGGTCATGTTGTTACAATTTGTTTACCATTTAACCGATCATGTTTTTGGTTCGGTCATTTTTTTATTTCGATTCCCTAAGTGCAGATGCAATACACTCTTTCGTTTTTTTCTTAGTTTGACACCTGAATACAAGTTAAACTCAATATATACGTTGATATATACAAAAATATTTGACATTTGCAGAATCCCAAAAAAAATATTAGCTCGAATTTCTCAGAACATTTACCTACAGTAGTAATTGTTCAGTCACTCAACTCTTCTTTAACGGCTGGGGAAATTTTTATAAAATTTATTCTATTTAAGTGGCTGCATGGATGCTTAAGATTTGTGAATCGACACGCTAGGTGTCGTTGCAATCGGCTTAAGGCCGGTTAAAAATTAGTTCAGAGGGCAAACCCCAGGACTAAATTAATCTAGAAACATGAAATTTGTTTTGCAGGCTGAAAATATGATGTTACACATTTTATTGGATCAATACCATATGTTCTAATAGAGACATATCAAAAAAAAATTAATATAAGGCCATAAGGTCAAACCAAAAATTGAAGGAAGAAGAAGCAGAGGTCATGATTTCGCCACTTGAACTGCATCGATCAGCTGGAGTGCTTTTAGCTAAAGTGATTAAAAAAAATAATTATTACATTTTATTGGATCAATACCATATGTTCTAAATTAGAACTTTTAATAGAGACATATCAAAAAAAAGTAATATAAGGCCATAAGGTCAAACCAAAAATGAAGGGAAGAAGAAGCAGAGGTCATGATTTCGACACTTGAACTGCATCGATCAGCTGGAGTGCTTGAAAAAATAATTATTTAATATAATATAATTTTGGCATGTCATTGGGGATCTTTTCCACCCCATGCATTCTGAGTCAAATTTTGTGAAGGGGAGAAGTGGCAGAGCTTCCACAAAAAATGAACTTGGCATCAAAAGAAAATACAGACGATTGAGCAGTATGGCCCACCGCCAATTAAATTAACAATAGGTACCAAAAACTGATATTTTTGTCGTATTTTTTATGTCTGGTCCCACTGATCTTACGTTCCACGACGACGAAATCTTACAATTAGTAGATAAGTTATATGGAGTTAGATATTAAGCTAATTCATGGCCTGTTTCAAGCCAATTCGAACTAGTTCAAAAGCGGACCAGAACCAGAAATAATTTGGTATTTCCCAGCGGCGCAAATGCCCATTACAAGTTCGATTTTCTCTTAAACACTTTGAAGGCTGGCAGCCTTCAAGTATCGGTTACTACTCTGTACTATTTACGTAGCTGGGCAGTTTTGGAAGAATTGGCGACAACAAAGCATAATTTTGTAAGAAAAGTGGGCGTATAACACACTTGGCCCTTTGGATCGACCAAGATGCCTTTTAGAAAATTTGGCAACGAAGTATGCGTTCAGTTCACACAAACGATACACTATTTTGAAACTGTTAGTATATCACGGGTTTGGGACCAAAGTTAAACATTCTAAAAAAAACACACAACACACAACTGTGTATTCGAAACGTAACGAGAAATTCCCATTACGTGGGCACCGACTGCGATGCATATTGTGGACCAGCCTCATTCACCTCTGCGCCGCTGGGTTGGTTTGACTTATTTTGGTTCGAACCAGTTCCAATCTGTTAAACCATTCCCAGTCGTTTCAAACTTGATTCTAAAATCTCTCATAACGGTATTAAATGTGTACGTTACAATTTTGTAATAATCAAACTCGGTTTTATAACAGGGTTCGTAAATAACACACACATAAAATACATTTTTAAAATAAATTAAAATCGTTTTTTACTTAGAAATACAGTGTGTGTTTCAACATGTTTTGAACAGTGTTTTGTACAACTTATGTCAGAATAACGAACACTGATAAATAACACAAGGCATTTTGAACAGTTTAAAATCATATGTGTTATGCACTGTTAACACAATAAAAAACATGTTTATTTACATTTTGAACATTTTACATTTCGACACACGAGAGCAATAAAATTTTGAACACTGAAACTATAAATTGAACTTTCCTTACAAATTTACATTAAAAAACAAGTGAGAAAGTCGGTCAAGCCCGACTATAACATACTCTGTACCTGGAGTAGAGCCTGAATGCAATGCTGGTGGAGCGCTACCCGTTTCTCTCCCTTTTTTCTACTTCTCTCGTTTCTCTCTAAGATTGTGGGTGTTAGTTGTGAATGGGTGGGAGGGGGTGGGGCGAGAACGATATATTTTTTGCTCATAACGAGAACCGCTGATCCGATCTTTATCATTTCTTCGGCAAACGATACATTTGCTAATACTAACATCCTAGGAACGAAACGTCTATCTTTAAAACTGTAGGAGATAAAACGTTTTTCCGAATTGCGGGGGCGGAAGGGGGCGTGCCAAAAATTGAAAATAAACTTGATCTGCCTGCAGCTATAAGAAACATTTGTCCCATACATGTCAAACCTCTATCTCTTACCATCCCTGAGATCTGTTTGTTCATACGGACGGACGGACAGACAGACGGACGGACAGACGGACATGGCTATATCGACTCGGCTGTTGATGCTGATCAAGAATATATATACTTTTATGTCGGAAATGATTCCGTACATACTTTTGCACAAACTTATATGACCTTCGGTTCAGAGTATAACAGTGAGAAGTCGGTCAAGCCCGACTATGTCATACTCTGTACCAAGAGCAGGAGCTGAATGCAACGTTTCTGCTGCGCTCATCTCTAAGTTTCTCTCCTTAAGTTGTTGAATAAAAATGCGGTGTTGGTTGTGAGCGCGTGGGAGGGGTGGGGGGGGAAATTTATTTTTGGTCATAACTTGAGAACCGCTCATCCGATCTTTATCATTTCTTCGGCAAATCGATACATTTTGCTAATTACTAACTATCTCTAAAAGGTACGAATCGTCTATCTTCAAAACTGTAGGAGATATAACGTTTTTCGAAATTGCGGGGGCGGGAGGGGGCGTGGCAAAATTGAAAATAAACTTGATCTGCCTGCAGCTATAAGAAGCATTTGTTCCATACATGTCAAACCTCTATCTCTTACCATCTCCGAGATCTGTTTGTTCATACGGACGGACGGACGGACGGACGGACAGACAGACGGACAGACGGACAGACGGACATGGCTATATCGACTCGGCTGTTGATGCTGATCAAGAATATATATACTTTATAGGGTCGGAAATGATTCCTTCTTCCTGTTACATACTTTTGCACAAACTTAATATACTCTATGTACCTTCGGTACAGAGTATAAATATTTGGCTAGAATAGCTGAGCTTCTTTCAGTCTTTTAGCTTCCGGGCTTCAAATTTTCACTAAGAAAAAGGGCTTTCAGTTATATCATCATATCATATATCAGTTATATTATATCTTACGCCATTGTTTAGATAGAATGTTCCTACCTTTAAGACATATCTACATAGTAATCATCTCTATACATCGATTCTACCAGGGGTTGGGAATATCGTATGGCAATCATTAAATCGTAGGTCCTAGAGCATCAGGGTATTTCCAGCTTAAGAATCTAGCTCGAGGATCTCTATAGAAGCGGTAAATATTTTGAAAACAGTGATTCAAGACCAAAAAAGAGATGACTGAAGAAATTTGGGTTTGCTTATACTGAACGGCGATTAAATACCATGGATGACCAATGGTGAAGAATTTAGAAAAGTGCATTAAGAATGTTTCAAACCACTTTACCGAGTGTGATGAGTCTTTAAATCTGCGAAGGCCACGTCTGGCCCGCAGGGACCTCATTTCGTTATTCACACCGACAGGAGTCGATCGCATGCCGAGGTTTGTGCCAAGAGCGCAAATAGCTTTTCAGTCGCTGGCCTGCAGGTCGGAACTGTCTTGCGTCCCTCTTCTTGACAAACCCTGCTTTATATTCTTTAAAACGACAAAAAAAACTAACACTAGTTAAAATGCAAGCACCCAGAATACAAAATAAATGCCTTTTAGGTATAATATGTTTATTCAAATGAATGTAAATATTCGCTACGCGATAACTTCAGCTCAGTCTTTATGTTTGCTTTGTTGACTGATTCGTTATGCTGCCTTCCTCATATATTTTCAGAAGTATTAGCCAATCTATATATATAAAAGAAAGTCGTGTTAGTTACACCACTTATAACTCAAGAACGGCAGAACAGATTTGGCTGAAAATTGGTAGGGAGGTAGCTTAGAGCCAGGAGACGGACATAGGATACTTTTTATCCCGTTCGACAGCGTTCCCATGTGGAACATTCGCGGTTTTTTGTTTTTCATTCGATCAAGCTCAAACTCATTTTCAAAGATCTATATGAAAATTCAACAACAACTGCATACCAATCTTCCGGAAAATTCACCCCCATTGGGTGGAAAGTGGGTGGTCAAGGTTGTATGGGCGAAACTTAAGTTGCCAGCGACTAGCTCCAAACTCATTTTCAAATTTACATATAACAAAACATAAAAAAGTGACTTTCAAATTTTGGAAAATTTATCCCCAAAGTCGGAAAATCCGCGGAAAACTGTTGTATGAAACTTTTTTGCTTATTATCCGATAAAGTTCAAACTCATTTTCAAAGATCTATATGAAAATTCGACCACAACTGCATACCAATCTTCCGGAAAATTGGGTGGAAAGTGGGTGGTCAAGGTTGTATGGGCGAAACTATGTTCCAGCGATTAGCGTCAAACTCTTTTCAAAATTACACATAACAAAACATAAGTTGTAAGCATAGTACGCGAAGTGGTCTGTGGGCAAGTGGGTGGAGTGTGGGTGGAATGTGGCGGTATGTGGGATGGATGTGGGTGGGATGTGGGTGGCAAGTGGGTGGAATGTGGGTGGGATGTAGGTGGGAAGTGGGCGGAAAGTGGGTGGGATGTGGGTGGGAAGTGGGAGGGATGTGGGTGGGATGTGGGAGGGATGTGGGTGGAATGTAAAAGGGAAGAGGGTGGTTTTTGGGCGGGAAGTGGACGGGAAGAGGGTGGGAAGTGTGTGGAATGTGGGTGGCATGTAAGTGCGAAGTGGGCGGAAAGTGGGTGTGATGTGGCGGTAAGTGGGAGGGATGTGGGTGGGATGTGGGCCTGAAGTGGGTGTGCGTTGGTTCTATACTGTTGAAGGCGCAGCGAAGCGTGACGGGCTATTTGCTAATGAAACAAAAGTATTCTTCCATGGTTGTCTATTAAAACTGACACGCGGACGAAGTCGCGGCGGGTTTTGCTAGTTTCAAATAAAAGCTGTATTTTGTATCAGTATGAGTTCAATCGCAAGCACAAATGCAAAGCATACTTTGAAAACCAAAATTTGTTCAAAATGTTATCGCTTTCGTGTGTCGAAATGTATAATGTTCAAAATGTAAATAAAAATGTTAGTATTAAAAACTCACTTTGTTTTACAGCGTTCAAGACGCCATGTTGTTAATCAATGTTCGTTAGTCTGTCAAAAATTTTATAGAACAGTATTCAAAACATTTTAAACCAGGGACCGTAATCATTATAAGTGATATTTTTAAAATCCCAACTTAATGATTATTTATTAATTTTTACTATTTTGCTCATTTCATAATGATTATTTTTTGAGTTTTACTAAAAAAACTCTGATTTCAATTGTTATTGTCTGAGTGAAAAAATAATACTTACAAAATAATGATTATTTTGTGATTTTTATTTTTTCGCTCAAAAATATCGCTCACGGTGCTATTACGACCATACGAAAAGGAACTGAAACAAAATAACCATATATTCTTAGGATGTGAACCAAGGCGAAACTTTGAAGCCAAATTTTGATTAATAAAAACTCTTCCTTTAGGCGCGATTTTGGTGGTCAATGTGGCACTGGCGATCTGACACCGGATTTTAATAGATGTCGGCGAGATAAGACGAAAATAATTTGGCCAAGTTTTCCAATTTTGATAGTTTTCAAGATATCCGCCCACAAAAGTATAAAATTTCACATAAAAACTTAAAAAAAAAAAAAAAAAAAGGGCATAGCCTGATTTGTAGGGGAACCGGCCTCCGACGCTTTTAATTTTTTGAGTATGCAGTTTCAAAGTACACCAACGGAAAGTAGTTTAGCGATTTTTTGTACACTTCTAGTACAAACCTTGGATTTTTAACAGCGATTTTATCATATCAATCACAATCCTTTTTCGAGCTATCTATCCATTAAATAATTCCAATTTTTTTTCTGGTCAAAGATGGCATGTATACACTCCCCCGGAACAGTTTTCCAGTTTTTTAAAATGCTATCCGTTACCTACAAAATTACGCGAAATTTTTAACACCATTTATTTAAGGCATCCAGAAAGGGTTTCACTTTCATATTTTACATGTCCAATTGTCGTTCCTAAATACAATTTCTGCAATTTTTTCAGAATTTTAAAAGTTGAAGAAGGTGGTTAAAATTAATAAAAACAATAAAATGTATATACCTAAATTTTATTATTCACTTTCGTTTTTTGTATATTAATCAAGTTCAAACCATTTTACCGTGATTTACGAATCATTATAATAAAATCTATGAGGATTAGTAGCAGTATTGCACCAAACTTAAATGCCAATTAAGATTAAAATTATTTCAGATCTAGTGCATTAGCGCACATTTTAGCTAAGTGACCCCCATGGTAGTTAAATTAATAATTACTTAAGCAATTGCTTTCAAATAACTGCACTATGATTGTGATGTTACTGAACCGCAAAAAAATACCATGGATGACCAATGGTTAAGAGAATAGACGTGTGGTTACGATAGCTTTAAAACTGACGGAGGAGATAGCATTGAAACAGACGGACGGACAGACGGACATGGCTATATCAACTCAGCTTGGCGTGCTGATCAAAAATATATATACTTTATGTGGTCGGAGATGCTTCCTTCTATGCGTTACAAACATCTGAACAATTTCAATATACCCTTGGGAGGTAAAAAACATCTTAATGGATCGCCCTTATGGCCAAAATAACTTTTAACTCTCTGTTGCATTCATTGAAATTATCGCTGCTGTGCGTTATCTAGACAGGATTAGACGTTATCTAGACTGGAATAGTACCGATTCTTTTTTCAATAATATGTTTTCTGATTGATTTTATTTAAAATTTTGTGCGTGCCTATAGAAAAATGTTCGTTTTTCATTCCGCATACCTTAATTTTACTAATTTTACGGAGATGCAAACAGTTTAAAAAATATACCAAAACGGAACCAAATTAGTAACGATGCAGCGACATCTTCAGGTCCACTATTTTCGCTTGTAATTATGTAGAAAAGTCAGGCAGATGATCAAAATTTCATAGTTTTATTGTTAGGCTAGCGTCCCTGACTCAAACTTTTCGCTTATATGTGAACTGAACACATTCACAAAATTATTTTGGCGGTCTGAACGAAACGACGTATACCGTAAGAGAAAACGGAATTACAGTAAGATACAAACCATTTACCGTAGCTATTTTCTGGCCATAAAGCCAGAATAAAAATTTTTTTTATTTAATTTTACAAAAAGTTCGGTTCAGTAACATCACAATCATAGTGCAGTTATTTGAGAGCAATTGCTTAAGTAATTATAAATTTAACTACCATGGGGGTCACTTAGCTAAGATGTGCGCTAATGCACTAGATCTGAAATAATTTTAATCTTAATTGGCATTTAATTAATTTTTTTGTTTTATTGTTTTTATTAATTTTAACCACCTTCTTCAACTTTTAAAATTCTGAAAAAATTGCAGAAATTGTATTTAGGAACGACAATTGGACATGTAAAATATGAAAGTGAAACCCTTTCTGGATGCCTTAAATAAATGGTGTTAAAAATTTCGCGTAATTTTGTAAGTAACGGATAGCATTTTAAAAAACTGGAAAACTGTTCCGGGGGAGTGTATACATGCCATCTTTGACCAGAAAAAAATGAATTATTTAATGGATAGATAGCTCGAAAAAGATTGGATTGATATGATAAAAATCCTGTTAAAAATCCAAGTTTGTACTAGAAGTGTACAAAAAATCGCTAAACTACTTTCCGTTGGTGTACTTTGAAACTGCATACTCAAAAAATTAAAAGCGTCGGAGGCCGGTTCCCCTACAAATCAGGCTATGCCCTTGTTTTTTTTTTAAGTTTTTTATGTGAAATTTTATACTTTTGTGGGCGGATATCTTGAAAACTATGCAAAAATTGGAAAACTTGGCCAAATTATTTTCGTCTTATCTCGCCGACATCTATTAAAATCCGGTGTCAGATCGCCAGGCCATTGACCAAAAATCGCGCAAAAAGGTTTTTATTAATCAAAATTTGGCTTCAAAAGTTTCGCCTTGGTTCACATCCTAAGAATATATGGTTATTTTGTTTCAGTTCCTTTTCGTATGGTCGTAATAGCACCGTGAGCGATATTTTTGAGCGAAAAATAAAAATCACAAAATAATCATTATTTTGTAAGTATTATTTTTCACGAACAGAAGTTTAGTAAAACTCAAAGTTTAATAATTATTACTGAGGAATATGCCAGCAAAATTAAAAAAAAATCTTACTTTTTTGAACATTGTTTAAAGCTGATGTTTTGTACATTGTGTGTTATTGAAAATAATAATCAACAATGTGAAGAATTATTGTAGGGTATGAATAGATAATAAAAGAGATTGGCTATGGCCTGATAGTTGCATTTGCTTTTACACTTACGACTACGGAGGTGGCAAGGTGACCGACTTGCATTTAGAATTAACTATGGGTAAATGCAAACAACAGTTGAGCAGTATTATCGTAAAATGTTTACACACATTTGTATTTACTTTACAAAAGTGAAACATCTCGGGATCATTTAAGCTCTTAACTCTTTGATAGTATTGCTCAATAGACGTTCGCATTTGGCACTTGTATTCATAATGCAAATGACTTTGCAATCGTGGTACTGCGCACACTTGGCTTTTGAATTTCAATTTACTAGGCAAAGTATCTATATTTATTTTTTCCTTGTATATTTGCAGCTGTTGCCACAGTTTGGCTCTGTTAGCTACTGTTATTTTATTTTGTTTTTCTTATTATGTTATTATTTTTGCATGCCTACTTGCCCTTGCAGCTGGCATTTTAGTTGAAGTTGAACTATTATTTCTATTGTATTTTTTTTCTAGTGATAGCTTATTATCTGGTTGCCGTTGTTTTTTTTTAACTGCCTGATAAGCCCTTTGTTCTTGAATTTTCTTTTTCTTCTCAATTTCTATGCAGTTGAGCTTTATCAATTTATGGTTTCACACATACAAAACAGATAAATGGAAATGGAAATGGGAATAGGAATATGCAGCTGCTGATTTGTTACCAGTTTGCCACAAACTCATTAGCAGAGTTTGCAATGTTGCGGTTGATGCTACTGATGATGATGACGATGATGCAGTTGGGTAATGGAAGAGTCAGTTAAATAATTTCTGTGTAACTGTTTGCATTTGAATTTAGAGGACCCGGCTAACTTTTTGTTTACCTAACGCAACTGTGGGATTAAAATATAAAACTTTACGCTTGTTTGAGCTAACGAAAGAGCATAAAAACTAAAGCAAAAATTTTAAATCATCGGTCTTCTAAAAATGTTTTACGGATGAACCAAAAATGTGATTTTGCATTAATTCAGTAGATTGCGCTCGAGGTTTTAGCTTTTAAAGAATCGATACTTTTGTGTTAATTGATGAAAATGTATACTCAAATTGCTAGTTTGAATCAATCTTTAAGTTGAAAACTTTAAAATAAATATAATGTAAAGACAACGATTTACATCAATAAAGTCTCAAATATCCAAAAACCGTTTTATAAGTCCTAATTAAAAAAGTTCACAGCTTAAAACGCTTTTATGGACTGTGATGACCTATCAGTGATTTTGTCCGGGATATCAGGAACTCAAAATAATCTTAAATAAAATAATACTTTATATTTGGGGGTGCCATAGAAACCTCTTCCAACCAAGCTTTTACCGTTTTCCAATACTTAGGTGCCACAAAAACTTCTTTTGGTTGGTTGCAAATCTTTGTTTATTTGCAAAATTCACCACCAAAATTATTTTGACAAGCAAAATTAATTTGGGAAATGTAAACCACATAATTTTTCTGGATAGGTTGCATATTATTTTAACTCGCAAAGCAACCAAAGTCTTTCATAATATTCAAAGCCAACTAGCTCAAGTGGCGTCATTTATCAAAGGTGTTCACTAAATGACTGGCGCAAACACATTTTTAAATTTTCCATTTTGTTATTATCACATTCTAGACTTAAATTTAAATTATAAATTCAAAAATGCATCATACAATATATAAAACAATCAAACAATTCCATATAAACATAAAATAAACCCATAATTACACTGTTCAGAACCCAGCACATGGGTTTTTTTTTATCAACAAGAGCAAAGTTAAACGGCTAACCGACTCGATATTCGTTATTTTTAACGATTATAGTTTGCACATAACTTGAGAACCGTTATCCGATTTCATCTTTTCGGCAAATCGATTCATGGGGGGGGGGGGGGGAAAAAAAAAAAAAAAAAAAAAAAAAAAAAAAAGGGGGAGGGGGGGGGGGGGGGGGGGGGGGGAGAGGGGGGGGGGATTTTTTTAAAGGGGTGCTGACGTTCATGGAAACACATAACTAAAAAGTTTTTTTTTACTTAAACTGGCACAAAGCACAACAGATGTGGGAAAATCGCGCATTAAGAAATGTTTTACATTCTACAATAATTATTAATATTTAAAAACAAAAACTAAATAAGCTCAAACAACCAAAAAAAATTCGGGTCCACGCTGACTCGAACCCATGATGAAATAAGTATAATGTGGTCTCGTCGGCAAAAGCTTTCTCTTAGCGTATACTTGCAACAAAAACAACAAGCACGCTAAGGGACAAAAACGAGCTAGCTTCGGCTGCCGACGAGACCACCTTATACTTATTTCATCATGCTCGAACTAATGATTTTGCCATCCTATCGCCCTAAATAGAATTCAAAGCTTTAGAAAAGCTTCAGCGAAGCCCTCTGCAACCAGAGATTTACTTCTCAATGGCAACTCTCCGCATCGTTTAAAGTTAGGTCGATAGTCATGTTGGTTGAGATGCTGACTCCTGCAAGTTTCTGAGTTTGACACCTGGAGTAGGAACTTGAATTTAAGATATATTAAAAAAAAATTAAATCAGAAAGAAAACGGACTACCATGATAAATTTTATGATATGGCACCCGCTGTTCACCGTTCAAAAAAAAAAGCGGGACTACTCTACTTTTGTCAACAAATGGGCTTAAGGGTACTGTATACCTTCAGGTGTCATTTTTTAAAGGTTTACAAACAATTAGATTACTCAAAAACTATAAGTGGTATTAAGAAGCGGTTTTTTTCATTGGATAGGTAATCGGTTAAACTAAATTTAGTAATTTTTGTTGTTGTTGTTGTACCTACGGTTATTGTTGTATTTCTGTTCAAAGTTAACCAAAAATTTAAAACATAGACCCATGGTTGCAAAAATTTTTTGAGAACGGATGATCTGAATTTAAAACTGAAGACAGGGTTTTGTTAAGAAATAATGTAATTCTGGTGTGAACTAGGATATTTTGGATCGGTCAATAAATGACGTAGTTATGGGGTTTCAAAGTCAAAATTTCGAAAATCGACTATTTTTTCCCACTGTATTGGTCCTAGCTTCGTTATTTGTTGACCGATCAAAAATATCTTAGTTCACACCAGAATGGTGGGTATTAGGAGCAATTTAAGGGAAAGAATTTGAAAATCGGTCAACAGGTACTCTTTAAATCTTTGCAACCATTTTGGAAAAAGTGGTTCCGGGATAATCGCATTGAAAGATTCGACATCTGTTTTCGATGAAATAAATATTATATTTAATAAATGTATAAATCGGATTTTGTGCATTTGGGTGTTAGCTTTCACCGAAAAAAAGATTATCAAAATCGGTTAAGCAGTTCTCCAGAAACTTGAGTCAAAGTGCGTCAAGACATGGTAAAAAATAAAATAAAAAAATAAATTTCCAAGTAAAATTTTTTTTTCCATAATATCGAACATTTTATAAATATTTATAAAGTTTTTGACCAAAAAAGGAAAAAAATACGAATTTCTAAAGGTCGATAAAAACAATTTTCATATAAAAGGGTCGGAAAAAATAATTGCTTTTGTTTATATCTTTAAAACTGAGTTTCGGATCAGCTTGAAAGTTTTGCAGAATGTTTATAAGATTCTAATAGAACGTCAAAAAAAAATTTTTCTGAAGGTATACAGTACCCTTAAGTTCGGAAGATTTCGAACGATTTTTTATCTGAGTGTAGAAAATGTGAAAGATGTTAAAGATGAAACTTTAACAGGAACAGTTTGTGGTTCAGTTAAATTTTGTAATAAGAATTGAAGTCTCTGAAAGTTCTGTGGCTCCGACGAATTTTTCGAAAGATTTACGAACCAACCGTCGGCGAAATCACTAGAGATTTCTGTGTCACCCCGAATATGTAGACTTTGTCAGACTTTTATTATGATTTTAAATACGTTCCTTAATATCACAGACGCAAGCAGTATGTGGATAAGTGTTTGTACGTCAATGAACTAAACCGAACCATTATTTGTTGCAGTTTTTGGTTCGATTCAGAATTTTTATTTTGCATTGCCCGAATAAGAGTGTTGGTTTGGCTCGGTATATAGGTTCACGTAATCAATATGACTTAATCTAAGTGCGTTGTTTTTAAAAGTTGACGTTCAAGATGTAAATGTCACCATAGATAAGTCATTTGAATACGGTACGTTATATATACAAATTTACACACATTTTATTCAAAACCCAACAAATTAAACATGACGATACATCGTTTTAATACAAATCTAAAAATCCCTTTTATGCTAATCACACAAAAGAGCCGATGCGCAATATTGAACATTCAAATTTACACATAAACCAGAGCAAAAGAACCAATGTATGGCGCACACAATAATTACAGCATTCAAAATGTGTGCAGAATTGACAAAACTCGCCTGCTCTCTGACAGTTGGTTTCCCTGAATCGCAATTTCTTTTTAATTAGATTTTATTTGCGGAAAACATATTTGGCTGAAGTGCACTTTGTTCGCCCAGAGAGCAGAGTCAAGTGCGGACTTGAGATAGGTAAAACACAAAACGAAAATGAAAACAAGGCTAAGTGAATTTCATTTTTATTTTGTCAGCTGGTAACTTGAGATGTGTTTTGTAATTATGCACCAAAATAATGAAGCTTACAATTAGACACTTGTGGTCAAAATATGCATAAAAAAATGTTATATAAACACAAAAAACGTAATATAAGTTGTCTTTGATGATTTCAAGTGAATTATAAGTACAACTTTGAGTTGAAAATTAAAATGGAGATTGTTAAATGAACGAAATGAGTTTACATGAATAAGTTGATATATAAATAGAACGCTTAAATCTAAATTAATAATATAAAACGTTTAACTCAAGGTCTTTTCAATACAGAATTAAAATTGTCTCTGTTAAACAAAATCGACAGGAATGAAAGTTTTTATGGATAAACGAATTAAGAAAACTAATTCTACGCAGAAACCTTCAATATTTAGAAAACGAATCAGCTCAAAAACTTAAGATTCTATTAAGGTATGCCAGATTAAAACTGTAATCAGTAGTGTGAAGTGGTACATTGTTAGCGTTAACTTATTCGGGCATTTTTTTGATACGATCGCACAGGCTTGGGAAGTTATGCTCGCACATTTTATTTATATAATTTTTTACAAACTTCCTCGTTTTTTTTATAAAGACATAAATAAATCTTTTTTTCATCACACAATAAACTAGATAAAAACTCCTTTATCTTGGGACTTCTGCCTTTAAACGCTTCAATATCAATTAATATAAAAGATCTCTTTTTCCGAATTGCTAGCAGAGAGTCCACTTTAGAACCATGCCAAGCCAACTTTCTAAATCTAAACTTCTACGCTCAACGCTCATGAATGACTTTCTCAGGCAACAATTAATCAACATTATCGGCTTATGTCAGCCGAGCTCACGCATACAAAAAAATACAAAAATATGTATATAAATTCACATAAGTAACCATAATGCGATGTGTATGAGTGTGTGTGTTTTTATAAACCACGACAGCTAAAACACACGCATGAAAATTAACCACAAATCCAGTTTAAGGCTAATTAGCCAGTATTAAAAATTGGGCCCTTGCGTCTGCCCCAACAATATCAAAGTCACTAATTTAAATCATTAAATTATAATATTTCTATGGGTCACCCAAATGTATTGAAATTTGATAAAAGTATATATATGTGAAGAACACTCATCAGGTTCAAGGCCTTAAGCAACATGTGAGCCACAAAAGAATAACGAAAACAATACCCAAATTCTAACACTTTTGCTTTTTTCTTCTTTTTTTGTACTCAGACAACGAAAGTTATGTAAAAGAATGGCCCACTTTATTGATTAATCGTTTAAGGTTATTTCTTTGGTTTGTTTAAAAGTATGTCAGCGTTTTAGTTAAGGTAACTGTAAATGATTTGCTTAACTTTTCATATTGATTTGGTTTACTTTTGTGAACTCATATTCCACTTCCATTCTTCTAAAACTATGTCAAAATGCCGAAATTAAAAATAAATAATTACAAATATAGTCCAATCTCAATCATTTTGTATTATGTGAGAGTCAAAGATAAGCCAAGGGTCAAACAATGTTCAATGGACAACTACAAAAGTCTTGAAACAAATAAAAAACAACAAATATTTCTAGTGTCAAATTCAAACAACACAAGGGTCAAATAGCTATTAACCCAAGGGTGAATCAATAAGTAACCCCGATCCTTAAGCTCCATTTACACGACCTGATCGCTCAGATGAGTTTTCGTCAGACGAACACTGTAACTCGATAAATGCCACTCAGATGAGTGCTCAGGCCAAATAGAACCGGTTCTATTTCGTCTGATCGCTCATCTGAGTAGCTTCATGTCTACTCAGACGCATTTTTACACGGTCAGACAGCAAATCAGACGAAAACTCAGATGAGTGATCAGGTCGTGTAAATAGAGCTTTAACAGAACAGCGTACCAAATTGGAGTGCTTACGAAAATTCTGAACCAAATTCAGACCTGCAAAAATATGAAACTCTAATATACTTTCAGCGGTAAAGACAAGCCTAATATTTAAAAATTCACTCAGAAACAAGTGAGAAAGTCGGTCAAGCCCGACTATAACATACTCTGTACCTGGAGTAGAAGCTGAATGCAATGCTGTTGCTGCGTTCATCTCTAAGTCTCTCATTTTTGCTCATAACTTGAGAACCGCTCATCCGATCTTTATCACTTCTTCGGCAAATCGATACATTTTGCTAATTACTAACTACCTCTAGAAGGAACAAATTATCTATCTACAAAACTGCGGAAGATATGACGTTTTTTCAAAATTGTGGGGGCGGGAGGGGGCGTGGCAAAAATTGAAAATAAACTTCATCTGCCTGCAAGAATAAAAAGCATTTGTCCCATACATGTCAAACCTCTATCTCTTACCATCTCTGAGATCTGTTTGTTCATACGGACGGACGGACGGACGGACGGACGGACAGACAGACGGACTGACGGACATGGCTATATCGACTCGGCTGTTGATGCTGATCAAGAATATATATACTTTATAGGGTCGGAAATGATTCCTTCTTCCTGTTACATACTTTTGCACAAACTTAATATACTCTATGTACCTTCGGTACAGAGTATAAAAAGGTATACTATTTACACCGCTTTGTGTGTGTGGGAAAATTATTCTCTATTGGAACTAGCATTTCTGATTCTTTCGTACTTCGTATATATGATTTTCTTACAGTGAGACGAAAAATTCTAGAAAACGCATTTTTAATTCAAGCACAAAATTTGTTCAGTTAAATTAGAAATATACGTTCAATCAGCCATGCTCCCATTTTCGCAATCGCAAATATTTTGAGTCCAAATTTGCTCCAAAAACCCCTTACAAAAGTCCCTGGCAGAGCTGTAAACTTGAATTACAATTACCATTTTTCACATAATTGAAAACAGTTCCTGATAACCATTTTTAAATAATCGTATTTGTAACTTGGAATTACGATTATTCAGTGAATATTCCAAAATTTAATTATTTTTACAATTACTTAGATATTTGTAGCTGTAAAGGGTGATTATTGAGTAATTGAGCTTGAACTGTTGAATTATTCATGAATTTTAAGGTGTCAAATTAAATTACTTAAGCCCAATTATCAATTGCATGGTTTATAAAACATGTTCTAACAAGTTTTTTTTTCATATTACCCATTATATTCCAGTTGGCCTTCATGACTTCATGGCTAAATTTTCAAACGAAAAATCGGAAATGGCATGACGACTTGAGTCGTTAATAATATTTGCATATGAAATCATTCTTTCAATCAATCACGCACAAATGGCTTAATGAATTTGGAAGAAATTTGGCGCTCAGATATTTGATAACCTGGACTTAAACTTGGGCTAAATTAACCAAAATACTACGAAATTTGCAAAATTACTTCATATAAGAGCATTTATTAAACCTCTTGATTGGCCAATTTTTCGTATGACCTAATCTTATAATGAAGATTTGATGGTTGGCAAAATAGACGGATAAAATCGAGTTGTAGATCGAAATTTTAAAAGAATCGCGAAATTTTACATTTTTTATATGACCAAATATTATTATGAAGACTTAAGGGGATAGTACAAGTTGCGCGTCCACCTCATCTGGGTACCTGAACATCGCAACAAGAAGTCATCAAATTGCAAAAAGATTTTTGTTACCCTACAGGTTTCGTCGAAATCATAGGATTTATGTTTGGGGATTATATGTTCTCTTGAGTCCATTGTATTTATATGTGTCTAAGTATATTTCACTATTTCCGCTATAACAATTTGCTGAATTTCATCAGATTCCCGACTATAAAAAGGAATTTTTCCAAGACAATTAAACTATTGCAATTAAATCAGTTGCAACAATCGCAGTGTTCTCTTTTGTTGAAAGTTGTAAAATATTTGAAAAGCGCTTCTTGACTTTTTCCAAATAACTTTCGCTACACTCTTTGAGCTTAATATCTCAGTGGAATCAGAGATTCTCTGCAGCTTTACTACCGGGGTATTCAATGCCGAAAATGTAAATTGTTCTCTTTCTGAAGAAAGTCTAAAATTGTTGCTATTGACGTGATCCAATTGCGGTATTCTTCCAAATATTGAATATCTTTATATCCATAATTTAATTAAACGAATGATATTATTAGCTTAGGTTTTGTTACCTTGATCAGCAAACAATAAAATTTAGTGTTTTCCAAACTTGATTTGTAAAAAATGATAATTTTCACCTACAAATACAAAATAATTCAACATTTCAAGCACAATTACTCAATATTCACCCTTTATAGTTACAATTATCTAAGTAATTGTAAAAGTAATTAAATTTTGGAATATTCACTGAATAATCATAATTCCAAGTCACAATTACGATTATTCAAAAATCGTAATCAGGAATTGTTTTTTCATTACCTAAAAAAATTGCGTTTATAGTAATGAAAAGTAATTAAATACGGGAAGTAATGAATACATTACAGTTCTGGTCACTGGTCCTTCCTATATATCAGTGTTTAAATTGCTTCAGTCGAAGTAGCAAAAGTCCCAAAATTTTTACTTTTCACAGCTCCGACTTTTTTAACTGTTCAATATACACGAAATACAAGAAGTGTTGAGAGAAATAGCGCGCCGGGCAGAATGCCAAAGCAGGAAAGATACGTTTTTGTCGCGCTCGCGCTGCTGTCGAATTCTAAAAGCGAACACGTGCTTTTGTTTCGACTTATGTAACGGAACAGAATCTCCAACAAAATGAAAATCAAAAGTGTTCAAGCGACGACTGCTGCTGCTGTTCGCTTGTTATTAAAAATCGTTTTGTGTGCTGCCTGCTGCTGCTGATTTTGTATTTCTCAAAAGCAGATTCAAAAGCAGACGAAATTTAACTTTTTGGAGTTTTTAAAAACCCTTCTAAATATAAAAAGTTTGTATTGGCATGTTACATTTGATATCTGGATTTATTAAACTTCTCAAAGTCGTAATATTCTGAGATTGGATATCCAGAACAAATTTGGTCTCCTAATCGCAAAACTTTTGCGAAACCTTTTCCACACTGAGGAGGTGCGGCTCAGGTTCAGGTTCATTATGTACCCATTGCTGGTAAATTTAGATTTAACCCAAAAATTTAAAATTTTAACTCACGGTCCGGTTTGAGTCTCCGTACCGAAACTTCTTGTCATCTTCTTTTTGAGTAGTTAATAGAATTCTGGCATAAAATGCACATAAAACCTCAATTTTTTCAGCTACGTTTTTAAATAGCATATATTTCATGTAAAGCATTTTTTATGTCCACTTTACGGGGAGGGCAGCACACAAAAAATGTTACGCATACGCTTCGGTGACCAAAGGCTGGCTAGGCATGTATGTGTGTGTGTGTCCGTTTATTTTTATGAATATGCATAATTGTCGCGTGCGGGTAAAAAAAAAACAGAAAAAATTATATACTAAGAGTAAAGAGGCAATGAAAAGCAATGAAAATTTGTTGAAATGCGGCAAACAGAGAGAGAGTTTAAGTGGCCCAAGGCGGAACAGAAGATGAAATTAAAAATTCAGCACACGCTAAACTAACCCAAAAATATAAATATAGGAAAATAGCCATAGGAATTAAATTTCCATTGAATTTATCGACAATTTACCTTCCACACAAGCAACATGCTCAAAATGTGTAACAGGAAAACCCCGAATTTATCGATTCAACAAAATGCACGCAATTGTCACTTCCTCACTTTCCCTAGCACCATTTTTCCATTGTTATTGTTTTCCTTACGCCCACCAAAATACCATTTTTTGCCTTTTGAAAAGTTCGCCAAACATGAAAGGCTTACTACATGGCAGGAATGCACGAGAGAAATTTAATTTTAGAATGAACATGCTGACCAAAGGGCAGAAATGGGGACAGACATGAAATTAGAATGCACGTTGACTACTTTTAGGCGCCGTAACTGTAATTTTAATTATCTCCACATGCCACATGCCACGTTAGTGGGAGGAGTAGCAAAAGCAAGCTAATCCTGTGCCAGGGCAAGATAAAAAATTAAAAATGCCATTATTTAGAAGCTTTATAAGCATCTTGTGTGCCACATAAATGGGTCAAGGGTTTTATTGTGAGTCTGAAATGCATTTACTATCTTAAAATGGGGGCCAGACATGCAAATTAGTTGAGAGCAAAGTAACAAAGCAGTATAAGTTTTAGCATCAACTTTAGACTCTAAAATTCAAAGATTCTTCAATTAATGTTCATGTTGAATTTACCAACTTTAATGTTCATGTTGAGTTTACCAACTTCAACTAATTTTTTTAATAAAAAGATAGCGAAATTCTGGAGACAATAAACCAAAAAATCTTTGTAAATCATTTAAAGTCTTAAATGCACTAACAATTTCCAAACTGATCAAAGAATTAAGAAAAATTCACTTCTTGTACATCGAGCAACTGTACGAGTGTGTAATTTGGCAATTACTTTTTATTTCCATCTACCATCAAACAATACTTTTTAAGACGAAAAACTTTATTGTTTTGGTATCAGGTGGATCAGGTGAAGATCTAGTGGGGATCTGTTAGGGATCTGGTGGGGATCTGGTGGGGATCTGGTAGGGAACAGGTGGGGATCTGGTGGGGATCTGTTAGGGATCTGGTGCGGATCTGGAGGGGATCAGGTGGGGATCTGGGGTTGGTCGGGTGGGGATATTGTGGGTATTTGGGGAGTGAGGGTGCAAATAGTGGCTGCATTAAGGTCAAGTTGTGAATTCTGTGCTAAAAACTATAATGTTCTTTGTTTGACAGTGAGTTGACATAGACATTACAGAGACTTAACAGTGAAACAACAGTGACTTAACAGGGACCCAACAGTGACTTAATAGTGACCCAACAGTGATTTAACAGTGACTTGACAGTGTCAAAATTTTTGATAGTTTAACATTTATTTATACAGAATCCAAATGTGTCTTTTGCCATTACTTAAATCGGATTCATCGACGTACCGGGCGTCTCATGACACACACCTTTTTTTTAAAAAACTTTTCAGGGCACCAACTTCTGGATCGAGCTTTTGAGTGACTACTTGCCTTAACGAAGCTAGGGACAAAATGTGACCTGTAGGATTTGCAGTTTGGCCTGGATGATGATTGATTAATTAATTAATCAAGTCTGTTTGACTAAAACTGCCTTTGCACTTATCATATATCTTTAAATTATCGATTCTCAAAATTCTCTGTAGAGAAACTTTTATCAAATTGAACCTGTCAAATTATATTAAAGAAGGCAAAATTTTCTATATATTTAGAGTTATTTGCCTTGCTATTACACTATTTCTATAGAGATTCTCAGACGATGATGTAATAGCCAATTAAATATCTCTAAATATTTCAAAAATAATATTCAATAAATTTCAATGCACCAGGCAGAAATCTTTGAACCTTTCAACCCTTTTCCAACCAATTTTTACCGAACCAATTATTTCCTTAATGAACCTATATCTAGGGCCCTCAAAAACTTTAACTCCTTACCCGCAATAACAATAAAAATTTTGTTAGCAGAGTACTTTTCTTCTTTTAGACATTAAATTTAGTAATGTAATTTAAGTTAAAATTAGGCTAGCCAGTAAAGTGCTTGGATCAATTGGCGAATAAATAAATAAATGAAAATTGAGCCTTCTTTGATGTAGTTGGAAAAAAAGTTTAATTTTATAATAGTTGCTCTTTAGAGAATTTTGCCAAACAACTTTATACTCACAGTATAAGCTACGATGGCAGATTGCAAAACCCTTTTAATTCTAATGCTTAAACATTCAAAACCTAAACTTAACCTAAATATAATTATAGTGCAAAAATCTGGATGGCTAAAAAAATAAAGAATAAAGAAAACCTAAGTACTAAGTTAAATCTGGCGCCAAATTCCCGATCACGAGCTCCTAAAATTAAAAATTCTTTGATGAGATTACCAGACCCAAGCTGTCGTGAACCAATTTCTGCACGCATGCTATTCCATTTTCATAATAGACATTTTCTTATCTAACAACAAAACTACCTTGAACTTGACAATAAACAACACAAAATGCATTAACTAGCCCCTAAAACAGAGTTATCTGACATTGCGTGACTGCGCTAATGGCAATTTTGAAACTTTAGTTTTTTCATGCTAGAAGAGGAAGTACAGCAACAGTTACACATACAATAGAACTAGGTCACCCAGCTTGATCAATTCCAATGGGTAAACAGAAATCCAATTGTTGGGGCCCACCCAAAATGCAAAATGAAATCAAAGTACAACACAAAATTTGCCGGCAAATGTCAATCAAAGTCAACTACTCTGGGATGCGGCCAAGTCGAGTGGCAAAAAAAAAAAGAGAAAGGCCACCGAAAGTCTCAGAGGAGAAAGAGAATGACAATAGACAAAGCTGAGAAAGAAAAATATAGGCGGCGGCATTGCAAACCGAAAATTGCAGTGCTCTGCAGTTTTTGAAGAGCCTTGACACAACACAACGAGAAGTGGAAAAGGCGGTAGAGAGGAGGCGAGAAATCAAGGTGCAAAAGCCTCTTGGAAACTTCATTAATAACAAAACTAAACGGCGTCTGCAATACTAGGGAAAAGCACATACATACATATGTGTATGTATGTGCGAGTTACGAGTTTATGACAGGGCAATGTCTGAAGGTCTGGGCAAACAAACCGCAAGCAAAGCGTTGATGGGCCCAGGCTATGCAATGCGACGGCCCGAAAGTAAAAAGGCACAGTGGCTACAGAATCGAGGAAAACTGTAATCGGAATTTTTAAATTGTAAATATAATAATAATATAATTTTACCAAATAAACAAACAATTTTTGATGCTGCTATTTGCATTTTCGAAAATTGAGATTTAGTTCAATATTAAGTTTGGGCATCCGTTTTTAAGAATTTTCCATGCCAACGTTTTCTTCAATCACGCAAATCAAGCTCAACTTCATTTGTCCCATTATTTAGATGCTTGTTTGCTTGCGGCCAATTTGAAAGGATTTTTTTTTAGTCCCTAAAATATAACTTTTCATCAGTCAATCCTTTGACACCTTTTCATTGACTGCGACTTCCCTGAGGCCGCACAC
This sequence comes from Lordiphosa clarofinis, assembly GCA_018904275.1. NCBI lineage: Eukaryota > Metazoa > Arthropoda > Insecta > Diptera > Drosophilidae > Lordiphosa > Lordiphosa clarofinis. Next base: position 1,208,137 of record JAEIGQ010000063.1, on the reverse strand, counting down.
ATACAGCGAAGCGTAGCGTAGAAAATCAAAAGCACGAAGTACATAGCAAGCACGCACACCATCAAAAAGAAAAAATAAGTTTTACTTGAATTTTTATTTTCATTCAGTAAATTTTTGGCCAACTTTGAGCCAAAACAAAAACCATTTGTTAATATGACTTATCGCTTCTGTGTAATTAAATTTGTTGTTAACTTTTAGGAAAATGTAGTCTTTGCTTTTCCCAAGCATCTTGAAAAATGTTTAAGAATTCATGTTCTTTGCCGTGACTAAAGAATCATTAAATCACGAAATGGATGGTCCGAAACAAAATGAAAGCGTAAGTTAAAGTCGGCTCTAACCGACTTCGATATACCCGTTACTCATGAAGAAACATGGTTAACAGTATTCCTGCGTTCCTGAGAATGAACATATGAAAAGTATAAAACATCTTGATGTAAATTTCAGGGATTATAGTTATTGCTAAAATAAATTTATGTTATAAATTTGAACTCGATATCTTAAACGAGAACGAGGGCTAAAGTCGGCTCTAACCGACTTCGATATACCCGTTACTCTTGAAAAAACATGTTTAACAGTTTTCCTGCGTGCCTTAGGGTGTCCATACAAAAAGTATGCAACATTTTCTTAACTAGGCTATTTATCACTTTTCATTTCTTCGGCAAATCGATTCGTTTTGCTAATTACTAACTATCTCTAGAAGGTACAAATCGTCTATCTTCAAAACTGTAGGAGATATACGGCGGTGTTCTACAAACCTCTAACAACCCAAAAGCAACCCAAAAGCAATTGTCGGTGTTCCTGAAACCTCTTTTGGTTGTTTTCAAATGTTGCGCATTTTCTGGCGACATTTGGGCTATGTTTTGCTAATAAAGAAATTTGAGTCAAATAGAATAATGAGGAACACAACTTTAATGCTTAACTGATCGAATTGCATTAATATTATTAAAGATTTCATATGTTTTAAGTAATAAAAATGAATTTTAAAATATTGTCCACCAAAACAATGCAAAGGTCTGACAGCTGCAGAAAGCAACAACAAGCAAACCTGCCAACTTCTCCAATTATGACAATAAAATTTTCGGAGTTTTAGTTTTCTTTTCAAAATTAAATGTTTATACTCTTAAGCGAAGTATAAATTTAACAAGATTGTGTGGATAAATGAGCAGTTTAATAAAATATGACTTAATAGGTTAATTCAATAAAGTATCGAAAAAAACCTATCGATAAATTATGTCGGCGATAATTTCAAACCACGAAATAGAAGACAAGTTGTCAGCGGTGTAACTTTTAACTTCGCTTTTTACATTTACTTTAATTTTTAAAAGTTGTAGGATGATTTTATGGTGGCAACATTGAACTCCGGAGGAAGAGAATAGCAGTTGCATATCTCGGCAGAAAAGAAGCTTACCAAAAATCAGGATTGCAGCATTTCTAAAACTCTTGGAAAGGTTTTGTTTCCCTTGTCACTGACCTTTCCCCAGCAATATACAAAGCAATGAATTCAACCGCGGGCATTTTTGAGTTCATTTTTGTGCACTCCACTCACTTGTCAGCAACAGGGTTGTCAACACAAAATAATTATTTGGCGGGTCAGAGATTATTTAAATTCTAAACCCGATAAAATTGAGTATTAATGGCTTCAAAATTATTTATTAATTTGGAACTCAGTGCATACTAAAAACGCTTTCAGCATTTGGTTTAGAAACTTCAAAAATAGTTTGTATCCAACAATTATTCAAATTATTCTGAAGCCAACAACCCTGCCGTGGCCGCAACAGCGCAATTTCTTCCAGTCAGCTGTTTTTTGGCAGCGACTCGGAAGCTTACTCCGAAAAATGAAATCTCCGACATTTGTGGAACACCAACATTTGGTTTGGTTGTTTTCAAAAACAACTGACCCCTAAATCTCTAGAGATTTCTGGAACACATCGGATAACGTTTTTTCCAAATTGCGGGGGCAGGGGGGCGTGGCCAAAGTTTGAAACAAACTTGATCTGCGTGCAGATAAAAGAAGCATTTGTCCCATACATGTCAAACCTCTATCTCTTACCATCTCTGAGATCTAGGTGTTCATACAGACGGACGGACGGACGGACGGACGGACGAACAGACGGACAGACGGACATGTCTATATCGACTCGGCTGTTGATGCTGATCAAGAATATATATACTTTATATGGTCGGAAATGATTCCTTTTACCTGTTACAAACATTTGCACGACTTTAGTATACCCTTTTTACTCTACGAGTAACGGGTATGAATATGGGAGTTTGCCAAGTGTATGAACGCACTAATTCAGAGATGAGTCAAAGAAGAGCTATATAGCTAAGAAACTGATTTTGCGGATCGAAAAATCACATATTTTTTTGCATGCTCAAAATTTAAAAAACAGCCGAGTTAAAAAAGTATTGCATACTTTTCAGATGTTTACCTTAAGGAACGCAGGAACACTGTTAAACATGTTTTTTCATGAGTAACGGGTATATCGAAGTCGGTTAGAGCCGACTTTAACTTGCGCTCTCGTTTTTTACTTGGTTTATAATCTTAGTTATAAACTTAAAGATTCAGACCTTAATTTAAAGTCGGCAGTGTCCGACTTAGATATACTGTTAAGCGGGAAGAAATATTTAATAGAAAAGAAATTATTTAATATTATGACCATGAAATCTTTAAAATTGTATGAGATAAACAAAATTTTTAACATCATCTGGTGTTCAAAATCTGCTGAAATAGGATAATTACAAATTGGTTCAAGAACGCAGTTCAGTTGGTTTACAAGCAAGCATTCCACGAGAACGTAAGTTACCGTCATCGGTTTAATAGCTAGTTAGGCGAAAAGTATTTGTTAAGCTTTATGAAAATAGTTATTCGCATTGCGAGCATTATCAGTATTTTTAGTTAACAGAGCTTACAGCAAAAAGCCATTAAGGCAATATCTCCGCTATATCCACCAATATTTGGGGTACTAATTACATGTCGGGATCTGATACCACTAATGTCAATACATAGTTAATTTCTGGTAATACCAAGATGAAGTTTGTAATTTTTTAGCATAAGCGGACCTACGTTTTGGTGTACTATCGCTATTTGTGTTGTTTACAGTGAGTTGAAAAAATCAATTGAGTTTAAATGGAAATTTCAAAAGTTTTGTGTTTGTTTATTTTTCACAACTTCCGACGTGGCTTATCTCAACAAGAGTGTATGGATTCAGGCTTTCTTAGTTGTTAAGGCTTTTTTATAACGTATTTGTAATTTTATTGACAGCCTTTTTTGTCGACCTAATAAATAAATAAACTCGGTTCTTTGTTTGGCGATAAAGCACCATCAATGTACACTGTATATCGATGGTATAGTGAATTCAATCGTAGTTGTAGTTCACTCAACGACAAATCAAATTCCGTGATTATATTTTAAAAGAGGTGGTTTTGCGGTGCTTCAAGAAACTTTTATAACATCGTCACAAGAGACCAGGGTTCGGAATTGCTCGCGAGCGAGCCTTGCGCTCGCCTTTTTTCGGCTCTCGCTCGGAGCTGAGAGCTACTGTTCGGGAGCCGGGAGCCCTAAGCAGCTCTCAGCTCGTGAGCTAGAGCTCTCGGCTCTGAGCTGGGAGCTACTGATCGGGAGCCGGGAGCTTAAGACGCAAGCTTTGGAGGTGCCTCAGTCGAAGCTTTGAAAATTGGTGTGGGTGCATTAATTTTCATAGAGAATATTTTGAAAAACACTAAAGCCATTTTCATTTATAAATGTTGTGCTATTCCCGAAATATAAATAGTACCCACTACTGTTGTGATTCGCACAAGAGAAAGGGACCGGATCCGAACGGCAAAGTTTGAGAATTTGCTTTTTCATGGCTAGATACTTTACAGCTGGCGCCAATAGCTGGTGATGGTGACCGTATGTGTAAAAGCTATTTTTCTAAAGAAAGAAAAAACTTTTATTATAAGATGTTCCGAGGCGGGATCGAACCCACGACCTCCCGCCCAGCAGTCCAGCACACTAACCGCTGGGCCACACACGGCCCACTATGGGTAGTACTATCGAAAAAAATTCCTTTTGAATAAATGAACCACAAATAAACAACAAAAACAAATATTTATTTTTACATAATATCCAAGTACTTGCAAATGAAGAAAGAAAGATGGGTAAATCATGATTAAGAAAAGAAACTAAATAGTATAATAAATTCATTGATTAGTGTCTTTGTTTAAAAATAACAGTCGGTTTAAATTTTGCGGCTTTAAAACTGACCTTTGCTGTTCTATAAAGTGAAAATTTATCTTCCAAAATGCAAGAGGATCGAGTACTCTTATGAAGCATTTAATGACGCTGACAATTGTTCGTCCGTCCTTCCTAAATCTAGGGTCCAAAATGGTCGCTATAATGGTCACAGTTCGGTTATCATAGTGTGAAAGTCTGCTATATATTTTTCTAGAAGCATATGGCAGACCAATTTACCTTTCTGTGTATTTAGCAATTTTTTGCTCGATCGATAGCGGGTCAAAACAATCAATGTTTGGCCAAATACAAAAGTATCGATAATATCGATAGTGCTATCGATGTTTTCACAATACTACCCACTATCTACCCACCTAATTTTGCGATTTAGCGACCAAATCGTAAAATTTTTGCGAAAGCGAAAATGGGAGCATGGCTGATTAAAATTGTTCGGAGTCATCTCCGACCACATAAAGTATATATATATTCTTGATCAGTATGACAAGCTGAGTCGATATAGCCATGTCCGTCTGTGCGTCTGTCCGTCCGTCCGTCCGTTTGTTCTCTGCTATCTCCTACATCAGTTTTTAAACTATCTTAACCAAACTTTGCACAAAGTCTTTTAGTACAAATACGCAGCACATTTGTCGGAACCGGCCGGATCGGATGACTAAAGATATAGCTGCCATAGGAACAGAAAAGAAAAGAAAAACTTTTTGTTTTCCCACCAAAAGTCTCCAAACCTCCATATTTATGATAATTCCTCCAAGTTTTATGAGAAATCGGACAACTACATAGTATAGCTGCCATACAAAAGCTAGGTCTGAAAAAAGTCTTAGTAAGAAAATTTTTTTTTGTTATTAACGCTATCTCTCCTAAACTTGTTACTGAATTATATTATTTGCTACCACACAATTTTGTCAATTTTGATCCAAATCGGATGACTATAGATTATAGCTGCCATAGGAACGATCGGTCGAAAAACTTTTTTGTTTTCAATGGTAGCGTCTTTATAACGGGTGACAACTAAAAATCTTGACAAATTTGATTTGTTCACTGTTTCCATACGCATTGACGAAGTCTATATTTCGTAATTAACTGGCTTATTGCAACATCTCCGCGAGCTTTTTATGCTTTTTATAAAAAATATTTTATATATCCCGAAAGAGCGTAACCCCACTAACTTTCCACAGTGTCGTCCAATTAAAGATTTCTTCGGTGAACTCAAAGGTTTGGTGTACAAAAATGGATGGAGAGCTGCAACTGACAACCCGAATCAAAAATGCTTCAAAGAAATTAACGCAAATGGTGCACAACGTACTTGTCCAGGTGTTGTCACAAAACTGCGATGCATGGCGAATATTGGACCATATGACCAAGTTCATTGATTAGATATAAGAAATAAGATAGTATTTAAGCAAAAGAACAGAGTTCCTTTATTATCGTTTAATAAATAATGATTTTTTGGTTTGAATAAACTTAGTCCAGATTTTTAGTTATCACCCGTTACTTTCCAATTATGAATATTATTGGTTTCAACACAATTTTGGAGAGAGGACGAATATATTGTATAGCTGTCGTATAACAAACTGGCAGGCATATAAGGGTATATAAATATCGGTCGAGCCGAATTTAGCTTCCCTCCATTTTTTTTAGTCATAGAAATATAACATTAATTCAAAAGAAATTCTACCACTGTAACCAAAGCCTAAGCATAATAAATGTGGCACTCATTGTAGGTGAAGATTTTCTCTAGGTTTTTTTTTTCAGGCTGCCAGGCTATGAAATTTATTGTGTTCGTGCATTTGACATGAAGCCTTTAGGGCCATGCTTTTGTTAGGCTAACCAAAACCCGAACTCGTGTGTGTAGATGATGATGACGATGAGGCAATTTGCCTGGCATATCAAATTAGTTAAGCCAAGTTTAAGCAATCAAAAGTCAATGGCTTTAAATGAAGCATTATGAGTCAGTTAAGTCAATCATGCACAATACAATTTGTTTTTCAATTAAACGAAAATCGCACAATTAAGATGAAAATTTTCTGGAATGCATTATGCTTTCCAAACCACCTCTTTTAATTATTTCTTCTGTCTTGCATCTTGATTGACTTGCACCTAATTGAATTTCAGTTGAACGCTTTTGGTAAAGTTGAAAATAAAATCAATAAACGGACACTGAAATGTTGATTACAAATTACAACATTTAATTAAAACCAGCGAAGCAAGAATGATAAGATGCTGGAAATGGGGAAAAGGGTACTTAATTAGAATAATTATTATTATAATCATAATGCTGATATTATGTTTCAGTCATCGTCTTTCCAGCCATTTCCTTTAGCAAGTCAAGTATTCCCTGGGAGGCCTCTTAACGACGACATTTCCAAGTGCCCGTTGAGCTGAGCGACTGAGCTACTTAATGACTTATCGCCATCATTATGCCCCGCTGCAGTTGAGAAAGCGTAAAGTGAAAGACACTCGAGTGCCGCGCGCCAAGCTGAAGCTGAAAGCTGAAGTTTCTGTTTAAGTGACGTTTGGCTGCTGCAGATGCCCCTTCTCATTCCAATAACACACACAATATTCAAGAACTACTTTGCGAGTCACCCACATTAATTTCTTAACCTTTCTTTCACTTTGCCTACGGCCCAAATGCAATTAAATGTATCCAAAACTTGACAAATGAGTTTTCACATGTGGAATTGGAAATGCTCTGCAGTTGCAAAGTATGGAAATTTTCTATGGTGGCTTCCAGCCCAGGTTGCTTAGAGGAATTAAAAGAAACTGCTGCTTTAAAAAATGGTTACGGATATTGCATTAACATAGCATGGTAAGTAAACAGAAGTGGCAGCAAAATTGCTGCAAAGTGTTAAATTTATAGTTGTACAATTAATGCAGAAGCAGGAAAGGAAACGCTTTAAAATAACCTTGATGTGCTTGAGAGATCGTTTCGTCTTATTTCTTAACGCTGATCTACATCGAAATGCTTTTTTTTTGCCTGTTGTACACATTTTTTACTTTAGGAGTAACGGGTATAAAAATATTGTTGCTAAAATTAAAATGCGCTTTTTATGCCAGAAAAAAAGCAGTTTTAATGCTTCAAATGGCAGGACTGCTTTACTTCCACAATGCCACACCTTTTGGGGAATTCAAACGACCAAATGCTGCACAGCCTGCCATTCATTTGATTGTCATGTAAATGCAATTTATTTTGTTCCTTTTTCTTTCGCATTTTGTTTCCTTTCTGCTCTTAAGCAAATTGCTCTACTTGCAATGGATTGAGGGGGTTGAGGGGTTTGGGTTGAGACCATAGCCGCTCCCAACATTTTGACACTTCATTTCATTTTACTTAAAATTTTATTTGTTCTTCCTTTCTCTTTTCCTCTCTGTGTGCTTGACTTGCCACGCCCAAATGCCTTTTTATAGTCCTCTTTGATTTATTAATGAATTGTGAGTATGTGTGCCTGCCTGTCGCACCTGAATTTGGATTAAAACAGATAAAGAGCTCAGCTTAAAATGAAAAACAGCAAATTGTTTCGTACTTACTTAAATATCAATTTTTATTTGTATCTTCTTTTTATTAATATTTCTTCATACCTGAAATACAAAGAAAAGAAAGGAATTCAATTTCAGTTTCAACTTTACGGATCAAGGCAAGCAATTACACAGTTCCTGCCGCTGCATTCACCCACATCCGCCCACAGAACGAATTAAAACAATCATAAATATAAATTGCAAGGTCTGTGCAAAAATTGCCGAAATCAATGCCGAGCACGTTTCCCACACGGCATCTGCATCTCTGGGGCCAAAGGAGAGAATGGCAAATGGGAATGGAATGGCCAAGCACAACGCGATGCTTCGGTTGTTTATGGAGCACAAACCAACTCCAATCGCAAGGGTAACCTGAGTGGACGTTGCATTATTTGG